>CM063509.1:55467001-55472001 GCA_032207245.1 Pardosa pseudoannulata
GCCAAAATTTGAGTATATTGGATATTTATACAATTGGTATGATTTCTAAATTTTAGAATATTATTAATTTTGTCGAAAGAGTATATTGTTCAATTGGTAGGCAATCTACCAATTAACAGTATGATGTGTCATCCCTTGATGCGTAGGTATCCAATATGAAACCCTTATGTTTCAAATCTCAAGAATAAAGTATATAAAGTGACGCCTCGAGTCCAGGATGTCTTTACAGCCAGAGCTTAGTAATAAAATAGTTAACCGTTATATTTTATTACATTATATTTTAGTAAAATATATATTAAAAATGAGAGAATCAGAATATGAATCTGAATAAGCTGTCAGAAAGCGGCTCACAAGAAAGAGATAAGTCGTAAGTGATAAGTAGAAAACAAAATATACATTTTATACTTCAATATATATGTATATATATATATATATTTATATATATATATATATATATTATATATATATATATATAATATATATATATATATATATATATACATATATACATATATTATAGATTACAATCCCATGTAAATGATAAATATCAATAAAACGATTTTTTTTTCTTTCACATTGTTATTTTCAGTCATCCATTGCATTCTAGTGTGAATAATCATAGCAACGTAAAGTACAAAGCTGCTCGAATTATCTCGAGTGTGCACAATTTGGCCAGTTTAGCGCGCTCGAGTTAACACCAGCGTGCACTTTAAAGAACTGTGTCTTAACAAATGTGGGTGATTTACAGTTATGAAAGTATACAGAATTATTTAGAAATATTGTCACTGAACACTTATTTCTACATGCTGTATACAATTTTGATTTTGCCTATAAGAGTCATTTAAAAAATATTTTAAAAGCTCATTAGACTGAAATATATGAGCATGTAGATAGCTTTAATGATTTCATCATCTCGAACATATCATACTCTTATCACATACTCAAAAGTAAGCAACCGAATGCACAATTAAACTACTATACTATATAAACCGCAACCTGTGTGATTCATCCACATTGTTTATGAATTATGGGACAGATCGTGCTTAGGCATATGACATATTTCCTTTTATTATTGTGTGGTTACTTCATAAACAATAACATAACCTTGAAATAAATGCACTTTCAGTGGTTATTATCAATACTGCCTTAAGATCTGACGAGAGTATTAGCTGCAACTTACTTGGTATCAAAATTGAAAGTCACGATTCGTTCTTTTCTAAAGTAGAACTAATAACAAAGGAAAATCATGGGCTGAAATGGACTCGAGTTTTCTGTTTTATATATATATATATATATATATATATATATATATATATATATATATATATATATATATATATATATATATATATATATATATATATATATATATATATATATATATATATATATATATATATATATATATATATATATATATATATATATATATATATATATATATATATATATATATATATATATATATACATATATATATATATATATATATATATATATTTATATATATATATATATATATACATATATATATATACATATATATATATATATATATATATATATATATATATATATATATATATATATATATATATATATATATATATATATATATATATATATTATATATATATATATATATATATATATATATATATATATGTATATATATATATATATATATGTATGTATATATATATATATATATATATATATATATATATTTAATATATATGTATATATATATATATATATATATGTATATATATATATGTAAATATATCTGTATATATATATGTATATATATATATATATATATATATATATATATATATATATATATATATATGTATATTTAAATATATGTGTATATATATGTATATATATGTATATGTATATATATATATATATGTATATGTATATATATATATGTATATATATATGTATATGTATATGTATATATATATATATATATATATATATATATATATATATGTATATGTATATGTATATATATATATATATATATATATATATATGTATATATATATGTATATATATATATGTATATATATGTATATATATATATATATATGTATGTATATATATGTATATGTATATATATATATATATATATATATGTATATGTATATATATATATATATATATATATATATATATATATATATATATATATATATATATATATATATATATATATATATATATATATATATATATATATATATATATATATATATATATATATATATATATATATATATATATATATATATATATATCAGGAATATTTCAGGAATAAAAGTTGCAATAAAATACGCATTTATAAATGTTTATGTGCCGAACTCCTTTTTTGTCCATGATTTAATATTTATTGCGAATGTTTTATCTTTTGATATGCTAATAAATTTAACTTTTCATGTTTGGTCACAAAAATTTCAAGAATTAATTTTGAACTTGTAATATTTATACAATTATGTATTTGAGGAATAAAAGTGGCAATAAAATAAGTATTAATAAATGTTTTTGTGTCCAATTCCTTTTTTGTCCTTTATTTAATATTTATTGCGCTCGTTTTATCGTTTGACATGTTAATTAATTTGACGTTTCATGTTTGCTCACAAAAATTTCAAGAATTAATGTTGAGCATATAATATTTATATAATCATGTATTTGAGCAATAAAAGTTGCAGTAAAATACGTATTGATAAATGTAATATTTTTGTACTCAACTCCTTTTTTGTGTATTATCTAATATTTATTGCGAATGTTTTATCGGTTGACATGCTAATAAATTTGCCGTTTCATGTTGGGTCACAAAAATTTCAAGAATTAATTTTGAACATGTAATATTTATACAATTACGTATTTGATGAATAAAAGTGGTAATAAAATAAGCATTAATAAATGCTTTTGTGATGAACTCCTTTTTTGTTGATTATTTAATATTTATTGCGAATGTTTTATCATTTGACATGTTAATAAATTTGACGTTTCATGTTTGGTCACAAAAATTTCAAGAAATAATTTTGAGCATCATATTTATACAATAATGTATTTGAGGGATAAAAATTGCAGTAAAATACGTATTAATAAATATTTTTTGTACTGAACTCCTTTATTGTATATTATGTAACATTTTTTTCGCATGTTTTACTTTCGATTTGTTTAATTTGACGTTTCATGTTTGGTCACAATCATTTTAAGAATTACTTTAAATAAAGTGAGATTTATGCAGTTGTATAATTGAGGAATAAATTTTACAATAAAATATGCAGACGTCATAAAAATTATAACATTTTGTATCGAATTTACTTGTTGTGCATTTTGCAATGTTAATTGCGAATACTTTATCATTTGGCTTTTTTGTAAATTTCAAGAATAATTTTCAGGCAATATTTATACAATCTATATATGAGAAATAAAATTTACAATAAAATATGCGTACATTAAGAAATATAACTTTTTTTAGTACCAAACTTTCTGTTTGTGTAATTTGTAAATTTTACTGCGAAAGTTTTATCGTTAGACTTGTTTATAAATTTGACGTTTCATGTTTTGGTTGCCAAATAATGTAAACAAAGTAAGAAGTCTTTGTTTTCAAATAATTCGTAAGAAATGAACGAGAAAAATATATTTTCAATGAAGTCACGTGAATTTAGGAGCATGAAAACACCATGACTGTTAATAAGCTTGAAAATTTTTCCGATTCATGATTACGGTGCAAAATTATTAAGAGCAAAGTGTAAATATATATAATGTCACAAAATTGATGTATTATTGACATCTTTAAGAACTTTTATACTTAAATATGTTTTTCCCTTGCATGTGCCAAAAATGTAAAAAGAGAGGGGATACAGAGAGAATTTTTGCTTTTTTCAGTTTAAAGACACTTTTAAAAATATATCTGCAATTACTGTAGTTGAGCAGATATATATATATATATATATATATATATAAGCTCATAAACTTATGTATAAAACATACATAATATTACTATTTCATTAACGCTTATAATTAAGTTGAATTAATTGTATTTATTCTATAGCTATTCATGTAACAAACACATATAATTATACTTTAAGCAATTATTCTTACATCGTCTAGCTTGCTCCATTTTTATAATCTTTCATACTTTTTCTTATAATTTTTCTGCAATTATAGGCGTTTTTTTACATTGTATACTCTTTATATATTTTATTTCTAAATATACAGGGTGTCCCAAAGTATATCTGCTTATTCCATTTATAATTGTAGAATATACATAATTATTTCAACATAGATATGTATATTAATCCCACAGTATAATTATATATGTTTTATACTCTTATGAATATATACATAAATATATGCACAAAATAACTTCATATAGAAATAAAATTTATGTATAGTGCGGTCCATATAATATGCACTTCTATTGTCACAGAAAAATGATTTCTGAAAAGCATAAAAGATTATAAGAAGGGGAACACGAAGCGAGATAAGAATAATTATAATTATCATTATTATGTATGCTTATTACATGTATAATTATAGAATATATATAATTATTTCAATTTAATTATATATGTTAATCCCATAATACAGTAGTATATGTATTACGTTTTTTTGTGAAAATGCACATAAATATACAATATGAATACAATAGCTGTATATACAGGGTGTTCCAAAACGACCGCATAAACTCTGCACAGCTCGATTCCTCGTTGGGAGTACATAAAAAAGGCCCAAAGAAGCGATCCTGTACGATCCATAGTTTACGAGAAAAATACCAAAAAAAAGTATGATGTCACTGCCGGTGCAAGAAAAAAACACTTTATTGAACATATAAACAGTAGTATATGCACGGGCATACTCTCTAACAGTTCGTAAGGCATTTCCATTACATCGGACGTACATCAGGTACATGTCACAGTACTCACGAACGGAATAGATGGCCACCATACGAAGACTACCGGTAACAAAGCATGACGTCA
>CM063509.1:55479501-55492001 GCA_032207245.1 Pardosa pseudoannulata
TAAGTAAACAATCTTCAAAATTTATAATAAAAAATAGATAAAAATAACCCATCTGACATATTTTTAAATTATTAACTCAACAGAAAAATTGTCAAATTGATAAATAATTTTTATATAAGTTTAAAATAAAAGTATAGGACAAAAAATAGGATTGAATAGAGTAAAATAATCATATTATTAAAAAATGTCTTTTGATTATAACATGAAAAACTAAATTGGTCTTTCTTGAGCAGGAAATTATTATTAAATTGCAGTATAAAATATTCATTATTTAATCACAGTATTAAATCTTCTGACTGTAGAAAATACTTTGCAATTATAAAAAGATACGCATTTTTATAACAAATATATAAGTAAACAATCTTCTCAACTTTTAATAAACGATAGATAAGAATTATTCAAACATTTTGAAATTATTATCTCAATAGAAAATTTGTTAAACTGAAAAATAATTTTTGTATTAAGTTTAAAGTAAAAGTACAAAAAAACTAGTTTAAGAAGAGTAAAATAATCATATTATTAAAAAATGTCTTTTGATAATAACATGAGAAACTAATGTCTTTCCTGAGCAGGAAATCTATAATTCAATTGCAGTATTAAATTTTCATTATTTAACCACAGTATTAAATCTTCTGACTCGAGAAAATACTTTGCGATTATAAAAAGATACTCAATTTTATAACAAACATATGAGTAAACAATCTTCCAAACTTTTATTAAACAATAGATAAAAATTATTCACCTCAAACATTTTAAAATTATTAGATCAGTAAAAAAAATATTAAACTGAAAAATAATTTTTATACTGAATTTAAAGTAAAAGTGTATGACAAAACACAAGTTTGACAGTAAAATAATCATATATTTAAAAAATGTCTTTTGATTATAAAAGGAGAAACTAAATTGGCCTTTTTTGAGCAGGAAATTATAATTGCAGTATTAAGTTTTCATTATTTAACCACAGTATTAAATCTTCTATGACTCGAAAAATTACTCTGTGATTTTAAAAAGATACTGAATTTTATCCTAAGTATATAAGCAAACACTCTTCAAAAATTTAATAAACAATATATAAAAATTACGCCTTTTTTTAAAACTGTTAAACAGAAAAATAATTTTTATATTAAGTTTACAGTAAAAGTATATGACAAATAACAGGATTGAGTAGAGTAAAATAATATATTATTAAAAAATGTCTTTTTATAATAAAAATGAAACTAAATAATCTCTTTCCAGAGCAGGAAATTATAATTAAATTGCAGTATTAAATTTTCATTATCTAATCACTGTTTTAAATCTTTGCGTATATAATTTGAGATTGTAAAAGGATACTCAATTATATCACAAATATAAAAGTAAACAATCTTCAAAATTTATTATAAAAATAGATAAAAATAACGTACTTGAAACATTTTTAAATTATTAACTCAACAGAAAAATTGTGCAACTGAAAAATAACTTTTGTATTCAGTTTCAAGTAAAAGTATATAACAAATAACAGGATTGAGTACAGTAAAATAATCATATTATTATAAATGTCTTTTGATAAAAATGGAAAACAAATTGGTCTTAATTCAGCAGGAAATTATAATTAAATTGCAGTATTAAATTTTCATTATTTAATAGCAGTATTAAATCTTCTATATCTCGACGAAATACTTTGCAATTTTAATAAGATACTTAATTTTATAACGAAAATATAAGTAAACAATCTTCAAAACTTTTAATAAACAATAGATAAAATTATTCACCTCAAACATTTTAAAATTATTAGATAAAAAAAAATATTAAATTGAAAAATAATTTTTATATTGAATTTAAAGTAAAAGTATAAGACAAAACATAGGTTTGACAGTAAAATAATCATATATTTAAAAAATGTCTTTTGATTATAAATTGAAAAACTAAATTGGTCTTTCTTGAGCAGGAAATTATAATTAAATTGCAGTATTAAGTTTTCATTATTTAACCACAGTATTAAATCTTCTATAACTCGAGAAATTACTTTGCGATTTTAAAATGATACTCAATTATATCACAAATATAAAAGTAAACAATCTTCAAAATTTATTATAAAAATAGATAAAAATAACGTACTTGAAACATTTTTAAATTATTAACTCAACAGAAAAATTGTCAAATTGAAAAACAATTTTTATATTCAGTTTAAAATAAAAGTATATGACAAAAAACAGGATTCAGTAGAGTAAAATAATCCCATTATTAAAAAATATCTTTTGATAATAAAATGAGAAAATAAATTGGTCTTTCTTGAGAAAGAAATTATAATTAAATTGCAGTATTATATTTTCATTATTTAATCGCAGTATTAAATCTTCTATATCTCGAGAAAATATTTTGCGATTATAAACAGATCACAAATATACAAGTAACAAATCTTCAAAATTTATAATAAAAATAGATAAAAATAACCCACCTGACACATTTTTAAATTATTAACTCAACAGAAAAATTGTCAAATTGATAAATAATTTTTATATAAGTTTAAAATAAAAGTATATGACAAAAAACAGGATTGAGTAGAGTAAAATAATCATATTATTAAAAAAAGGTCTTTTGATAATGAAATGTAAAACTGAATTGATTATCTTTGAGCACAAAATCATTTTATATTTTTGGTACCATTCTGCCATTTTGAAAGTCTTTTATCCCTTTAAAAATTTATAAAAAGAAAGAAAATTTTTCATCCTTATTACAGGATTCAGCCCCCTCAGCTGTGCTACTGGTGTGCATTGCAAAAGCATAAATGAACCCTACTTGTAAGGGGAGGAAATACGTCAATCAAAGCAGATTTCCTTTCAAAAAGTCTGTATACTTCCTAATTCCCCCCTTTTTAACTTGTGTAATACAAGAGAAACAGGATTGGTTGAAAGCTGCGGTGATTTTCTACTTTTCACCGGCACCAGCCATGCCCATAATTTATCGTTAATGAATGGATTAACCCCGTGATTCTCAACCTTTTTTAAGCTTCCACCGTCCTGCGGAGCTTTCTTTCGTAAAAATCCCTTAATTTATAGTATAGGGAAGAAGTACTCAATTACAAGCAGCAAAATGTTTAAGTAATTCTCTCCTATAGAATTGCATACCAAATTCTTATTACTGAGACTCAAACAATGATCAAGAGTTGATTAAATGCATTTTTCTGAATGTCGGCCCAATTTTACACATCAGAACATCGTGCTGAAAATTTCTTGTTCTAATTCTAATTTCTGGTACCTTCTTATATTTTTGTTTTATTGCTGTTAAAAACGTGCAAATTAGATGATTAGTGTAATAAATTTATTTCATCAATTTCAGAATTAAGTTTAAAATCCAAAACATACCACAGCAGTAGAGCAGTCGTTTACAGTAGACTATTCTATCATTGTGACATGCTTGTTGCGGTCTGTTATAAATTAATTATTTTTCCGTCTTCAATAGAAAAAAAAACCTTTTTGCTTAATTGCATTGTAGCGAATTCCTTGGACTAGAAATTGTATTCATTTAAGTTTAAGCTCATAAAATAAGTGGAATTTTTGCAGAAGCTATAAAACTTTAAAACTTTTGCTTTTCTGATGCGGCTGACATCCTGTGTTGACTGGAGAAATAACAGTGATGCTGTTGTTAAATATTTTCAGTAAGTTTGATTGAAATCATTTGAAGAAAATGAAAAATTTTTAAGTTGATTTCTATGTTTTACAAGTGGACTGAATAATTATGAATGAAACCTCACTTTAAAACTTTTGCTTTTCTGATACGGCTGACATGCTGTGTTGGCTATAGAATAACAGTGATGCTGTTGTTAAATATTTCCAGCAAGTTTGATTGAAATCATTTGAAGATAATAAAAAAAATTTAAGTTGATTTCTATGTTTTACAAGTGAACTGAATAATTATGAATGAAACCCACTTTAAAATTTTTGCTTTTCTGATACGGCTGACATGCTGTGTTGGCTAGAGAATAACAGTGATGCTGTTGTTAAATATTTTCAGTAAGTTTGATTGAAATCATTTGAAGGAAATGAAACATTTTTAAGTTGATTTCTATGTTTTACAAGTGGACTGAATAATTATGAATGAAACCTCACTTTAAAACTTTTGCTTTTCTGATACGGCTGACATGCTGCGTTGGCTAGAGAAATAACAGTAATGCAGTTGTTAAATATTTTCAGCAAGTTTGATTGAAATCATTTGCAGAAAATAAAAAAAATTTAAGTTGATTTCTATGTTTTTCAAGTGGACTGAATAATTATGAATGAAACCTCGTGGAAATGATTACTCTTTCTAAATTTCGTAGATAAATTTCGTAGATGCTAAATTGGGTAGAAATGTGTTGTTTTCTCTTAGTCATCCAATTCTCTGCGCATCTCTTGCACAGAGATTGTTTTGAACTTAGAAAGAACTTCGTATGGAGGTGTCTGACAGTTGCAGTACAGTAGAGTTCCGTCGCAGATGACATTCAACAAGGTCTTGATTGATTGCGTTCAGACGTAGACGTAAACGTAGAAGTATGCGATTATGTGGCACCAAGGAGCTAGTACCTTTATATCCACTGTAAAATAAGTAGACATGTGGCCACATTAACAATACTGCTTTATTATACTGCACATTAACAATACTCAAGTTTTATCAATTACTGCGTTCAAACTACAGCCAGGATATTTTAGAGAAGGACTGTGGGTTCTAATTACCTTTATATCCACTGTAAAATAAGCAGACATGTGGCCACATTAACAATACTGCTTTATTATACTGCACATTAACAATACTCAAGTTTTAACAATTACTGCGTTCAAACTACAGTCAGGCTGTTTGGAGAAGGACTGTGGGTTCTAATTACCTTTATATCCACTGTAAAATAAGTAGACATGTGGCCACATTAACAATACTGCTTTATTATACTGCACATTAACAATAGTCAAGTTTTAACAATTACTGCGTTCAAACTACAGTCAGGCTGTTTTAGAGAAGGACTGTGAGTTCTTATTACCTTTATATCTACTGCTAAATAAGTAGAATGTGGCCACATTAACAATAACGCTTTTTTATACTACACATTAACAATAATCAAGTTTTAACAATTACTGCGTTCAAACTACAGTTAGGCTGTTTGGAGACGGACTGTGGGTTTTAACTACCTTTATATCCACTGTAAAATAAGTAGACATGTGGCCACATTAACAATACTGCTTTATTATACTGCACATTAACAATAGTCAAGTTTTAACAATTACTGCGTTCAAACTACAGTCAGGCTGTTTGGAGAAGGACTGTGTATTCTAATTACCTTTATATTCACTGTAAAATAAGTAGACATGTGGCCACATTAACAATACTGCTTTATTATACTGCACATTAACAATACTCAAGTTTTAACAATTACTGCTTTCAAACTACAGTCAGGCTGTTTGGAGAAGGACTGTGGGTTCTGATTCCAACACTTTTATTATGGTTCTTCCACGTTTTGCATACGCAAACCACTTCTGAGTATCTGTAACAATTTTTACGTGTTACGAGTTCACTAGACGCCTATGTAGAATGAAGTACTTTTAATGAAAAATTTCTTATATTAAATTATTAGAAATTATTTAATGTTTAGAGAGATTTTTGCGTTTAATGCTTATTGAAAAGAGATTTTATGTTTAGTTTTAATCCTGTTAGTATTGATATATACTCTAGTTCAACCAAAAGCAGACGGTTGAGTTTAAAAACTGATGATCCCAATTTCGAAATTACTCTCTACTAACAATCATGCCCCCTCTCCACCCCTAGTGCGTTAGTCCCAAGTTAAGAAACATCTCCTTGATAGTATACAGGCAATACCAACGCTAAATATGGTCTTGAAATGGGAGCTTAAAAATGAGAGCTATCTCTCTACTTTTTATAAAGTGGATTACTACACAAATGTCCGTTACGCATTAATATTATCAGCATGATAACTGCACTCACTACATATTGGTTTTATAAAGTGGATTACTACACAAATGTCCGCTCCACATTAATATTATCAGGATGATAACTGCACTCACTACACAACAATTTTATAGAGTGGATTACTATACAAATGTCTTGTACACATTAATCTTATAAGCATGATAAGTGCACTCACTACACATTGGTTTTATAAAGTGTATTGCTACACAGATTTCTAATACACATTAACGTTATCAGCATGATAACTGTACTAACTACACATTGGTTTAATAAAGTGGATTACTACACAAATGTCTTTTACACATTAATATATCAGCATGATAACTGCACTCCCTACATATTGGTTTTATAAAGTGGATTACTACACAAATTTCTATTACACATTAACATTATCAGCATGATAACTGCACTTTCTACACGTTGGTTTAATAAAATAGATTACTACACAAATGTCTTTTACACATTAATATTATCAGCATGATAACTGCACTCACTACATATTGGTTTTATAAAGTGGATTACTACATAAATGTCCGTTACTCATTAATATTATCAGGATGATAACTGCCCTCACTACACAACCATTTTATAGAGTGGATTACTATACAAATGTCTTGTACACATTAATCTTATAAGCATGATAAGTGCACTCACTACACATTGCTTTTATAAAATGTATTATTACACAAATTTCTATTACACATTAACATTATCAGCATAACTGCAGCCACTACACATTGGTTAAATAAAGTGGATTTCTACACAAATGTCTTTTACACATTAATATTATCAGCATGATAACAGCACTTAATGCATATTGGTTTTATTAAGTGGATTACTATACAAATGTGTCTTACACATTAATATTATCAGCATGATAGCTACACTCACTACACATTACTTAAATAAAGTGAATTACTACACAAATGTGTTTTACACATTAATATTATCAGCATGATAACTACACTCAATACATATTGGTTTTATAAAATAGAGTACTACACAAATGTCCGTTGCACATTAATATTAGCAGCATGATAACTGCACTTTCTACACATTGGTTTTATAAAGTTGATTACTACATAAATGTCTTTTACTAATTATCTTATTATCACGATAACTGCCCTCACTACACATTGATTAAATAAAGTGGATTACTACACAAATGTTTTTTACATGTTAATATTATCAACACGATTACTGCACTCACTAGACATTCGTTTTATAAAGTCGATTACTACAGAAATGCCTATTACACATTAATATTATCAGCATGATAACTATACTCACTTTATATTGGTTTTATAAAGTGGATTACTACATAAATGTCTTTTAAGCAATTATCTTATCAGCATGATAACTGCACTCACCACACATTGCTTAAATAAAGTAGATTACTACACAAATGTCTTTTACACTTTAATATTATCAGCATGATAACGTCACTTACTACATATTGGTTTTATAAAGTGAATTACTACACAAATGTCCGTTACACATTAATATTAGCAGCATCATAACTACACTCACTATACATTGTTTTTAATAAAGAGAATTACTAACCGAATGGCTTTTACTCATTAATAAGCGTGATAACTTCACTCAGTACGTATTGGTTTTACAAAGTTGAATACTGCACAAAAATGTCCGTTTCATATTAATATTATCAGCATGATAATTGCACTCACTATATATTGGTTTTATAAAGTAGATTATTACAGTAATATCCGTTACACATTAATATTATCAGCATGATACCTGCACTCACTACACATTAGTGCAATGTGGAGGTGCAATATATATAAATATATATGTAAGTAAGTTTGGTGGATTATTTAATGTAAATATATATTAAATCAAGCCTCATATATGTTGACAGCAATTTAGAAAAGAAGATCAAAGAAGTCTAATAAAAGATAAGGGATGGGTTATGGATCTTCAGGGAGGTGTAAGATTGCTGGACAGAGATACGAACAGTGCCTCATGTGTCCATTGTGCCATGTAAGATTGTGCCATCTAATTTTACCAATCAACTGGCTAACGTTCATTGGTTAGTATAGTTGAAATATAAAAGTAGTCTAAATAAATTTTTCTGTTTTTTGATTAATTATTGAATCAATATTTTATCTTTCTCTTCTATGTCATTGATCTATATGTTATAAAATAAGTTTAGAGCCTCTCAAGAACCTGTGGTTGAACTGAAAATTAACTAAATTTCACAACGCAATCCAAATAAATTTAGTCTTGGACTAACCAAGTAATGACCACTATACTTGATCGTCGGTAAAATAAGTAAAAATAACGAGAGCTACACGACAATAAGTTTTGTAAGTTTGAAATGCTATTTTTAATTACCCGCTTGGTTTCATGAAAAAAAGGCGTAAAATTTACTTTCGCTGTGTGTTTATTTGATATAATTTTTTAAGTACATCACAAATAATGTTCGTTGTCTTTTTTAATGTTCCGTCAACTAAAAAACGTTAGCAAATCCTGGTATAGACAGATCATAGGTAGTAAGATAAAGTAATCAGTCTTGTAAAAAAATGTAGATGAGTGAAAGAACAACCTCTCTTAAGTTTATACACTGTTTTGCAAAAAGATACAGACAGTGAGGCATTTTACATCTTTTTTCTGAGCGACAATTGCTAGACTCGGACATGACAACCCTAATGCCACGCCTACAGCTACTGAAAAATAACCATTTCAGTATCAAGCAGGACAATGTAAGAGAACGCAGTAGCAAGGTATCCCAGAAACAAAAGCTTCTTGAAGGCCACGCCTCCCATGACGGTCATATGGACTACTTTATCTGTATTGAAGCAAAACAAAATATCATTCAGTTCTCTATTTGAGGGGCAAAAAGCAAAATGAGAATTTTCTGCAGCTTCTTTGGCCACATGTCAAGCAGATAAGTAAACTTGAGCCAAAAAATAAAGATTGTGGACCAAAAATAAAGATAAAGTCATGCCTGCAGCTACTGCATAATAACCATTTCAATATCAAGCAGGACAATGTAAGAAAATGCAGCAGAAAAGTATCCCAGAAACAAAAGATTCTTAAAGGCCACGCCTCCCATGACGGTCATATGGACTACTTTATCTGTATTGAAGCAAAGCAAAATATCATTCAGTTCTCTATTTGAGGGGCAAAAAGCAAAATAAGAATTTTTTGCAGCTTTTTTAGCCACACGCCAAGCGGCTAAATTTATTTGAGCCCAAACATAAAGATTGTGGGCCAAAAATAAAGATAAAATCATGCCTACAGCTACTGTATCAATTCAACATCAAGCAGAAGAATGTAAAAAAAGGCAGTAGCAAAGTATCCAAGAAACAAAAGCTTCTTGAATGCCACGCCTCCCATGACGGCCATATGGATTACTTTATCTGTATTGAAGCAAAACAAAATATCATTCAGTTCTCTATTTGAGGGGCAAAAAGAGAAATCAGAATTTTTTGCAGCTTCTTTGGCCACACGTTAAGCGGCTAAATTAATTTGAGCCAAAAAAATAAAGATTGTAGACCGAAAATAAAGTCATGCCTGCAGCTACTGCATAATAATCAATTCAACATCAAGCAGAAGAATGTAAGAAAAGACAGTAGCAAAATACGCCAGAAAGAAATGATTGTTGATGGCCACCCTTCCCATTATGGTCATGTGGATTACTTTGTATTGAGGTAATATAAGATATCATTCAGTTTTCCATTTAAGGGGCGGAAAGCTACTAGAAAACTAGCGCAATCAGAAATTTCAGAAGCTTCTTTGGCCACACGCTAAGCGCGGCTAAATTAATTTGAGCCAAAATATAAAGATTGTGGACCAAAAATTAAGATAAAGTCATGCCTCCAGCTACTGCATAATAATCAATTCAACATCAAACATAAGAATGTAAGAAAAGGCAGTAGCAAAGTACACCAGAAACAAAAGTTTGTTGATGGCCACCCCTCCCATTATGGTCATGTGGATTACTTTATCTGTATTGAGGTAAAATAAGATATCACTCATTTCTTCATTTGAGGGGCGGAAAGCTACTAAAAAACTAGCGCAATTGGAAATTTCTGAAGCTTCTTTGGACACGCGCCAAGCGGCTAAATTAATTTGAGCCAAAAAATAAAGATTGTGGGCTGTTACTATAAAGTCTGGCAAGTCGAGCAAACTATATGGTTTAGTACCAATAATATAAAATTCATTATACATGTAATATAGCTGTATCGTAATGTATAACAAATACAGAAATAACGGAAAACATATAGCACGATCAGTTTTACGTATTAAATTCTTAATAGACCAGAAAGTTCTTAAAGAACATTTGTAATTCGGAAATCGGTTTCGCTGCACTGAAATTTTGAAATCCGTTAAAGTGGAACTTAACTGCATGCAAATCACTATGTAAAATATACAGAATGTATTAAACGACATAAGGCCGGTAAAAACAAAGATATATACATATATGATAGTTAGAATTTTTTCTATAAAAAATGAATTCGGTTTAAAGCCAAATAAAACATCTTTGATTTCATAGGCATGATAATCTACATCCTTTCTGTACAGAGGATGAATGAGTAACCCAAACATAATAAAGTGGAATAATACATTTTCTGCAATCCAATAAATAACTTTATTTTGTGACTGTTTAAAATTATTGTGCTTAAGTTTTGAAACTCTTTTCATGACCGTTACAAGCTTTTTGAAGTTTGCTGTTATATAGCACCTAAATATAAAACAAATCACATTCTCAAAAACGATAGAAAAATAAATATTAATATTTATATCTCTGTCATAGGTTAGTAACACAGATAACGAAAATATGAGAAATACTGCATTCAAGAGAAAACATATAAGTCTTATTATTTTATATTTAATTTGCTCACGTTTATTTTTTGCACAATATATGTCGTAAATAAAGCTGACGTAAAACAAAAGAAGTATTATTCTGTAAAAGGATTCCATGATTTCAAATTAAAATTGAGCAAATAACTATCAAAACATATATAAGATATACATTTGCAGAAAATTATATGTTATATACATGAATTACCACTTTAAAAACACATAATGTTTTGACGTTTTGTTGTAATAAAAGACATACCTAGGAAAGAAATCATGCACGCATACCAAAAGATTATATTTAATATTTAACTTCCGTATACGCATTATTCCTGTACGAAAAATCGTCTTTTTATAATGATAATTACCTTAAAAGCATTACGTTTTAAAACTTTTTTGTATGTTTTTATACTATTTATATTCAAAAGACAAATGATGAATTCCATTTATTAATATTTTTAATTACTTTTCATATAAACTTTAAGGTTTTTCATATGATAAAATATTCTCAGAAAAGCATATAAAAAATTTCTTTTGTGTGATAAAGTTAGTCATGGGTAAATTAAAGATACAGCAATAAAAAAAATATTGAACATTGCATGCGTACTATTGTAGACTTAAATTCCAGGTGAATTAAAGCCATCTATGCATTTCTTCTTTTATATCTTCACTAAATAGGTTCACCAAACTAAGACAGTTTTATTTTCTGTTTAAAACTTCAGCCACACAATAACTTTTTCGTGACCTTCATGGCGGGAAGTAACGATATGGTACAAGTATAACCCACTAATCCTCAGATTTCTATCAGTCAGCATAAAATCAGTTTTATTTTCTGTTAAAAACTTCAACTGCACAATAACTTTTTCATCGCTTTCATGACTGAAAGAAACGGTATGGTACAGTCTTAACCCACTAATCCTGATATTTCTATCAGTCAGCATAAAATTAGTTTTATTTTCTCTTCAAAACTTCAGCTGCACAATAACTTTTTCCTGACCTTCATGGCGGGAAGCAACGGTATGGTACAAGTATAACCCACTAATCCTCAGATTTCTATCAGTCAGCATAAAATCAGTTTTATCTTCTGTTAAAAACTTCAACTGCACAATAACTTTTTCATGGCATTCATGACTGAAAGAAACGGTATGGTACGGGCCTAGCTCGCTAATCCTGAGATTTCTATCAGTCAGCATAAAATTAGTTTTATTTTCTCTTCAAAACTTCAGCTGCATAATAACTTTTTCTGACCTTCATGGCGGGAAGCAACGGTATGGTACAAGTATAACCCACTAATCCTCAGATTTCTATCAGTCAGCATAAAATCAGTTTTATCTTCTGTTAAAAATTTCAACTGCACAATAACTTTTTCATGGCATTCATGACTGAAAGAAACGGTATGGTACAGTCTTAACCCACTAATCCTGAGATTTCTATCAATCAGCATAAAATTAGTTTTATTTTCTCTTCAAAACTTCAGCTGCACAATAACTTTTTCCTGACCTTCATGGAGGGAAGCAACGGTATGGTACAAGTATAACCCACTAATCCTCAGATTTCTATCAGTCACCATAAAATCAGTTTTATCTTCTGTTAAAAACTTCAACTGCACAATAACTTTTTCATGGCATTCATGACTGAAAGAAACGGTATGGTACAGTCTTAACCCACTAATCCTGAGATTTCTATCAATCAGCATAAAATTAGTTTTATTTTCTCTTCAAAACTTCAGCTGCACAATAACT
>CM063509.1:55497001-55499501 GCA_032207245.1 Pardosa pseudoannulata
GGCATCCTATACAGAAAATGAGGATAATTGAGAGTAAAAACGTAATTAACATATTATTATGAAATACAGAAAAACATCTCTATCCTATACAGCAAAAGCGGACAATTGAGTTTAAAAACAAATCTAGCATGTTATAATGAAATACAGAAAAAAGCTGGTATCCTATACAGCAAAAGCGGATAAATGAGAGTAAAAACGTAACTAACTTGTTTTAATGAAATACAGAAAAACAGCTGGTATCCTATACAGCAAATGAGGATAATTGAGAGTAAAAACGTAATTAACATATTATAATGAAATAAAGAAAGACATCCGGTATCCTATACAGCAAAAGCGGATAGCTTAGAGTAAACACGTAACTAACATGTTAGTAATGAAATACAGAAAAATAGCAGAGATCATATACAACAAAAGCGGATAATTGAAAGTAAAAACATGACTAGCGTGTTATAATGAAATACAGAAAAACAGCTGGTATCCTTTACAGCAAATGAGGATAATTGAGAGTAAAAACGTAATTAACATATTATTATGAAATACAGAAAAACATCCCTATCCTATACAGCAAAAGCGGATAAATGAGAGTAAAAACGTAACTAACTTGTTATAATGAAATACAGAAAAACAGCTGGTATCCTATACAGCAAAAGCGGATAAATAAGAGTAAAAACGTAACTAACTTGTTATAATGAAATACAGGAAAACAGCTGGTATCCTATACAGCAAATGAAGATAATTGAGAGTAAAAACGTAATTAACATATTATAATGAAATAAAGAAAGACATACGGTATCCTATGCAGCAAAAGCGGATAACAGAGAGTAAACACGTAACTAACATGTTATTAATGAAATACAGAAAAATAGCTGAGATCATATACAACAAAAGCGGATAATTGAAAGTAAAAACATGACTAACATGTTATTAATGAAATACAGAAAAACAGCTGGTATCCTATACAGTAAATGAGGATAATTGAGAGCAAAAACGTAACTTGTTAAAATGAAATGCAGAAAAACAGCTTGTATCCTATACAGAAAAAGCGGATAATTGAGTTTTAAAACGAAACTAATATGTTATAATGAAAAGCAGAAAAACAGCGGATAATTGAGTTTAAAAACGAAACTAGCATGTTATAATGAAATAAAGAAAAACATCCGGTATTCTATACAGCAAAAGCGGATAACTGAGAGTAAATACGTAACTAACATTTTATTAATGAAATACAGAAAAATAGCAGATATCATATGCAACAAAAGCGGATAATTGAAAGTAAAAACATGACTAGCGTGTTATAATGAAATACAGAAAAACACCTGGTATCCTTTACAGCAAATGAGGATAATTGAAAGTAAAAAGTTATAATCAAATGCAGAAAAATAGCTTGTATCCTATACAGAGAAAGCGGATAATTGAGTTTTAAAACGAAACTAACATGTTATAATGAAAAGCAGAAAAACAGCGGATAATTGAGTTTAAAAACGAAACTAGAATGTTATAATGAAATAAAAAAAAACATCCGGTATCCTATACAGCAAAAGTGGATAATTGAGAGTAAACACGTAACTAACATTTTATTAATGAAATACAGAATAATAGCAGAGATCATATACAACAAAAGCTGATAATTGAAAGTAAAAACATGACCAGCGTGTTATAATGAAATACCGAAAAACATCCGGTATCCTATACAGCAAAAGCGGATAATTGAGAGTAAACACGTAACTAACATTTTATTAATGAAATACAGAAAAATAGCAGAGATCATATACAACAAAAGCGGATAATTGAAAGTAAAAACATGACTAGCGTGTTATAATGAAATACAGAAAAATATCCGGTATCCTATACAGCAAAAGCGGATAATTGAGAGTAAACGCGTAACTAATATTTTATTAATGAAATACAGAAAAATAGCAGAGATCATATACAACAAAAGCGGATAATTGAAAGTAAAAACATGACTAGCGTGTTATAATGAAATACAGAAAAACATCCGGTATCCTATACAGCAAAAGCGGATAATTGAGAGTAAACAGTAACTAACATGTTATTAATGAAATACAGAAAAATAGCTGAGATCATATACAGCAAATGACGATAAATGAGAGTAAAAAAGTAACTAACATGCTATAATGAAATACAGAAAAACGGTTGGTATCCTATACAGCAAATGAGAATAATTGAGATTAAAAACTTAACTACTTGTTATAATGAAATGCAATAAAAACAGCTGGTATCCTATACAGCAAATGAGGATAAATGAGAATAAAAACATTAATATTGTCATGATTGTTATAATTTGTCTTGAAAATTAACTCTTCAACTTAAGATAAAGTAAATCCTCAACTATTCTGAACCAAAATACTGATCTATATCAAAGAGAACAGTATAAGAAATCACAGCAGCGATGTATACTAGAATGAAAGTTCTTTTAATAGGCATACCTCCCACGGTCATGTATATTCCAGTGTCCAAGTTAAACAGAAACAGAAGGTCA
>CM063509.1:55509501-55573660 GCA_032207245.1 Pardosa pseudoannulata
TAAAGTAATTTCTTATTATATATAATTTGCCATAATAACTGAAATATGTCAAATTTATTACTTATGATAACATTATAATTAGAATTATAGTTACTGAATTTATACTGCAGATTTTATCATATTGCTGCAGAAATTTCGGAATGACAAGAGAGAAGCAATGTAGTTAACTATTAAATACAATTTTCCATTCCTCAGAACACAAAAATATAAAATTCAACATTTATGATAACATTACAATCAAAAGTATAGTTATTCAGTTTATATCGCATATTTTATTAAAGTGCTGCTAAAATTTCGGAGTGACAAAAGAGAAGCAAAGTAATTTCCTAGCAAATACAGTTTACTATCCATAAAACACAAAACAGCAAAACTTGTCACTTATGATAATATTACAATTAGAATTACAGTTATTGAATTTATAGTGCTGCAAAAATTACGGAATATCAAGGAAAAGTTAATGTAACTTCCTATTTAATATCTACATTTCAGGAAAATCACACAACAATAAAACTTATCTGTTATGATAACATTACAATTGGAATTATAGTTATTGAATTAATAGTGCTGCAAGAATTACGGAATGACAAGAAAAAGTTAATGTAACTTCCTATTTAATAATATCTACATTTCAGGAGAATCACACAACAATAAAACTTATCTGTTATGATACCATTACAATTGGAAATATAGTTATTGAATTTATAGTGCTGCAAGAATTACGGAATGAAAAGAAAAAGTTAATGTAACTTCCTATTTAATAATATCTACATTTTAGGAGAATCACACAACAATAAAACTTATCTGTTATGATAACATTACAATTGGAATTATAGTTATTGAATTTATAGTGCTGCAAGAATTACGGAATGAAAAGAAAAAGTTAATGTAACTTCCTATTTAATAATATCTACATTTTAGGAGAATCACACAACAATAAAACTTATCTGTTATGATACCATTACAATTGGAATTATAGTTATTGAATTTATAGTGCTGCAAGAATTACGGAATGAAAAGAAAAAGTTAATGTAACTTCCTATTTAATAATATCTACATTTTAGGAGAATCACACAACAATAAACCTTATCTGTTATGATAACATTACAATTGTAATTATAGTTATTGAATTTATAGTGCTGCAAGAATTACGGAATGACAAGAAAAAGTTAATGTAACTTCCTATTTAATAATATCTATATTTCAGGAGAATCACACAACAATAAAACTTATCTGTTATGATAACATTACAATTGGAATTATAGTTATTGAATTTATAGTGCTGCAAGAATTACGGAATGAAAAGAAAAAGTTAATGTAACTTCCTATTTAATAATATCTACATTTCAGGAGAATCACACAAAAATAAAACTTATCTGTTATGATAACATTACAATTGGAATTATAGTTATTGAATTTATAGTACTGCAAGAATTACAGAATGACAACAAAAAGTTAATGTAACTTCCTGTTTAATGTTATCTACATTTCAGGAAAATCACACAACAATAAAACTTATCTGTTATGATAACATTACAATTGGAATTATAGTTATTGGATTTATAGTGCTGCAAGAATTACAGAATGACAACAAAAAGTTAATGTAACTTCCTATTTAATACAATTTAACTTTCATGACAATCACACAACAGTAAAACTTATCACTTATGATAAAATTACAATTAAAAGTAAAGTTATTGAATTTATAGTACTGTACGGAATAACAAGAAAATGTCGAAGTAACTTCCTATTTAATACAATTTACTCCCACTAGGGCATGGATGTTCGTAGCTGTTCGGAATCGGCTTTAAGCTGTAGGTCCCGGTCTTATTAGTCCTCGTGTTGCAAAAAGCAGACCGTAGCACTTCAAACCCTTAATACAATTTACCGTTCATGAGAATCACACAACATTAAAACTTATCACTTATAATAGCATTACAATTTGAAGTATAGTTATCGAATTTATGCTGAAAATTTTAGTATAGTACTACAACAATTTCACAGTGACAAGAGAAAAAGAAATTTCCTATTAAATACAAATCTTATTCCTCAGAACACAAAAATATAAAATTCATCATTTATGATAGCATTACATAAGTCTAGATATTCAGTTTATATTGCATATTTTGTTAAAGTACTGATAGGATTTCGGAGTGGCAAAAGAGAAGCAAAGTAATTTTCTATCAAATAATGTTTACTATCTATGAAAAAACAAAACAGCAAAACTTATCACTTATGATAACATTACAATTAGAATTAGAATTATCGAATTTATATTGCTTCAAGGATTATAGAATGACAAGGTAAAATTAAATTCAGATCCTATTGAGTACAATTTACCTTTCATGACAATCATACAATAATAAAAATTATCACTTATGATAACATAATAATTAGATTTATAGTTACTAAATTTATAGTGCTGAAAGAATTACAGAATTACAAGAAAATGTTAAAGTGACTTCCTATTTAATACAATTTATAATTCATGAGAATCATACAACAATAAAACTTATCTCTTATGATAACATTACAATTAGAATTATAGTTATTGAATTTATAATACTGCAAAAATTAAAGAATGAGAAAGAAAAATTAAATTATCTTCTTATTTAATACAATTTACATTTCATGAGAATCACACAACAATAAAACTTATCACTTATGATAACATTACAATTAGAAGTATAGTTATCGAATTTATGTTGAAAATTTTATTATAGTACTACAAGAATTTCGCAGTGACAAGAGAAAATCAAAGTAATTTCCTATTAAATACAATTTTTCATTCCTCAGAACATAAACATATAAAATTCATCACTTATCATATCATTACAATTAAAAATAGTTATTCAGTTTATATTGCAGATTTTGTTAAAGTGATGCTAGGATTTCGGAGTGACAAAAGAGAAGCAAAGTAATTTCCTAGCAAAAATGAAATATATCACTTATGATAACATTTTAATTAAATGTATAGTTATTGAATTTATGCTGCAGACTATATTAAAATGGCGCAAGAATTTCGAAGTGACGAAAGAAAAGCAACGTAATTTCCTATCAAACACAATTTACAATCTATGAGAAAACAAGCAATACATATATATAAAATTCATCACTTATGATAACATTACAATTAGAAGTATAGTAATTCAGTATATATTTCAGATTTTATTACAGTGCTGCTAGAATTTTCGAGTGACAAAAGAAAAGCTATTTACAATCCATGAGAAAACAGAATACAATTTAACATTTTTGATAGCATTAATATTAAAAGTATACATATAGAATTTATAGTGCTGCAAGAATTACGGAATGACAAGCAAAAATTAAATTAACTTCCTATGTAATACAATTTATCTTTCAAGAGAATCACACAACATTTAAACTTATCACTTGTGTAACATTACAATTAAAAGTATAGTTATTGAATTTATAGTACTGCAAGAATTATGGAATGACAAGGAAAAAATAAATTAACTTCCCATTTAATACAATTTATCTTTCATGAGAATCACACAACAATAAAACTTATCACTTATAATAACATTACAATTAGAAGTATAGTTATCGAATTTATGCTGAAAATTTTATTATAGTGCTACAAGAATCTCGCAGACAAGAGAAAATCAAAGAATATATTGTATTAAATGCAATTTACTATCCAGGAGAAAACAAAACACTTATACTTATCACTTATGATAACATTACAATTAGAAGTATATTAATTGAATTTAGAGTGCTGCAAGTATTACGGAATGACAAGGAAAAATTAATTTAACTTCCTGTTTAATACAGTTTACCTTTCACAAAAATCTCACAACAATAAAACTTATCACTTATGATAACATTACAATTAGAAGTATATTTATCGAATTTATGATGAAAATTTTATTAAAGTGCTTCAATAATTTCTCAGTGACAAGAGAAAATTAAAGTAATTTCGTATTAAATACAATTTACCATCTAGGAGAAAACAAAACAGTATAACCTATCACTTAAGATAACATTATATTTAAATGTATAAATATTGAGTCTACAATGCAGATTTTATTATAGTACTGCAAGAATTTAGGAGTAACAAGAAGAAAGAAAAGTAATTTTCTATAAGAAAAAAATTACCATCCATGAGAACATAAAATTTAATTTAAAATTTATTACTTATGATAACATTTTAATTAAAATTATAGTTATTGAATTTATGCTGCATAATACATTATAGTGACACAACAACTTTGGATAAACAAAGGAAAAGCAAAGTAACTTCCTAGCAAACACAATTTATCCTCTATGGAAACACAAAAATATAAAACTTCTCATTTATGATAACATTACAATTAGAAGTATATTTACTGAATTTATTGTGCACATTTTAATACAGTACAAGTATTTCTGAGTGACAAGAGTGAAGCAAAGTAAGTAATTTCCTATCAAATAACCCACTTCTTGTCGATTTATAACAGGAAAGTTAAATCTTTTAAAGAAATTCTTGATAGTATGTATACAATGTCAAATTTAATTTTTTAAAGTGATCCGAACACAAAATTATATTTTTAGCTATAATCACTTTGTAATTAGTTTTTTCCCTCAAATGCTTTCTTATATTAGTATTATTATATTTATAGAAATATTCAAATTTCTGAAATTTGAATTTTTAAAATATCAATTATAATTTTTGTTTCATTAATCTTCTGAACAGTACTATTACATAAGAACATGATGCAATCAATACAGTTCTCTGTATACAGAACTCCGGAAAAAATAGCTCTCTACACATTCTCCCATGAATCAATCGCAGAAATTGCAGCCCACGACTCACAAAAGTGCAATTTTGTGATGAAAAATTATTCATATGGAATTCTACCAAGAGTCAACGATACGATTTGGGAATCTATAAGAGTTTGTTTATTCAGCTCAACTCCTCTCATAATGGGAGAACATTAGTTGATTATAAAGTGATATTGTATGAAAGAAATATGAGGTAAAATATAAATTATAAATATATATAATTTTTAGCGGAATATTAAATTAACACTTGGCATGCGGATATACTTCACCGCCAACTTACGCTTGCAGCGGGCGTTTTTTCGTGAATCGCGCGAAAGTTTAGTTATTCAGAAAAATCGCAATAAATCGAAAACTATTTTGTTTTTATGAACGAAACTTTTTCTATTTTATACTTTAGTATATACTGTATGATTATTTAACAAAAATAAAAACAATATATTTACGAAATCACAAAATTAAACTATTTTTAAAATTGAAGTCCGATAATCTGTCAGCTCATATTTCTTCATCACTATCTTTGTCACAGCGGATCATTTTATCAATTTTGTATTCAACAATAAAAAAACAAGCTTCAAATTGACGAAACAAGACTTGTACATTATGGAGCTAGAAATTCGGTTGAAGACGAGATAACGCAACAAAAGACCGAGTAACTCGACAATCGTTGTCGACGCGGACCAATAACACAAACAAAAAAACGTAGACAATAACATTTGTCTTTAAACTTATTTAATTAATCATAATGCCAACAGCAACGTGCGGCCATCACTCGCCAAATTCTCTTTTCAAACTACAAAAAAGTGTTGCCACAAAAATGCAACTAAATCATACTACAACAACAAAACATAGCACACTGAGCATAAAACATAACAGCACAATATGAAGACATTGAGTTCGAGGATAAACAACAAAACAAAATACAAAACATTAATAAATTATTCAAATAATCATAACTCGTGGAAAGAAAAATGCAAAGCGTTGCATAGCAAGGCAAACAACACGCATATAATGTCACACATACATATAATTATACGTAATTAGTAGATTTGTGGTGGTTAGCGGGTATCCACCACAAATCTACTGAATACGTATTTTTAAGTGACCCGCGCTCCAGTGACAGACTGCAAAAAACGTAAAAATACGTTGCCCGCATTCGAAGTTTTAAGATATTCACTATACAGTATTTTCAAGGAAGAACATTAGATGGACAATCAACTAAAACTCCTCAAATATCCAATCAAATCAATCAAAAGAAAAAAAGAAAACATGGTAAATAAGTATGTCAGAATGGACTTCTTGATGGCTAAACCTCCCATTATGGTCATATGGATTCCTTTATCAGAGTTGAGTAGTAACAAAATATCGCTTGCTTCCCTATCTGAAGGACGAAGAACTAAGAGAGAAGGTAAGCTCTCAGCAATTCCAGAGGCTGCTCTGCTTACTGATTCAGCTGCAAAGTATATTTCAACGAAAAAGTAAACATGGTGAGCTACGTGTAGAATAAACACCACACGGAATAAGAAACTTACAAAAAAGTCATAAAAGTACGTAAAGTACATGTTATAAAATTTCACTGATACATAAACTAAATACAAAGATATTGGAGTCGAAACTGCACTGTCGGTATTTCTTATCACGTTTTTTATTGAAATAAAAGTTTTTAAATAATATTCAGAATTCGGAATATTCTCAGATTCAATTAAAATTTTGAAGTTGCGTAACATAGAGCATAGTTCTGTGCAAATCGCTGAATAAAACATGCAAAATGTAGTACAGGAAATGCCATCGAGGAAAAAAAGGAAAAAAGTATCTATGAAAGAGATTATTTGTTCAAGTAAGTGCCAATTTGATGTATAGTTCGATATTCTATTATCGGCTTCAATTTCGGAGTATTTTGTGTACCTAAGCCACGTATTCACTGCCCACATAATAAAGTGAAATAATACGTTTTCTACCATCCAAAAGACGCTTTTCCGTTCCAACGTTTTAAAGTTATTAAATTTAAACTTTGATAGTGTATTCATTATTGTTAAATACTTTCTGAATTTTATTATTATATAACATCGGAATACAAAATAAATAACACGAACGTAACAAGAAATACACTGATTTTCCGGAAATCTCATCAAGTCAGAGAAAAAAATTGAGAGATATAGAACATTTAAGAATAGACAAGCCATACTTGATATTACATATTTCTTTTTCAGTGAAGTGGAACAAATACAACGTACATCGTATATGAAGCTGACATTAAACAAGAATATTATTATTTTATAAAAAGATTTCATGTTTTTTTAATTCAATTGTAAAAATCATTTGTTAGATGAGTCCAAAGATTGCACTTATTTAAACTGGGACTCAATTATTCTATATTATATCCCATAAATATACTAGAACATTTTGCAATATTATCTTTCAAAGACAATTTAGGCAAAAAAACTATAATAATGATAAAAATGTATCGGTACTCAATGAATTGAGTTATAATATATACATAATGTATTGAACAAAAAAGGTTCATATAATACTAATAATAATACGTTTAATAATTTTAATGCATTTTCTTCATTCTAATTGAAAAAGTATGTAAGTTAAGCATAAAATTTCAATACTTAAAGATCAATCGATGCTCTGATATAGCTTTAAAGTCAAAATTTTTCATTAATATAAACGAAGTATCTTCTGACAGTCTTAATACAGTGAATGCTTATGATCTAATCCTTTAATAATATACATAAAAACAGTCTATTTTGATTTCACACCAGACATTAGTGAACAATTAACAATTTTAATGCATTTTCTTCGTTATAATTAAAGAAATATGTATGTTAAACATAAAATTTCAATACTTCAAGATCAATCCATGCTCTGATATAACTTTAAAGTCAAAATTCTTTCCTTAATATAAACGAGATATCTTCTGGCAGTCTTAACATAGTGAATGCTTATGACCTAATCCTTTACTAATATACATAAAAGCTATTTTGATTTCACACAAGACATTAGTGAACAATTAACAATTTGAATGTATTTTCTTCATTCTAATTGAAGAAATATATGTGTTAAACATAAAATTTCAATACTTTAAGAATAATCCATGCTCTGATATAACTTTAAAGTCAAAATTCTTTCCTTAATATAAACGAAATATCTTCTGGCAGTCTTAATATAGTGAATTCTTATGACCTAATCCTTTAACAATATACATAAAAACAGTCTATTTTGATTTCACACAAGACATTAGTGAACAATAAACAAAATTTTAATGCATTTTCTTCATTCTAATTAAAGAAATATGTATATTAAACATAAAATTTCAATACTTCAAGATCAATCCATGTTCTGGTATAACTTTACAGTCAAAATTATTTCTTTAATATAAACGAAATATCTTTTGGTAGTCTTAATATAGTGAATTCTTATGACCTAATCCTTTAATAATATACATAAAAACAGTCTATTTCACACAAGACATTAGTGAACAATTAACAATTTTAATGCATTTTCTTCGTTATAATTAAATAAATATGTATGCTATACATAAAATTTCAATACTTCAAGATCAATCTATGCTCTGATATAACTTCAAAGTCAAAATTCTTTCCTAATATAAAGGAAGTATCTTCTGGCAGTCTTAATATAGTGAATGCTTATGACGTAATCCTTTAATAATATAAATAAAAACAGTCTATTTCACAAAACATTAGTGAACAGTTAACAATTTTAATGCATTTTCTTAATTCTAATTAAAGAAATATGTATGTCCATGCTCTGATATAACTTTAAAGTCAAAATTGTTTCATTAATATAAATGAAATATCTTCTGGCAGTCTTAATATAGTGAATACTTATGACCTAATCCTTTAATAATATACATAAAAACAGTCTATTTTGATTTCACACAAGACATTAGTAACAGAAATATTTAGGCTGCAACTCATTACATAGAAATCTACTGCTTACTTTTTCAGATCAATCCATGCTCTGATATAACTTTAAAGTCAAAATTCTTTCATTAATATAAACGAAATATTTCTGACAGTCTTAATATAGTGAATGCTTACGACCTAATCCTTTAATAATATACATAAAAACAGTCTATTTGGATTTCACACAAGACATTAGTAACAGAAATATTTAGGCTGCAACTCATAACATAGAAATCTACTGCTTACTTGTTCAAGAATGTCCGGGAAACACCGTGTAGAAACAGTCACTATCAAAACACATATTCATAAAATACACAATATACGTACAGCTAAGAAGACGGACGCACTCAAACTCTAGTCCCAGAGTGTAAACGTGCATTGCATTACACTGAAATTAAAATAGATCAGTAAAAAATTAATTCATTGGCTTCAAAAAAACCATGTTATACATTAGAACACTAATGGAAAATCATTTACGAATGGGTGCGTAAAATGCATTCGTTCCTTTATGATTTATCATAACCATACGAACTATGTCACTCAGAGAGAAGTTTTTACAATTTTTGTGTTTTCCACAATCAAGGGCGAAAAATTTTATTATATATGATATCGCTATTATAACTCTTTATAAATCATTGAATGAGATTTCAAATGACCTCAAAGATAATTGCAAATATATTCTTTTATGTGTCTAAGATTTAACATTCTTCAGTTTCATTTCGCCAAGATATGAAGCATTATATAGTGAAAACATTATAACATGTGTTGCCCTCAGAATAATTATTTCATAGTAAATATATGACTTTAAACTTGAACTATTATAATAATTTTAATATCAGTATCGATACTCCTTCACAGTTTAAAGATGTATATAGCTTGATATTTGATACATAAAACATGATTTCGCAAAGCCGAAAGTCAACAAGATTCTTAAATTTTGAATGTTCTTGAATAACTTAGGTATTTATTAACACAAGATTTCTTCATTATTAATTATCTGTGCACCATATGGTATATGAGACCGCCACTATATCCTTCCAAGCGATCTAGTACCACATTCCTGGAATTCGCCTAGCTAGGACACCGTTGAAAATTCTGCTCTTTGATTATCATCCGCCAATAGGTTTATTTAGGTTGACCTCTTTTCCTTCAAAGAGCCCAACTTAGGTCTACGTGTGTTGCATCTCATGCACGCATTTGTAATATAATGTCTGACCCACTCCCTTCTGCGTTTTTGTATTATTGTTTTTATGAGTTTACAATTAAATTGTTTGAATATTTCAACATTTGATATTTTATTAGTCCAGTATATTTTTAAAATATATCGAAGAAATCTAGCATGGGAAGTAACGAGTTTTTTCTTGCTGTTTTGTTAGTTTCGAATTTATACAGTTTCCAGATTGTACATCATTACAGTATTTCTGTAATGGTACCCCTGAAAATCAGGAATTTAAGTTGATTTGGATACTTCCTGTGATCCATATTTTATGTAGTAAAGAATATGACACAAGATTTGACTCACACTTATTACTATTTATTGATTTACAATTTTACAATTTTTGTATTTTCCACATCCAAAGGAGAATAAATATGTTGTATACGATATCCCTGTAATGTCTTTTAATAAACCGTCGAAGGAGATTTTAAGTTACCTCAAAGATAATTACAAATACACTCTTTTATGTGCTTAAGATTTAACATTCTTCAGTTTCATGTCCCACAACAATGATGTGTTATACACTGAAGCCATAATAAACTGTGTTTAATAATAAACTGTGAATAATTATTTCATAGTAAAGAAATATGTATTTTAAACATAAAATTTCAATACTTCAAGATGAATCCATGTTCTGATATAACTTTAGAGTCAAAATTCTTTCCTAAATATAAACGAAATATCTTCTGGCAGTCTTAATATAGTGAATGCTTATGAGCTAATCCTTTAATAACATAAAAACAGTCTATTTTGATTTCACACAAGACATTAGTAACAGAAATATACAACTTCGTTTAGGCTGCAACTCATTCACAGTTTAAAGATGTATATAGCTCGATATTTGATACATGAAACATGATCTCGCAAAGCTGAAAGTCAACAAGATTCTTAAATTTTGAATGTTCTTGAATGTCTTAGGGATTTATTGACACAAGATTTCTTCTTTTTTTAAATATCTGTACACCATATGGTATATGAGACCACCACTATATCCTTCCATTCCGAACTATCTAGTATCACATTCTTGGCATTCACCTAGCTAGTCCACCGTAGAAAATTCCGTACTTTGATTATCATCCACAACTAGGTTTATTTAGGTTAACCTCTTTTCCTTTCAGGAATCCAACTTAGCTCTATGCCTGTTAGATCTGATAGAGGCATTCGTAATATGATGTCTGAACCACTGCCTTTTGCATTTTTGTATTACTGTTTTTGTGAATTTACAATTAAATTGTCTGTAAAACTCAACAATTGATATTTCATTAGCTAGTATATTTTAAGATTATTTCTAAAAAAATTAGCATGCAAAGTAAATAGTTTGTTTTCTTACTGTATTGCCAGTTTCTAGGTTTTACATCCATACAGTACGACTGCTGTAACTCTAGCCCTGAAAATCTGGAATTTAAGTTTGATTTAGATACTTCGAGAGCTTCATATTTTATGTACTATGCTATATGACACAAGATTTGTCTCAGACTTATTACGATTTATTGACATTAAGACATCAACACTATAAAGAAGAAACCAATCTACGACAATTAGCAGGATTTACAAAACCTGAGTGGCAATAAACACAAAATAAAAGATAAAGTTACCTCATAGCAATGTCTCAGGAAATTCCTTATTGAACTTTTATATCGTGTTTTTTTTTTTTTTAATGTATTTAATATTACAAGAGAGGAATTTTGTTACATGACAGGAGTAAATAACCTAGTATAACCAAGAAGCGTATTTGGATATTTCCCGAGATCATTATTTATGTTGTATACATTATGACACAAGAATTGACTAACTCTTATTACTATTTATTGCCATAACGTCATCAACACTATACGCAAGAAACTAGTCTACGACAATCATCTGTGATAATAAGAAACGTGAGTAGCAATGAACACCAGAAAAAATATAAAGTTTTCGCTTATCAATGCTACAAATCACAGCCATAGGAGTTTCCTTATTGGAGTTTTATATCATGTTGTTATATAATGTATTTAATATTGATAAAAACAAGATTTAACTCCTTTTTGTTACATGAGAATAACATTTGACGTAGTATAGCCAAGAAACCCGTCAACATCGCATACTACGATATAAGAAACCACAGTAGCAAAGAATATAAGAATGAAAGATTTCTTGATGGCGACACTTCCAAATATGGTCATGTGAATTGTTTTATTGGAGTTGAATAGAAATAAAATATCGTTCAATTCACTATCAGAGGGTTGGAGGACAACGAGAGAATTAATGCTCTCGGAAATTTCCGTGGCTTCTTTAGACACACCCGAGGCAGCGAAATACATTTGAGTGAAGAAAAATATATTATGTGCCGTCAGTAAAACATCTGGTGTGTCAAATATGGAAAAGTTTATATATTCATTAATATAAGCATAGTACATACAATAAAACTGCATAGTTATAAAAAACAAATATAGAAATATTGGAAAAGATAGTGCACGGTCGGTTTCTTTCGTTAGGTTCTTTATGGAATGAAAAGCTTTCAAACTCTCTTTGTGGTTAGGACCCTGCTCTGACTGAATTGATGCTTTTAAAGATTCTAACGTCGAACTAAGTTGAACACATATCACTGAGTACAAAATACAAAATGTATTTAAGGGAATATAACCCGTAAAGAATAAAATACATACAACTGGAGTCATAATTCTGCGTTCAACGAGTGATGACATTGATGCATAGCCGAAAAATACGTCTTCCATTGCGTAGGGTTGAATTCTGGCTCCATCCATGAACATAGGCCATATGCATAGTGCCATCACAGTTAAGTGAATTACTGCATTTTCAGTCGTCCAGAATATGACTTTTAGCTGTAACTGTTTCAAATTCTTGAATGTAAGCTTTGATAGTTTGTTCATTACTATTACAAGTTCATTCATATTTGCAGTTAAATAGCACCTAAATATGAAGCATACAGCAACCTCGCAGAAGTAAGCCATAGAAGTATTGAAATATTGATCTCTTCGGTATGTAATTAATATTGAGAGGGAGTAAATGAGGAAGAAAGTATTTAACAGTAAACATAGTATTCTTTTTAATAGACATTTCTTTTCTTGTGTGTTATGTGCAAAACATTTTACGTCATAAATGAAACTAACTTGAAATAGTAAAAGTATTCTTTTATAAATAGACTTCATGTTATCAGGGGAAATTATTTATGTATTACGAAGATGTACATTTGATTTATCCTTTCACTTAAAAATTGAAGTTCATACCTTGAAGATATGGTTGAAATACATTTCCTACCAAGTTATACAAATTGCCTTTTATATAACTTTTACTGTTCTATTTGAGTAAAATATTTCTGCAAACACTTCAGTGCTCTTTATAAACTCCGGTGGTATAATCTGGCATGTTAATATCCACAGTATGAGGGCAATAAATGTTAAAAGTAGAATTTCAAATTAAAATTGTATTATAACGTGATTTCTATTTGAATAATTCACGGAAATCACTTACTTCTTTTGTGTCCTTCGGAAGTTGTATATTTGATTTACCCTTTCACTTAAGAATTAAAGTTCATACCTTGAAGATATGAATTAAATACATTTTCTACCAAGTTATACAAAATGCCTCTTATTTAACTTTTATTGTTCTATTTGTGCAAAAATTTTTTTGAAAACAGTTATAATCTATCATCTTAATATGCAAAGTATGATGGCAAGCAATCTTAAATGTACCATTGTAATTAGAATTGTATTTAAATGTTATATCTATTTAAATAAATGACTTCGATCACTTACTTCTTTTGTGTCCTTCGGAGATATACTCCATTAAGGTAGATAATGCAATATGATTGGAAAGATTATACAGAATTACTATATATACGGTCGGTTACTACATATAAGTCAGTATATAAGTAAAATTTATCATAAAATAAATTGCATGTTACACTTTTATCGATGATGTTAACTCTTTTAAAAGTTTCTAAAGTCTTTTTTAAACTACGCAATTATACAGAAATGCATAACTCACATTTTTCCTTTATTTTCTTTTAAAATATTCTTGAGATATAAAATATTTCATAAATTTTTATAAATAACTATTCTATTTTACATTAATCACATTTTAATGAGTCCTGAGAAATTTATTCCAGTCCTATACTTATAATTGTTATGTAATTAGAATTGCTATTGCAGTTAGAAAAATTGAGGAACAGAATTTAGTAACCCCGAGACACTGTTTCTTAGATAAACTTTTCCGTAACTGAGAAGATAAATTCTATAGAACACATTCTTGTAACTATGGTAACAATATGTTCTTAAAAACATTATACATGCAGAAGGAAATAGTATATAGTATTTCTTCTAACAGAAGATATATTAAACATATAACTATTATAAAAAGTTAAATAGGATCTAAACAATACAGTATTATATCCTAAATAAGATTGATGTCCGTTTCAAATCACTTCGCCATTAAAAACAAAATGAATGAATAGTTGATGTAAAACTTAATTTCTTTTTCATGCTTCAATAGCTTTTCATTGCAAGCTTTATATTCAAAATAAATTTATCGATTTCCACAATCGTGAGAGTTTTACGCTTTTGAATAAGTAGACCGAAAATAAGTTACTAATAATATCCATTACTCACAAATTTAATAAATTCTGGGAGATTTATACCAATCCTATACTTATAATTGCTATGCAATTAGAAGTGTTATTACATTTAGAAAATTGAGGAACAGAATTTAGTAAACCGAGACACTGTTTCTTGGAGAAACTTTTCCATAACTAACACGATAAATAATTCTATAGCACTCATTGTTGTAACTATAATAACATTATGTCCTTAAAAACGTTATGTATTCAGAAGGAAATAATATATAGTATTTCTTTTAATAGAAAAAATATTAAGCATATAACTATTATAAAAAAAATTAAATGGGAACTAAACAATAAATTATTATTTCCTAAATAAGATTGATGTCCGTTTCAAATCAACTCAACATTAAAAACAAAATGAATGAATAGTTGATGCAAAACTTAATTTATTTTTTCATGCTCTATTAGCTTTTCACTGCAAGAGTTGTATTCAATATAAATTTATCGATTTGCACAATCGTGAGCGTTTTACGCCTTTGAATTGATAGACGAAAAAAGATATTACTATATTATTGTAATTGTAGAGGGAATCCATAATTGAAATGTTCTACATTAAAGATGTCTACAGTCAAATCTTTTCTTCAGAAAGTTATGTAAATTGTCTACGACATAATAAAAAAATGGGAATTTGAGCATTTAAAGATACTAGTTCAAACTTTTATCAACAGAGGGCGTTTACGTGAATTATACGTTCAGTCAACATCTACTCTAGTTACAAAACTGTTTCAATAGCTTTTAACTGTGAGAATTATATTCAAAATAAATTTATCGATTTGCACAATCGTGAGAGTTTTACGCCTTTGAATTAAGAGGAGGAAATAAAGTTATTAATTTTTTGTTATAATTACTTATGGAATCCATAATTACACTTTTCTACATTAAAGATCTCTACAGTCAAAAGTCTTTTTTTAGAAAGTTATGAAGTTGTATAGGGCATGATGAAGGTATGGGAAATTGTTTGAGAATCTAAAAGAACCTAGTTCAAACTTTCATCAACAGAGGGTGTTTTGATGAATTATGCATTTAGTCAACATCTACTCTAGTTAGAAAAATGAATTAGAATACATTTTCAAGACAGTCATCATTTTCCGATACTATTTGAAATCGTAATATAGCGTGTTCAACAGTTGATAGTGTCGTGTATCTCTCGTTTAAATTTAGGTATATACCTATGATCAAATTTATAGTAGTATTTATTTTTGTTAGTCACAAATACTAAATACTATTTGGGTTGCGTTGTGTAAAATATTTAAGTACTAAATTCAGCCACAGGTTCTGAGAGACTACAGACTTTAAAGTAAAATTATTACAATTATATATACATTACTAATATACAAAATTTTGATTAAGTTACATAAGATTTACTTTTTCTACATGATCAATTTAGGTGCCACATTAATTTAGATTTGACAATAGTAATTTCCTATCACTTAGCTAACTATATATATATATATATATATATATATATATATATATATATATATATATATATATATATATATATATATATATATATATATATATTATATATATATATATATATATATATATATATATATATATATATATATATATAAAAGAGGACCTAATCTCAGTTTCAAATATATGTAAAAATGAGTACCTTTGTGGGTCTATATGGTGTGCCAGGAATACTGCTGATTGAGAGCTATCCAGAACTGGGTATGTGTGGTAGCAATTTTCAATCTTCCGTCAGGGGCTTCCTTCTCAGTATTTGAGGTGCGGTCGTAATATTTAACACAGGAACAATGCTGTTAGCCGCGAGAGGTTCTAAACGTTTCCGGAGTCTCTGTCGAACTCAAGGCTATTCTCCTTGGACTCCCGAAGTTTCACTGTCACAATCGTTTCCTCCGACTTCTGACCTCTGAGAGTCGGACTTCTCTACTTTACTCGATTCGACTTAACTGCCTAAACACCCCCTCCCTCTTGACTTTTCTTATTTTGTGTATTTTTCATCTGTGTCCATTCTTATCTCTCTTTTCGTCCAATCAGGAGAGCTGTAAACTCTAATTGGTCTCTTTTACCCCGCCTTGAAACCGCAAACGTGAAAAAACCTTATCTCTTCAAATTGGGCACTGTCCCTTACGGACTCATAAATAACTTCACAAAGGTACATTCTTATTTATTGTCATGTACGGAGACGCGATTCTAATCTGGGACTGGGATCAGAACCCCGCCCGAGAATCCCGCACAAGGTGAAAAACTGTTGAAATAATTTTTATTGTCCTCCCCCTTTTACAAAAGATGTGATGAGGTCAGATTTAGATCCCAATTATTTTACTTCTCGTATGAATTAATCAATTATATTACTCATCTCATCACAGATATCAATATGTCTGTGGAAAGGCTGAAAACAGGTCTGTCTATAATCTGAGAACTTGAAGAACATTTAAGGGTACACGGTCAAGAAAGTTCTCCTCGCACTGAAAAAAGTCCGAGAATCACATTGCAAATCTAATATTTATAGGACGCTTATTAATGGAAATATTAATTAAAAATCACCTCAAATACTAGTTTTTTTTAATCTAAATGTGGGTTTTTCTGGACAAAGTTACCTAGTGGGAAAACCAGTCTAGTTAATTTTAAAACAAATAAGCTTCCATATTAATCGCTCGTGGCAAAAAAATAAATTGATAGGGGTTTTTTTAAATAAAAAAAATAACTCGGTTTCGCGAGAAAGAGTTAGACGACTGTGATTACTAATCTGAGTAAAAAATATTAGTTTTTTACTTCAAATCTTGGTATCTTCCTTTATTTTAAAGATATTTGGGCATTTTTATACATATAAACTTGTTTAATATATAAAATAGCAGGAACGCTCGTGGTTTGCAAACGGTGATTAATATACATAACTCTTATAGAATTTGTTTTCTTTTTTTCTTTTATATATAACTCTGTAAATCATGCAGGATTCAGTTTAAGTCATTAGCAAATAAACACACCTCTTCCTATATAAAATATATAATATACCCGATGTCCATAATTAAACTTCCTCTCTTTAAAGTTCACTACAGTCGAAATTATTGTGTAATAAGAGATTTGAAAAAAAATTTTCAATTTTACAACTCCTCTTCAACCTCCACTCAAAATACAGAATCAAAATTAAATTAATTTTACAATTTACACTAAATCACAAATTTGTGATGAAAATCACACTCAGTTTATTTAATTTGTGATTAAGTGAATGTTTCAGTCTATTTAGTATGAATGTTATGTGTTTCCTTTGTGTTTTCTTTGTTAATTCAACTAGATTTTAAATATTCAATTTTTGTAAAATTTTTCCTCAAAATGTTGTTTTTGTTTATGTATCAATTTGTTGAGTTACGATCCCCTCGCCAGATTTCAAACGCCACGCTGCAAGCACGCCACGCACGCAAGCTGCAAGCACTCCAATTTCGCCAAATGTGGTTGAAGCACCAACAAGATCCATGATTAGAAACAGGAGAGTGGGCTAAGAAGAGGAGTTGAAAAAGTAATGAAATATTGTAAGAATGTAATGAAAAGTTAAAAATATGTTTAAACGAAAACAAATGTCTCAAATTTCCCCACATACACACACAAAATTAATTTTTTAGGAATTCGTGCTCCCCTCAGAATTATTTCATAGTGAGTATACGAATTTAAACTTAAACACTTTTATATCAATTTTAATGTAAAAACTTTTAATTTTAATAATTTAATATTTAAATATAAACGTTTTACAGGCGTAAGATTTACAATGCTTGAATAATATTTGTTACGAATTTCTCGCAAAACTAAAAGACAACAAGATACTTAAATTTTGAATGTACTTCAATGTCTTTTGCATTTGTTAACACACTATTTCTTTTTTAACCCCTTCCAGGTTCATTTTATCTCGGGATTATAGGTCAAAAAATGTCAATTTTTTATGCTCATTTTTATACCTACGTAGCTTTTTTAAACATAATAGCATCATTCACATACAAACTTTCCTAAAAACTAATATACAAAAAATCAATTTAAATAAATGAATAATTTACTTGTATAGTTGGCTTTCAGAAATCATTAGACTTTGGAGTCAATTCACACTAACTATAAATATTAAGCTTAGAATATCTAGCTTTTATCTTGAATTAAATTTTATTTATATCCTATGCATTTACATTAACGATTATGAAATTATTAATCAAAATTTGGTCTTGTATGATACAGTTGAAAGCATTATACTGCACAGAGTCCAACATCGCAATCTGGACGGTAGAACCTTGTTTCTATCCTTACCTTCTTCCCTCTACTGTCTCTCTTTGAGCAACAAATAATCTAGTAGCCAGAAAAGTAAACAAAAGTATTCGAAACCATAAAAAACAGATGTGAAATAATTCGGGAAAGACTGATTGCACAATGTAAAATTTCACAGTGCCCGAGCTACACTCGGGATGAGCCAAGAGGGTACATTTAGCCTGCCCGAGTTCAGCTCGGGAAAAACCAGGTAGGGGTTAATTATCTGTACGGAATGGTTCATATGAGACCACAAGAATATCCTTCCATTCCTGACAGTCCAGTGGACCATTCCTGGCTTTCACCCACCTAGGTCACCCTGGAAAATTCTGCTTTTTGATAATCATCTGCCGCTAGGTTTATTAAGATTAACCTCTTTTTCTTTCACCACCAGAATCCCGTGTTAGGTCTCTTGGAGGCATTCGTAATATAATGTCTTCCCCACTTCCATCTGCGTTTACGCAATATTCTTTTTGTGAGTTTAGTAATAAACAGTTCATATCCTTCAAAATTTGATATTTCATTAGGCTACTATATATTAAGAAATTTTTTAAGACATTTCGTATTTAAAGTAACGAGTTTGTTTCACTCCTGTTTTGTTAGTTTAAAGATTGTACATCATTACAGTATCACTGCTGTAACTGTAGTCCTGAAAATCTGGAATTTAAGTTTGGCTTGAATACTACCCGAGCTTCGTATTTTACGTAGTATGGTATATCACACAATATTTGACTCAAACTTTTGACCATTTATTAACATTAAGTAATCAACACCATAAGCAAGAAACTAATATACGACAATTAGCAGGATATAAGAAAACTGTGTAGCAAGGAACATCGGAAAAAATAAAGTTTTCACGTAGCAACGCAACAAAACACAAGCACAGGACTTTCCTTATTGTAGCTTTATATCATATTGTTATATAGTGTGTGAGAGTGCAGCTATGTTTGACATAAGGTTTGAGAAACTGATTTGCTCGCCTCACTCACACATTGTGGGTTGAATGCCCAAGTATTTTTCGCGACACCAGGAAGCATGTGGTGTGACCAGTGAAAATGATTGCACTTAAATTTCACCAAGTTTTGGAGAGTTGTGATTGGACTCCAGGGGGCGATTCAGGACCATCCTTGGAGTCCCGGTCCTTCTGGGCGTATTGTGCAAAGGGCAATGGAACAACGAACGCATCAGCACAGGATAATGGAAAAAGTATAGGGTTGCCTGAGTAGAAAGAAGGAAGAAAAAGAATGCAGCTTTCTCTTGGACATTTGGCAATTTTTTTTTTCAGGCGTAGCACGTGGAGTGCTTCTTTTAATTTTTAATTTTTTTAAAAGTATTTTTTAGAATATTTTCTTGTCTTTTGTTCAATATTTGAATGTTGTAATATAGATCAGTGGCGTTTTACTATAATTTAAGACGATATAAAGTAAACTTGGGTTATAAAATGCTCTGAAATAACAACAGCAATGTACTACACCACAGCATAATGTATTTAATATTAATAGATACACGTTTAACCTCATTTTTGTTACACGAGAATGATATTTCTTAATGTATAAATGTATCAACATCCACTACTACGGTATAAGAAACCACTGTAGCAAAGAACATCGGGATAAAAGATTTCTCGACGGCGACTCTTCCCAATATGGTCATACGGATTGTTTTATTCGAGTTGAATAGAAACAAAATATCGTTCATTTCACTATCAGATGGTCGGAGGACAACGAGGGAATTAATGATCTCGGAAATTTCAGTAGCTTCTTTAGACGCACCCAAGGCAGCGAAGCACATTTGAGTGAAGAAAAAAAAGTTATGTGTTGTCAGTAAAATATCTGGAATGTGAAATAAGTTAAATTCTATATATATATTAATATAAGAGTGGTACATGTTATAAAACTGCATGGTGATAAAAAACAAATAAAGAAATATTGGAAAAGACAGTGCACGGTTGGTTTCTTTCGTTAGGTTCTTTATAGATAGAAAAGCTTTCAAACTCACTTTGAGGTTAGGAAAGTGCTCTGACTGAATTGATGTTTTAAAAGTTTCTAACGTCGAACTAAGTTGAATACATATCACTGAATAAAAAATACAAAATGTATTTAAGGGAGTGTAACCCATAAAGAATAAAATACATAAAATTGTGGTCGTAATTGTTTGGTTTAGGAGTGACGATCTTGATGCATAGCCGAAAAATACGTCTTACAGTGCGTAGGCTTGAATTTTAGCTTCATCCATGAAGACAGTCAAAATGTGTAATACCAACACAATCAAGTGAATTACTGCATATTCTACCGTCCAGGATTTAACTTTTATCTGTAACTGGTGTAAATTCTTCAATTTAAGCTTTGATACTTTGTTCATTATTGTAAGAAGCTCTTTCAAGTTTGCAGTTAAATAGCACCTAAATATAAAAAAAATTGCGATCTCGCAAGAGTAAGCCATAGAAATGTTGTAATATTTGATCTCTGTGGAATGTAATTAATATTGAGAGGCTGTAAAGAAAGAAAAAAGCATTTAACAGTAAGCATAGTATTCTTTTTATTAGACTTTTCTTTTCTTGTGTGTTACGTGCAAAACTATTTACGTCATAAATGAAACCAACTTGAAATAGGAAAAGAATTATTTTATAAATAGATCTCATGTTATCAGGGGACATTATTTATGTATTACGAAGATGTACATTTGATTTATCCTTTCACTTAAAAATTGAAGTTCATACATTGAAGTTATGATTGAAAAACATTTCCTACCAAGTTATACCAATTGCCTTTTATATAACTTTTACTGTTCTATTTGAGTAAAATATTTTTGCAAACACTTCAGTGCTCTTTATAAACTCCGGTGGTATAATCTGGCATGTTAATATCCACAGTATGATGGCAATAAATGTTAAAAGTAGAATTTCAAATTAATATTGTATTATAACTTGATTTCTATTTGAATAATTCACGGAAATCACTTACTTCTTTTGTGTACTTAGGAGATATACTCCATTACGGCAGATGTATCAATATGATAGGATAAATATCCAGAATAGCTACAGATACGAAATCAATTAATATTGTTAATCGAAAAAGAAATTCTCCTCGTAAAATTTATTTTGTAAAATAAATGGAATGTTACACTATTATCGAAGATTTTAGCTCTTTTAAAAGATTCTGAAGTCTTCTTTAAAATACGTAATTGTACAGAAAGTCATAACTCATATTTTTCCTTCATTTTTTTAAATAAACTTGAGATAATAAATATTTCATAATTTTTTGAATATGAATAACCATTTTAATTTACATTAGTCACATTTTAATGATTCCTGAGAAATATATGCCAATACTGTACTTATAATTGCTATGTAATTAAAACAATTATTACAGTAAGAAAAATTGAGGAACAGAATTTATTAACTCAGAGATAAACTTTTAAAACTGGCACGATAAATTCTGTAGCTCTGATTGTTGTAAATATGGTAACAATTTGTTCTTAAATACGTTATGCATGCAGAAGGAAATAGTATATAGTATTTATTCTAACAGAAGATATGTTAAACATATAACTATCACAAAAAATTAAATAGGACCCAATCAATAAACTATTATATCCCAAATAAGATTGATGTCCGTTTCAAATCCCCTCGGCATTAAAAATAAAATGAATGAATAGTTGATGAAAAACTTAATTTCTTTTTCATGCTTCAACAGCTTTTCACTGCAAGCGTTATATTCAAAATAAATATATCGATTTCCACAATCGTGAGAGGTTTACGCTTTTGAATTGATAGACGGAAAATAAGTTACTAATAGTATCCATTACTCACAAATTTAATAATTTCTGGGATATTTATACCAATCCTATACTTATAATTGCTATGTAATTAGAATTGTTATTACAGTTAGAAAAATTGAGGAACAGAATTCAGTAACCCGAGACACTGGTTCTTGGATAAACTTTTCTATAACTGAGAAGATAAATTCTATAGCACACATTCTTGTAACTATGGTAACAATATATTCTTAAAAACGTTATGCATGCAAAAGGAAATAGTATATAGTATTTCTTCTAACAGAAGATATGTTAAACATATAACTATTCTAAAAAAAATTAAATAGGATTTAAACAATAAAGTATTATTTCCAAAATAAGATTGATGTCCGTTTCACATCCTCTCAGAATTAAAGATAAAATCAATGAATAGTTGATGTAAAACTTAATTTATTTTTCATGCTTCAATAGCTTTTAACTGCAGTTGTTATATTCAAAATATATTTATCGATTTGCACAATCGTGGGAGTTTTACCCCTTTGAATTGAATAGACGAAAAAAAAAGTTTTTTTATTGTAATTTTATAGGGAATCCATAATTCCAATTTTATACATTAAAGATGTCTACACTCAAATCTATTGTTCTGAAATGTATTAAAGTTGTGTAGGAAATAATAAAGGCATGGGAGTATTTTTTCTGTATGTAAAAAGAACTAGTTCAAACTTTCATCAACGATGTATTGACATTAGGACATCAACACTATAAAGAACAAACTAATCTACGACAATTAGCAGGATGTACAAAACTTGAGTAGTAATAAACACAAAATAAAAGATAAAGTTACCTCATAGCAATGTTACAAATCACAGCCTTAGGAATTTCGTTATTGAACTTTTATATCGTGTTGTTATATAATATATGTAATATTACAGGGGAGAAATTTTGTTACATGACAGGAGTGTTTAACCAAGTATAACCAAGAAAAGTATCAAAATCGAATACTACGATATAAGAAACCACAGTAGCAAAGAATATGAGGATAAACGTTTTATTGATGGCGACGCTTCCCAATATGGTCATGTGAATTGTTTTATTGGAGTTCAATAGAAACAAAATATCGTTCATTTCACTATCAGAGGGTCGAAGAACAACAACGGAGTGAATACTCTCGGAAATTTCATTGGCTTCGTTAGACACACCGGAGGCAGCAAAGTACATTTGAGTGAAGAAAAAAATATGCGTTGTCAGTAAAATATCTGGAATATCAAATACGGAAAAGTCCATATATATATTAATATAAGCATAGTACATAAGATAAAACTGCATAGAAATAAAATTCAAATATAGAAATATTGGAAAAGATAGTGCACGGTCGATTTCTTTGGTTATGTTCTTTATAGAACGAAAAGCTTTCAAACTCACTTTGTGGTTAGGAAACTGCTCTGACTGAATTCATGTTTTTAAACATTCTAACGTCGAACTAAGTTGAATACATATCACTGAGTAAAAAATACAAAATGTATTTAAGGGAGTGTAACCCGTAAAGAACAAAATACATACAATTGTGGTCGTGATTATTTGGTTCAAAAGAGATGATCTTGATTCATAGCCGAAAAATACGTCTTCGATTGCGTAGTCTTTAATTTTGCCTTCATCCAAGAACACAGGCCATATGTGTAGTACCAACAAAGTTAAGTGAATTACTGCAAATTCTACAGTCCAGAATATAACTTTTCGCCTTAGTTGTTTGATATTCTTCAATTTAAGCTTTGATACTTTCTTCATTATTGTAAGAAGCTGTTTGAAGTTTGTGGTTAAATAGCACCTAAATATAAAACAATTTGCAATCTCGCAAAATTAAGCCATAGAAGTATTAAAAAAGTTATCCCTTCGGAATGTAGTTAATATTGAGAGTGAGTAGACGAAGAAAAAAATATTTAAGAGTAAGCAGAAAAGTTTTCGCATTGTATTTTTCTTTCTATGAACAAAATAATCTTTATCGTAGATAAAACTGAATCGAAATAAGAAGAGTATTATTCTATAAATAGATCTCATGTTATAAGGTGAAATCACAATTGTTTACGTAATATTACGAAGATGTACATCTGATTTAGCCTTTCGCTTAATTTATGTTTGATATATTAATTTTTAAAAAATGTAGTTATTGTATTGTCATTCCTTAAAATATGCCATTGAAAATATATTGTAGACTTAAGAATGCATGTTGAAATAATGCATAATGTTATATTCTTTCAATTATTCTTTAAGAAAAATTCATCTACTTTTAATCTTAAATTTTTTATCATTAGAACTAAAAAATAAACATTTCAAAGCATGTTGAGACATTCACATTAGATTGAAACACATTTCATACCTCCCATAATACAAAACGCCTCTTGTATATCTCTTATCGTTCTATTCATGTAAAATATTCTTTGTAAACGCCTAAGTTCTCGTTTTAATCTCTGATAGTGCAAACTTTCTAATTTATATACAATTATGATGGCAAGAATTCGTGAAAATAGCATTTAAAATTAGTATTGTTTTTGTTGTAACAATAAGTTACATTCGGTTCAGCTTTTTTTACCTCTTCCCTTGAGTCATCCTCAAAGACATGCCAGAACAGGACCGGTTTGAACTAGAAAGAAACTTCGGACTTCTCCTAACCAAAAGAAGAGTCCGTTGGTTTGGGGGATTCTGACCCCCGTCGTTCTCGAGTTGACCGCTGTTTTTTTCTCCGCGGGGAAGTTTAATTTTTTAGAGGACAAGGTTGTGACTAGTAGAGAGTAGAATGTGAAAGTTGCTGACATCCGTTGCTTGAGGTATAGACCTTTTGAGAAAAATCATCGCCATATTGTTTTTTATGGCCGGCGCCGACTCGAAAGCAGTCTTCGATATCTACAAACGATAAGTTAATTATAGTTGTATTCCTTAGGCATTTATTTAATTGTATGAATTCATTTAATCAAGATATATTTGTCCAAGTGTTTATTAATGAGTATTAATTTCTTCTTTCTCAAACACTAGGCCAACGTAACAACGTATTCGTTGTATCCTTATTCCTGAAAATATAACGTTGAATTTAAATTGTAGACCTAAGAATGCAATATTAAATGTTATATTATTTAAAATATTCATTTAAGAAAAATTTTTCTACGTTTAATCATTAGAACTAAAAAATAAACATTTTAAACATGTTGCGTCATTTACATTCGATTGAAACACATTTCATACCTTCCATACTACAATATGCCTCTTGTATCTTGCCTTATTGTTCTATTTATGTAAAATATTTTTGTAAACACCTAAGTTCTCGTTATAATCTCTGATAGTGCAAAATTTCTAATTAATATGCAAATTATGTGGCAAATATTCTTGAAAATAGCATTTAAAATTAGTATTGTATTTGTAACAAGTTACATTCGGTTCAGCTCTTTTTACCTCTTCCCGTGAGTCATCGTGAAAGACATACCAGAACAGGACCGGTTTGAACTAGAAAGAAACTTCGGACTTCTCCCAACCAAAAGAAGGGTCCGTTAGTTTGGGGGATTCTGACCCCGTCCGTTCTGGAGTTGACCGCTGTTTTTTTCTCCGCGAGGCAGTTTAATGTTTTTAGAGGACAAGGTTGTGACTAGTAGAGAGTAGAATGTGAAAGCTGCTGGCATCTGTGGCTTGAGGAATAGACCTTTTCAGAAATATCATCGCCATATTGTTTTTTAGGGCCGGCGCCAACTAGAGAGCAGTCTTCGATATCTACAAACGATAAGTTCATTACAGTTGTATTCCTTAGGCATTATTTAATTGTATAAATTCATTTAATCAAGATATATTTATCCATGTATTTATTAATGAGTATTAAATTTTTCTTTCACTAGACCAACGTAACATTATTTTTTACATTTGTTGTATCATCATTCCTGAAAATATACCTTTGAATTTAAATTGTAAAAACAAAAATTCAATATTAAATGTTATATTATTTAAATTATCCATTTAAGAAAAATTCTTCTACTTTTAATCTTAAATTTTTAATCATTAGAACTAAAAAATAAACATTTCAAAGCATATTGAAACATTCACATTAGATTGAAACACATTTCATACCTCCCATAATACAAAATGCCTCTTGTATATCTCTTAACGTTCTATTTATGTAAAATATTCTTTGTAAACGCCTAAGTTCTCGTTATAATCTCTGATAGTGCAAACTTTCTAATTAATATACAATTTATGATGGCAAGAATTCTTGAAAATAGCCTTAAAATTAGTATTGTTTTTGTTGTAACGATAAGTTACATTCGGTTCAGCTTTTTTTTACCTCTTCCCGTGATTCATCGTCAAACTCATACCAGAACAGGACCGGTTTGAACTAGAAAGAAACTTCGGACTTCTCCCAACCAATAGAAAGGTCCGTTGGTTTGGAGGATTCTGACCCCGTCCGTTCTGGAGTTGACCGCTGTTTTTTTTTTCTCCGCGGGACTGTTTAATTTTTTTAGAGGACAAGGTTGTGACTAGTAGAGAGTAAAATGTGAACGCTGCTGGCATCTGTGGCTTGAGGAATAGACCTTTTGAGAAAAATCATCGCCATATTATTTTTTAGGGCCAGCGCCGACTCGAAAGCAGTCTTCGATATCTACAAACGATAAGTTCATTACAGTTGTATTCCTTAGGCATTTATTTAATTGTATAAATTCATTTAATCAAGATATATTTGTCCAAGTGTTTATTAATGAGTATTAATTTCTTCTTTCTCAAACACTAGGCCAACGTAACAACGTATTCGTTGTATCATTATTCCTGAAAATATAACGTTGAATTTAAATTGTAGACCTAAAAATGCAATATTGAATGTTATATTATTTAGAATATTCATTTAAGAAAAATTTTTCTACGTTTAATCATTAGAACTAAAAAATAAACATTTCAAAGCATGTTGAGTCATTTACATTCGATTGAAACACATTTCATACCTTCCATAATACAAAATGCCTCTTGTATATCTCTTATTGTTCTATTTATGTAAAATATTCTTTGTAAACACCTAAGTTCTCGTTATAATCTCTGATAGTGCAAAATTTCTAATTAATATACAATTTATGAAGCAAGAATTCTTGAAAATAGCATTTAAAATTAGTATTGTATTTGTAACAATAAGTTACATTCGGTTCAGCTGTTTTTACCTCTTCCCGTGATTCATCTTCAAAGACACACCAGAACAGGACCGATTTGAACTAGAAAGAAACTTCGGACTTCTTCCAATCAATAAAAGGGTCCGTTGGTTTGGCGGATTCTGACCCCCGCCGTTCTGCAGTTGACCGCTGCTTTTTTTCTCCGCGGGACTGTTTAATTTTTTAGAGGACAAGGTTGTGACTAGTAGAGAGTAGAATGTGAACTCTGCTGGCATCCGTGGCTTGAGGTATAGACCTTTTAAGAAAAATCATCGCTATATTGTTTTTTATGGCCGGCGCCGACTCGAGAGCAGTCTTCGATATCTACAAATGATAAGTTGATTACAGTTGTATTCCTTAGGCATTTATTTAATTGTATAAATTCATTTAATCAAGACATATTTTCTCCATGTGTTTATTAATGAGTATTAATTTCTTCTTTCTCAAACACTAGGCCAACGTAACATTATTTTTTACATTTGTTGTATCATCATTCCTGAAAATATACCGTTGAATTTCAATTGTAGGCCTAAGAATGAAATATTGAATGTTATATTATTTAAATTATTCATTTAAGAAAAATTCTTCTACGTTTAATTATTAGAACTAAAAAATAAACATTTCAAAGAATGTTGCGTTATTTACATTCGATTGAATCATATTTCTTACCTTCCATAATACAAAATGCCTCTTGTATAACTCTTATTGTTCTATTTATGTAAAATATTTTTATAAACACCTAAGTGCTCATTATAATCTCTCATAGTGCAAACTTTCTAATTAATATACAATTTATGATGGCAAAAATTCTTGAAAATGGCATTTAAAATTAGTATTGTATTTGTAACAATAAGTTACATTCGGTTCAGCTTTTATTACCTCTTTTCCATGAGTCATCGTCAAAGACATACCAGAACAGGACCGGTTTGAACTAGAAAGGGTCTTTGGACTTCTCCCAACCAATAGAAGGGTCCGTTGGTTTGGGGGATTCTGACCCCGTCCGTTCTGGAGTTGACCGCTGTTTTTTTTTTCTCCGCGGGACTGTTTAATTTTTTAGAGGACAAGGTTGTGACTAGTAGAGAGTAGAATGTGAACTCTGCTGGCATCCGTGGCTTGAGGTATAGACCTTTTAAGAAAAATCATCGCCATATTGTTTTTTATGGCCGGCGCCGACTCGAGAGCAGTCTTCCATATCTACAAACGATAAGTTCATTACAGTTGTATTCCTTAGGCATTTATTTAATTGTATAAATTCATTTAATCAAGACATATTTTGTCCATGTGTTTTTTAATGAGTATTAATTTCTTCTTTCTCAAAGACTAGGCCAACGTAACAACGTATTCGTTGTATCCTTATTCCTGAAAATATAACGTTGAATTTAAATTGTAGACCTAAGAATGCAATATTAAATGTTATATTATTTAAAATATTCATTTAAGAAAAATTTTTCTACGTTTAATCATTAGATCTAAAAAATAAACATTTTAAACATGTTGCGTCATTTACATTCGATTGAAACACATTTCATACCTTCCATAATACAAAATGCCTCTTGTATATCTCTTATCGTTCTATTTATGTAAAATATTCTTTGTAAACGCCTAAGTTCTCGTTATAATCTCTGATAATGCAAACTTTCTAATTAATATACAATTTATGATGGCAAGAATTCGTGAAAATAGCATTTAAAATTAGTATTGTATTTGTAACAATAAATTACATTCGGTTCAGCTTTTTTTACCTCTTCCCTTGAGTCATCCTCAAAGACACACCAGAACAAGACCGATTTGAACTAGAAAGAAACTTCGGACTTCTTCCAATCAATAAAAGGGTCAGTTGGTTTGGGGGATTCTGACCCCCGCCGTTCTCGAGTTGACCGCTGTTTTTTTCTCCTCGAAGCAGTTTAATTTTTTTTAGAGGACAAGGTTGTGACTAGTAGAGAGTAGAATGTGAACTCTTCTGGCATCCGTGGCTTGAGGTATAGACCTTTTGAGAAAAATCATCGCTATATTTTTTTTTATGGCCGGCGCCGACTAGAGAGCAGTCTTCAATATCTACAAATGATAAGTTCATTACAATTGTATTCCTTAGGCATTTATTTAATTGTATAAATTCATTTAATCAAGACACATTTATCCATGTATTTATTAATGAGTATTAAATTTTTCTTTCACTAGACCAACGTAACATTATTTTTTGCATTTGTTGTATCATCATTCCTGAAAATATACCTTTGAATTTAAATTGTAGAAACAAAAATTCAATATTAAATGTTATATTATTTAAATTATCCATTTAAGAAAAATTCTTCTACTTTTAATCTTAAATTTTTAATCTTTAGAACTAAAAAATAAACATTTCAAAGCATGTTGAGACATTCACATTAGATTGAAACACATTTCATACCTTCCGTAATACAAAATGCCTCTTGTATCTTGCCTTATTGTTCTATTTATGTAGAATATTCTTTGTAAACACCTAAGTTCTCGTTATAATCTCTGATAGTGCAAAATTTCTAATTAATATACAATTTATGAGGCAAGAATTCTTGAAAATAGCCTTAAAATTAGTATTGTTTTTGTTGTAACAATAAGTTACATTCGGTTCAGCTTTTTTTACCTCTTCCCGTGAGTCATCGTCAAACTCATACCGCCTAGCCCACTAATCCTGAGATTTCTATCAGAACTGTAAGACTTATTTTCAATTGAAATGACTGAATTCTTTTATTTATTCTTCAAAACTTCAGCTTGCGGATAGCTGAGAGTAAACACGTAACTAACATGTTATAATTGCATTTTATGTTGTTTAATAAAACTTAGTATTTACAGAAAAATAGCTGAGATCATATACAACAAAAGCGGATAATTAGTATGTAATCGACAATAAATATAATAGTACGTCTTAAATTTGACTGATGAAAAACAGCTGGTATCCTTTACAGCAAATGAGGATAATTGAAAGTAAAAAGTAACTAACTTGTTTATAATCAATGCAAGAAAAAATAGCTTGTATCCTATACAGAGAAAGCGGAATAATCTGTGATGTTTTAAAACGAAACGACTAACATGTTATATTATATTTACAGAAAAACAGCTGGTATCCTATACAGCAAATGAGGATAATTGAGAGCAAAAAAAACGTAACTTGTTATAATGAAATGCAGAAAAACAGCTTGTATCCTATACAGAAAAAGCGGATAATTGAGTTTTAAAACGAAACTAACATGGTAACTGTAAGACTTATTTTCAATTGAAATGACTGAATTCGCACAACCATAGAAGATTTTGCAGTTGTGATATAATAGAAGTTCTAAAACTTTGTTGATGTAATTATATTACATTTTATAGCCTATAATTGCATTTTATGTTGTTTAATAAAACTTAGTATTTATTCCAAATTGAAATAATAATGAAAAGCAGAAAAACAGCGGATAATTGAGTTTAAAAACGAAACTAGCATGTTATAATGAAATAAAGAAAAACATCCGGTATCCTATACAGCAAAAGCGGATAATTGAGAGTAAACACGTAACTAACATTTTATTAATGAAATACAATCGACAATAAATATAATAGTACGTCTTAAAGTAAAAACATGACTAGTGTTATAATGAAATACAGAAAAACAGCTGGTATCCTATATTTATATTAAACTTAGTTTTTCTTTTCATTTTTCAGTTGCTTGTAACTGTAAGACATATTTTCATTTGAAATGACTGAATTCGCACAAGCATAGAAGATTTTGCAGTTGTGATATAATAGAATTCTAAAATTTGTTGATGTAAGCGGATAATTGAGAGTAAAAACGTAACTATTGCATTTTATGTTGTTTAATAAAACTTAGTATGAGAGTAAACACGTAACTAACATGTTATTAATGAAATCATTACTTGTGAAAAATATTAAGTATGTAATCGACAATAAATATAATAATACGTCTTAAATTTGACTGATGTCTGTACTATATTACACCACCATTATAAAAAAAATTGACGAATAATTTTATATTAAAAGCAAATGACGATAAATGAGAGTAAAAAAGTAACTAACATGCTATAATGATTGAAATGACTGAATTCGCACAACCATAGAAGATTTTGCAGCAATAAAAAACAGCTGGTATCCTATACTGATGTAATATAATTTTTGTTGCATTAATCTTCTGAACAGTACTATTACATAAGAACATGATGCAATCAATACAGTTCTCTGTATACATTGCATTTTATGTTGTTTAATAAAACTTAGTATTTATTCCAAATTGAAATATATTGAACACATTACTTGTGAAAAATATAAGTATGTAATCGACAATAAATATAATAGTACGTCTTGAGAGCATTAGTTGATTATAGCCTGATATTGCATGAAAACCAAATATGAGGTAAAATATAAATTATAAATATATATAATTTTTTAGCGGAATATTAAATTAACACTTGGCATGCGGATATACTTTTATATTAAACTTAGTTTTTCTTTTCATTTTTCAGTTGCTTGTAACTGTAAGACTTATTTTCAATTGAAATGACTGAATTCGCACAAACATAGAAGATTTTGCAGTTGTGATATAATAGAATTCTAGAAAACTATTTTGTTTTTATGAACGAAACTTTTTCTATTTTATACTTTAGTATATACTGTTTAATAAAACTTAGTATACAATAAAAAACCAAGCTTCAAATTGACGAAACAAGACTTGTACATTATGGAGCTAGAAATTCGGTTGAAGACGAGATAACGCAACAAAAGACCGCGTAACTCGACAATCGTTGTCGACGCGGACCAATAACACAAACAAAAAAACATAGACAATAACATTTGTCTTTAAACTTATTTAATTAATCATAATGCCAGCAGCAACGTGCGTCCATCACTCGCCAAAATCTCTTTTCATTGTGAAAAATATTAAGTATGTAATCGACAATAAATATAATAGTACTTCTTAAATTTCACTGATAGAGTACTATTAATTACTCTAGTACTACGTGAAGTATATACTAGTATTCCCGTACTAGATACAACATCATTATAAAAAAGATTGACGAATTAACAACTTTATATTAACAACTTCCTTGCACAGTCCCTAAAGGGTCTGTAATCTCCGTTTCTTGAAAATGTTTGCGAAGCATATGTTCAGAATTGACTATATTTTAAAAATTCAATAAAAACTAAACGGACAGTGATAGAAATTCAATTATTCAATATGCTTACAATAGTAAATTTTCAGGCAGACAATAAAATTAGTACAATATTTCACAACAGATTGCAGTCTAAAAATCTAAACTACGATATTTGTCTGTATTCCTAAAAGATTGTATCACTATCCAGAAACAATTAACTGGACTATTTACATCTGTTCTGCATGTACATCCCGCATGAGCCGTTTTCAATTTCTGATAATTTCGCTCTAAGAGTACCATATTATTGCTGCGCATGGATATCTGGAAAATATCGTAGTTTAGATCCAACTGCAGCGTCCTGTTGTGGAACATTGTACTAAATTAAACTTTTTTTAAAAATTTAATATCGTTTTAACGAGCACCACAAGTGAAAAAAGCTCAAGTTGCTCTCGTAATTTTGAAGCAGGGACCAAGCAGAAGAACGACAAACTTGGATGCCATCCCAGTATGATCGAGAACTTGAGAACATTGTGACCACAAACCTATTTTACGTACCCCAGTCACCTTTAACGAACACGAATCTTAGGCCGCTCGGGTTCCGAAACAAATCTCAGTTACGAGATCGTTGCTTTGCCGACTGAGGTAGCGCCCATTTTTCGGGTAACGGTTATCTGGTATTGATATCAATAAGTTGCATTCGCACAGCTTTTTTTTTCCCTTCTCGTAAGCATTCATCAAAGACATACAGCACGGGACCGGTTTGAACCAGAAAGAAATTTGGACTTTTCCCAACAATAATCCTGTTTTTACTGACCCTTCAGTTCTGAAAAAGACTGTTTTTTTCTCAAGGCAGTCTGATTTTTTGAGACAGGGACCAGAGAAGAAAAACGCTGCTCATCTGCCCGAGATAGATGAGAGCTGTGAAAGAAAAATAACGCCATTTTTTACGTCCGTATCCTTGCCGAACGCTCCGATTGGTTACCGCTTTCGGTGTTCCGAACCCACTATCATGGACGTGCCGTTCGGAATCGGCTTTTTAGTCCAGTTCATTAGTCGTGTACAGTAGACCGTGGTAAACCAAACCAACCGAGAAGGCTTTCGATATCTACAAATGATATTGTATTCTTGTTTGTTTAGCATAATATATAATCATTTAATCAAGACTTTTAGTCCATGTGTTTTTTAACCCTTAAGACAAGATGTTCAAATATTTTTTAATTTCTGACCCATTTTGTCTCAAACTGACAGATACTGTTGCCAAATAAAAATTTTATTTTTTTTTACCGTAATAGAAATATATTTTAAAGTTTTTGTTTGATATTTAACCGTATAGAAGTTTTCATAAAAGATAGATTTTATTTATTGATTGTTCATTGTAGGGACTTAAATTAAAATGAGTAATATTCTCAAACACTAAGCAAGAAACATTTTTTTACAATTGAATAATAAACGAGAGCATAATTAAAAAGAGAAACTTAATTATTTCTGTTAATTTGTTACTTTTTTTCAATTCTCTTCTTAGATTTGTTTCTAATCATGATCTTGTTTTTCAACCACATAAACTGTTATTTTTTTTTGTTTGAAATCTGAATCGTAATAACAAATTTATTTAAACAAAAAAAATATTTTAATTTTTTTGATATTTAAGTCTAATTGTTCATAAACCCGCCAGATTTTATTTATTGATTGTCATTAGCGGACTTAGCCAAATTAAATTAAAGAGTTTTAATTTTGATTTTTTATTGTAAATTATTTTTTACATATTTTAAATAATAAAAGCAAAATTAAAAAGAGAAATTTAAATTTTTGTTAGATTTTTTTTACTTTTTTATCTATTGTAAATATAGGAAATGTATCTCTAATTTAACTCAGGCTTCGCTCGCAGTGGTTACATTTAGATTTATAATTATTTTTCTATTCAAAAAATAAGGAAGTTTGTTACGCTTTCATGGATTTCTAGTCATCGATAAATTAATTTCGTGCATCTTCCAGAGTAGATATAATAAAGATTAATATCTTTCAAAGTTGAACTATTAATGTTTAATGGAAATCAATAGATATGTGGTGCCCATTTCCTTCCATTTGATACAGGATACGCTTAATTTATCAAAAATTTGTATAAAAAATTTTATTTACGGAGGAAGTAATAGTAATCACATATATACTGGAACTCGATTATCCGAAATAATTGGGTCCGAACCTACTTCGGATAATCGAAATTTTCGGGTAATCGAGAATTCATCAATAATCATCTAGTTTATCGCCATTGGTGCAATAACATTCGATTGTTCTGGACGACTAGGCAGTATGACCTTCCAAATTTCGAAATGGGGTGTGGTTTTGCTTAGAACAGGGATGTTTGAAAGTAGGGAAGAGTACACTCATACCGAGAATTGTGCTTGAGAGGAGGAATTCTAAAAAAGGAAATTCCAAAATATTTATCTGCAGTCATAGTTTGGATAGGACGGCTTGCATACAAAAAGAATGTGGGGTAAAAACTTTAAAAATGCATTTTTGTAAAGGGAAAATTTTGGGTGATAGTAGAAAGTGAAACAAAGTGAAGAAGAAACCGACTTCGGTTAACGGAGAGTTTCGATTAATCGAGATTCGGATTGTGACACCTTCAATATTTTCAAGTGAGAGGTAACGTGAAGAATGCGTCACAGTCAAAGATAAAATTGGAAATTTACTTTTATTCTTGATTAACTACGGCTATTTACAAAGGAATATTAATTCCCAAATCATGTAGAACTGCAAAGGATGGTTGCCGATAAAACTTCCTCACGACGGTCATAGTCGAAAGAAAAACAAGAGATTTAATAATCTCTTACAAGTGGGGAGGCTTTTCAGGGTGTAATCAAACCCAATTTATCCCCCGTTCGGTATCTGAGACTCTGCCGCTCCATATATGAGCGGACTTTACGAATCTCCCGAACTAGAAAGCTGGCTCCGGTAACAAAACGCGAAAACCTCCACGAGGTCAACACACCTACGTAAAAAATGACGAAAAGACCAGTCACAAAATTGTAGGCTTTTTATACCTGGGGGTCAGTTACGGTCCCGCCAATTGTTTTTGGGGTCAGTTAAGATCCCAGTTACTTGAGAACTCCATCTATAGTTACAGTTATATTTTTTTGGGTGAATTCTCATTCTGTGGCTGTCCCTTCACGGCATTTCCGAGCATTCATTAAAAAGATCCATCAGGGGCGTATTCGTCTATTCAGTCCGATTGTCTAGATCCCAGACTCTGCGACGCCACGCTATTGTCCTGGTAAACAGGTGTACTCCGATCAGCTGTTTTGGAGCGGACAAAGGGGAAAATTCACAGGATAATAGAGGTTCTACTGTATTTATTTTATTAACGTGCAATGAGTAAGGAAGAATAATTTGTTGTATTTAATTCCAAGAAAGAAAAATGTGTTTTCTTATTGAAAAAATATACCGTTTGATTCAATTACTGAATAAACTTTTTGGTGTCAAGAACCTCTCATTGAATTTATTAATGCTAAATATTATTGGTAGATTAATGGAATTTGGCTTACTGATTTAGAGTAAAAGTTTTAAATATTTACATCTAATACGACACAACGAAAAATAAATCATAAAACTATGGCATCACAACCATTTTTATTGTGTGTTCTGAAGGACGAAGTCGGGATTTTTACAAAGAAAAAATATTTCTGAATTTATTAATCTGAATAGAATAATTATTTTAACAGTTCAGATTCAACGTCTGCTGGTGTTACTATAAGTAGATAAATTTATGTACACAGAATTATATATAATCTGATTAATATAAAGAAAATTTTTGCTTATAATCTCCAAAGAAAAATGGATTAGGTATAATACTTTGCAAGTAAGTCATTTGAATTCTCTGGGAATAAGGCAATTTGTCGCAACGTCACGAACTACTACAATGCCCTTCCCATTCATTTTCACGTGTACAACAGCCAATAGACAAACAATAAACTGCCCTTCCGTTTGAAACTAAAGCCAGAATTGTCATAATTTGAGAATTAGCCCTACTACGTGAAATCGCCTTATTGCTACAAGTAATTCATTTCTCAGACGTGAATTAGACAGTTTTTTAAAGTGTTGCCACAAAAATGCAACTAAAATTATACTACAACAACAAAACATAGCACACTGAGCATAAAACATAACAGCACAATATGAAGACATTGAGTTCGAGGATAAACAACAAAACAAAATACAAAACATTAATAAATTATTCAAATAATCATAACTCGTGGAAAGAAAAATGCAAAGCGTTGCATAGCAACACAAACAACACGCATATAATGTCACACATACATATAATTATACGTATTTAGTAGATTTGTGGTGGTTAGCGGGTATCCACCACAAATCTACTAAATACGTATTTTTAAGTGACCCGCGCTCCAGTGACAGACTGCAAAAAAACGTAAAAATACGTTGCCCGCATTCGAAGTGTTTAAGATATTCACTACTTAGATTTATGAATCTATTTTACGCAGCTTCTTAATAATCAGAAAAAAATTAAGGCAATTTGTCGCAACGTCACGAACTACTACAATGCCCTTCCCATTCATTTTTATGTTTACAACAGCCAATAGACAAACAATAAACTGCCCTTCCGTTTGAAACTAAATCCAGAATTGTCATAATTTGAGAATTTGCCCTACTGCGTGAAATCGCCATATATCCAGATAAGTCAAACGAAGAAAAAATTAATTTACTTACAGACTGAATCCAGTATTCTGAAGAATAACTTATTTCATGATAATGTAAATCAATATTTTCAAGTAAGAACATTAGACGGACAATCAACTAAAACTCCTCAAATATCCAATCAAATCAATCAAAAGAATTTCTTTATATAACTTTGTTAAGAAATTTATTAGATTTTGGAGTTAAATGTCCATTTGCGTCCTTTTAACCTGTCCGTGCTACTTATAAAATATATTAATGGGTTTTGGGGTATTTAGCATGTCTCTGAACAATATTTCTGGCGATATTTAACAAAATAGTTAAACTTTTTATTAGATATTCCCATCAAAAGTCAAATGGTATAAAATCAAGGTACTTGGTGTCGCGAGCTTGGCTGTTTTTGGTTTTCCGTTGTTGGCAACGTGGAAACAGATGGAAAGAAAAATACAATGGTTGTTGTTGCTGATGTCGAATGTATTATTTTTGAATTCTAAAAATCTTTACGAAAGACTATTTTTTAGAGAATAGAACACTTGGTATGATTCTTTTTTTCCTTTTCTAACTGTTACTGACAGAGCCATTTTAAATTACTAATACAATTATTTCTAGCGATATATAACAAAATAACTAAACTTTTATCCTTAGAAAATCTATATTACCAACGAGGATATTTATGACAGTATATTAGATATTCCCATCAAAAGTCAAATGGTATAAAACCAAGGTACTTGGTGTCGCGAGCTTGGCTGTTTTTGGTTTTTCGTTGTTGGCAACGTGGAGACAGATGGAAAGAAAAATAAAATGGTTGTAGTTGCTGATGTCGAATGTATTATTTTTGAATTCTAAAAAGCTTTCTCAAGGACTATTTTTAGGGAATAGAACACTTGGTATGATTCTTTTTTTCCTTTTCTAACTGTGACTGACAGAGCCATTTTAAAATACTAATACATTTCTTTCTAGCGATATATAACAAAATAACTAAATTGTATTTCTTTAAAATGCTGATGAGTATAATTATACCAATATGTTGAAATTCTTATCTTTTACGATAAGAATTATCGTAATCGTATAGATATCGGTAATTATCATATCAATAAGATTAAATTATATAAAATCAAGCTACTTTGTATGAATCATTTTTTTCTCCAACTTGTACTGTTAGAGCAATTTTAAGTTACCAATACAACTATTTCATAGAAAAAAATTAATTTTTTTATGTAAATATAAAAATAGATTTATATGTGCTTATTTGGAAGTATTATAGAGCAATAATAATTGTGCTCTGAATTTTTAACAAAATTTATAAAAATTTATACTTTTAAACAATCATTCTCAGTAACTGACTAGAATAATAATTTTATATTATATTAGAATTTTGAATTGAAATAATTTGAAATTGGAAGGAATTCAAAATTTCTGTGTAAATAATTCTTTTTATAAGATTGTCGAAACGTATTTTCAATTGTATTTGTTAAAATTTTTGTGTAAATTGCATATAATATGTTATTTAGTGTCATTTATTTGTATTTTTTATGTATTTATTGTATTTTTTAGGTATTCTTTTTTTTTTGTATTTAATGATTCCGTGTTTTTTATGTATTAATTATTTGTATTTAGCAAGAATTCATCTTGGCGAGAAAAAAAGGCGCCAAAAACAGGTATTTTGCTTGGCGAGAAAAAAAGTCGCCAAATTTCCGATTTGGGGGTATATAAAAGTAGTTCCCCTTATACAGTAATAAACATGGAACAGATGCATTATAGTCGCCCGTCCCGTCAGCCATGTTTTTTTTTTGGCGACCAACAGAAAAACGCACGATTTGAAAAGTCGCCAAGTAGGAAAACATGGCGGCGGTGCGTGTTTTCCGAAAGATCACAAAAAAAACATGGCGGCGGTCACGTGGCATATTTGAAACACATTAACAAAACTAAACTTTAAAAGGAAACAACAGATTAACAATTTAAAGTATTATTAAAATAAAATTAGCATAATAATCATCATTTTTTGCGTTTTTTAAAAAATAAATAACACATTAGTAATATTTATGATATGTATCAACAGAGTAAACACAATATATATCATTTTAATAAGCACTAATATTATGAAGAATCTAACATGTGAGGGGGGTTCCCCCCCCCCCTCATGCAAAGAACAAAATAAAAATGTTCCAAACCAATTAACTTAGAATATCCTGATACATTTTAACTATTTCAAAACCGAAATAACTGCACCCGTCTTAACTAAATCCCAGAAAATGATAAGAACAAAAACAAAATGTTCCAAACCAAAACTTCTTGTTTGATTTAGAATATTTTGATATTTTTTAACAATTTCAAAACCGAAATAACTTTACTTGTCATAACTAAATTAACTAAATCCCACTAACCAAATACATAAAAAAAACTCAAATTAGGAATTCCATCGTTCCCACAAACGTGCCGTTTTGAATGAAATGCAAATCCAACCTCAAGTTTAAGAATTTCCTGATATTTCTTCACAATGCTACAAATAGTTAAAACAGAAATAAGAACATCCGCCATAACTAAATACCAAAAATAACTTACCTACCTACGACACAACCTACTAATCCAAGTCTGGAACGAAAAGAATATTTAGAACAGAAAATTTGCATAGATAGCCGGGTAATGACGTCAAAAATCACGTGCACCAATAGCTTCCATATTCCCCTATCATAGTTAGGGCATATACAGCAACCTAATCATCGCCCCAAAAATCGCCAAGCATGCCAAACAAAATCGCCAAGTTTGGCGAGAAAAAAACCCGGCGGCTATAATGCATCTGTACCAGCTTTAGACTCACTCGGAGACTCTTTCTGCTGGAGGCGCTGACGGTAGAGCCGGGTGCTTTATCTTGGAGAGAAACATATTGATGGGCAGTTGTCTTTTTCTCTCATTGGTCGATGTTGCACTGGAAACCAATCACGCACCTTTATAAGAGCCTATGGTATGCACTCTGAGTTAACTCATCTTTGTTTAGCATACAGGGATCCTTCTCTCTCGCCCATCAACAGGAAATAACTGCAAACTTGATGCAGACATGGTTGTATAAATTCGTTTTTATTCTTTGATGAATATTTTGGAAAAACCCGCGAATCACTGAAGCCGCAAAACATAAAGTGCGAAGTGGCGAAGGAACACTGGTATGTACGCTAATTAAATTGACTGATATGAAACTTCACTACGGAACTATTTTACTGTTTCTGTTTAAATTTAGCCTAATATTTGACTCGTCTATCACTGAAAGTGGTATTAGAAAACGATTCCCAGCTGTTATGAATTTATTCTTAAACTTCCTGTATTTATCGATTAATATCTTTACGATACTTGAAGCAAATAGTATCCCAAAATTTTTTTATTATTTACATGTAATATTTGAGAGTGCATTATGTCTAGTTTTTAGATGCTTACTAATTAAAAATTTTAAGAAACTTAAAGATACCATGAACCTTGTATTAAATCTTGAATTAGAAAATACCAAACTGCACTGGAAAATCTTGTTGTGGTCAATAGAAAATGTATTGGTCCACATAGTTTGTAGTTCATTATTCTTATATATGTTCACCATGGAGCCTATTATACATAATGGTTTTAGTGATATCTTGTTTGGATATAAAACGAGTTCTTTCCTTCTGGACCAGATAATTGTAGGCGTATACACTTTTCTTTATGTGCTTACCGTCACGATGCCATTTTGTACATTCTGCATATTTTACACGACGATATGCCACCAACTTAGCTTGGCATTAAAATCCTTCAGAATCTCGCTAACATCACAGACATTTCCGGACTACAGATGTTCTTTGACGTCTATGAATGCCATCAAGAGGCTAATAAGGGAATGCAACAAAGCTTTATCATTTCTACTGTCTCTGCATATGGTGTACACATCTGTGAGCTATTACTATCTATATAATGATTACCTTAAAGGCAAAGGTATTGATTTTTTCGCGGATATACCATTTTTCATGTTATTTGTGCATCAGTTATTTTCTTTTGTGATCATGTATGTAGAGGCTTTGGCAGTGTCAAAAGAATCTGCTAAAATTGCTGAATATGCAAGAACTCAGATGATACAATCTTCCGGACCCGTACTGATCCACTTTCTGTTTTTGATGAATGCAAATAAAGAATCTTGTATGACAATCATGGGAGGGACATCTGTCAACAAGGTATTTATTCTCATATATTTTGGAACTCTGATTTCTTACATAGTTCTAACCGACAGTGGAGTAGGTGGAGTGACCGATTCTAGTGAATTTCTTAATTATTTGGAGCATACTTAGTGGAGATGAATCATCATTTTCATGTTGGATGTTTCTGAGACAATTTAACACATTGTGTGCGGCAGTGGCGTGCGGTAGGTTTTCATGTAGGGAATGCAGAGAACATGGATTTTCCAATAAATCTTTAATTATTGAGACATCTGAGTTCTCCATTCTGAAAAGGATTATTTATTATGAATATAAATTTAAAGATTACAATAAATGAAATATTTACCTACGAGTAGTCGAGTTATAACTATAAAAACAGCTAAACTAATGAGAATTCTACTAGCACTGAAGCAGAAATCATGTCTCTGCATATGGTGTACACATCTGTGAGCTATTACTATCTATATAATGATTACCTTAAAGGCAAAGGTATTGATTTTTTCGCGGATATACCATTTTTCATGTTATTTGTGCATCAGTTATTTTCTTTTGTGATCATGTATGTAGAGGCTTTGGCAGTGTCAAAAGAATCTGCTAAAATTGCTGAATATGCAAGAACTCAGATGATACAATCTTCCGGACCCGTACTGATCCACTTTCTGTTTTTGATGAATGCAAATAAAGAATCTTGTATGACAATCATGGGAGGGACATCTGTCAACAAGGTATTTATTCTCATATATTTTGGAACTCTGATTTCTTACATAGTTCTAACCGACAGTGGAGTAGGTGGAGTGACCGATTCTAGTGAATTTCTTAATTATTTGGAGCATACTTAGTGGAGATGAATCATCATTTTCATGTTGGCTGTTTCTGAGACAATTTAACACATTGTGTGCGGCAGTGGCGTGCGGTAGATTTTCATGTAGGGTGTGCAGAGAACATGTATTTTCCAATAAATCTTTAATTATTGAGACATCTGAGTTCTCCATTCTGAAAAGGATTATTTATTATGAATATAAATTTAAAGATTACAATAAATGAAATATTTACCTACGAGTAGTCGAGTTATAACTATAATAAGAGATTTGAAAAAAAAATTTCAATTTTACAACTCCTCTTCAACCTCCACTCAAAATACAGTTTTCTTTTTTTCTTTTTTTTTTTTTTTGTTTTTTGTTTTTTGTTTAAATTAATTTTACAATTTACACTAAATCACAAATTTGTGATGAAAATCACACTCAGTTTATTTAATTTGTGATTAAGTGAATGTTTCAGTCTATTTAGTATGAATGTTATGTGTTTCCTTTGTGTTTTCTTTGTTAATTCAATTAGATTTTAAATATTCAATTTTTGTAAAATTTTTCCTCAAAATGTTGTTTTTGTTTATGTATCAATTTGTTGAGTTACGATTCCCTCACCAGATTTCAAACGCCACGCTCCAAGCACGCAAGCTGCAAGCACGCCAATATCGCCAAATGTGGTTGAAGCACCAACAAGATCCATGATTAGAAACAGGAGAGTGGGCTAAGAAGAGGAGTTGAAAAACAGCTAAACTCAGGAGAATTCTACTAGCACTGAAACAAAAATCATGTCTTGTTGTATGGTGTCATATCGGCGTCAAAACAGCAACGCTTCGAGCTTCCACGAAAAACTTATATGTTCAGCAAACGTAGCACCACATGGCGCCCACCGCTGCGGTGCCTCATCCGGATGCTCACTGTAGCCGACAAACCGAACGTCTATTCCACGTGCAGAGGATTTCACTGCACGCTGGCACAATAGAGCGAACTGTTTCTCGTTCGGTCAGTGGATTAAATTATATTTATTAATTGTTTTTGAAATTTGGAAATCATATAGTCTGCGAAAAACATCTTGACAATTTTTAAAAACAAAACCAGGATTATGGTGTTACAGATATAACTTATATACTGTCTGTAAGACACAATGAATGGTAAAATTTGGACTAATCTGTTAAAATTCGTTTCAACAACATTGTTTTTCAGCGAGTTATTTCAATAAATAGAATGCATCACCGAAATTACTTTACCACACTAAAACATTTTACTTTATATTGATGAAATACTTCTTTTATATTTCCATGAAAACAAAATCTTACAATATATAAATTTAAACATTAACCGTCTGAAAAATCGTATGGCCAGTTAATCAGTTAAAAAACCAAAATCGCTTCAGCACGTAAGTTTTCGCTCTAATACAACGCTTAATAAACCGTACCTTCGGATGATTCTGAATGACAAGTGCAGGAGAGAAATAGCTGCACTTGCCTCAGTGCTATAGTATGCTGTTCTTCCTTCTCCAGTAGATCATACATATAAAGCGTGATTTTAACTTAGTGCGCAGTGCGTACACATCAGAACTTCCTATGTTCGTTTGCGCGCTACGTAGTGCAGCCCCTAGTAATGCACGCACTGCAGGAATACAAGCAAGCAAATCAACATAATATTTGAATATATTATATATAATATTTATTATATACCATATAAAGATAGGTAGACATAGGTGCAGAAAATTAGTGTCCCTCATAATTTTGCCAGGGTGTGCAGTGCACACCCTGCACGTATGGACCGCACGCCACTGGTGTGCAGGTATATTTCGCAGAGAAATGAGGAATTTTCACGTTTTCTAATTTTAATTTTAAACGATAGAAGACAAAAAAGTAAGCAGGACAGTAGTTATTTTTCTTTCATTTGGGGACCTAATTAGTGATTTCTAATGGGTTTTATAGCGGACTCTTTAACGTCTCTCTAAAACGATACTTTTCCTCCGCCGAGTTTGTGACGTCATCATTCACGTTGACACCGAGCACCTATGCTGTTTACATGTTAAAAGTAGAGTTGTGAGCAGTGGAAAAAAACCCGGTTTAAACCCGGGGAAAAACTGGGTTTTGTGGGAAGGGAATTTTGAAAATTTACAAATCATGGGAATTTTGAAGTATTTTGTAGTCGCCAATTCCTATGACACAATGAGAACCACCATTTTTTTTCTGTCTTTGTTGTAGACCTCAAAAGTTGATATTTTCACAAAATTTAACTATTATATGCTATGAAAAAAATTGAATAATTGGGATTAACTAACTATATTTGGCAAGGTATCATGTTTAGCATGAAAGTATTTTTCTTTTGAGAAATATCCAATATTTTTATTATTACATAAATATTAGGCAATAATCTGTAGTGTCACAAAACCCATAAATCATTATTTTTCTTGAATAACATCTCTCTCTATCTATGTATATATATATATATATATATATATATATATATGCATGTAATGTGCGTGTGTGTAGGAATTGGACACAAAATGCAACAGTGTCATTTGATTACACCTTTAAATGATATATGCATTACAAAAAATAATAATATGTTATTTTAAATTTAAAGATATTTATTTTTATATTATAAAAAGAGGGGGGGAAAGTTTAGCATAAAGCAATTTACATAATAAATAATTATCAAAAATAATGTATGTAATTACTATATTAGCAATTAAAATTGAAGCAACCAGTTATGTGTTTGATTAGACTAACAAGGTAATTAATTACATAAGTACAACTATAAAATCATTTAAATGCTCATTGCTATTATTTCTTGAATATATATATATAGTCAAAAGTAAAAAAAAAAAAAAGAAATCTCTTAGAAATAGTATGCTAGTTCTTAATTAGCCAATGTTGAAAAAATAAATGTAAACATTGTTAAAATGATTTCTTCCCAAAGTTCCCAAAATTCCGGGTTTATTCCCAACTCTTCAAAATTCCGGGTTTTTTGCATCCCTAGTTAAAAGTCGACTTTTAAACTTGTTTCTGTGTAAAGTATCGCATATAACAGAAATTCTTTTATTATGTCTGCCATTAAAAAATCATATTATAAATATTGTATTGTGCCACTCTGTAAAAATACAACAAATAATAGCAATGTGAAGATATTTTTCAGCATTCCGGAAGACCCACATACACGTAAAATCTGGACAACTGCGATGAAAAGGAATGAGAAATTAAACCTCATATTATCATATAAATCATTTCTATGGGTTTGTGAAGACCATTTTTCGGTAAATAAATGCTTGCTTTTTTTTAAATATTACTAATTTAGAACAATTAAAATATATAAAAATACATCTATACCTTTAAAAGGACTGTTGATTAACCAGTGCTATTTAACTTTTAAAACTGCTAATTTTCGAGTATTATCACAGAGTTCAAGTACAATAAATGTTTGATAAAGCATATAAATATCGTAAAACATAGATATCTAAAACCTATAATTATCTAATAAATAACTCGGGGGAGGGGAAGATTATGTATTTTCAAGGTATTATAAATATTTTCTTCAGAGATGCATACATTCTTATGTGTATCAATTCACAGTGATATTTTTCGGTTAAATTGGTGAATAATTTGAAAAAAGTATATAATATTTCTAAAATTCTTATAATGATATTACTTTAAAAATTAAATTTAATTTCAGAAACTTTATACATTTTTTAATTTAACATTAATATTAAAGGCAATAAAATTGTATTGCTATTTAAAAAAGCATAAATAATTAAGTAAAGCCTTTAACAGATTTTAAATTTCTTTTCATCAAATTTAAAATACTTAAGAATTGGTTTGGTTTTGGAGCGCTACGATCTACTTTTTGCAACACGAGGGCTAAAGTTCCCGGTCTCACAATAAATACCTCCTCTAATTTTTATTTTAATATATTACATCTATCTCTATTTATAAAAAGCGATGCTACTACAAATATGTGTATATTATATATGTATATATATTTGACTTGTCTGTGTCTACAAACAGAAGAGCTGTGATTAGCATGAATAAAATATTAACCCTTTCCGGTAAAATGACGAGTCTAGCTCGTCATTAGTTTTTCATTCCATACCGCACAATGACGAGCTACATTCGTCATGCGATTATAGTTACTGTTAAATATGATAATTAATTTAGTTTAAAATTTCTAGTGTACTGAATTTGGCAACACTTTTATCACTTGTGAAAATCACAAGTCATTATTGCATATTGTTTACTTAGAATTTCTTGGTACAAGTCATTGCCAAATTAATGAGTCAGAATAAAAGAAAACCTACTAAGAAATGCCGTGTGTGTTACAAGAATCAAATTAAAAGTGAGACTACTTGGCGGTGTAATTAATTAAGAATTCCTTTGCACTTTGTTTTGAAAAGTACCACTAGCTTGAAGACTATTATCTGTATACCTTATTAATGTTTTGCTTCGATATTTTCTTAATTTTACTGTTTCTGATATTATTTAGCATTATGTAAAAAGTGGATTTTAATTAAGAATATGTAAGAATTTTAAAATGAAACAAGTTTTTTAAATAAAAATTAAATGGTTATTTCATGCACAGTTTTTCATCATTAAATCATACCGGAAGGGGTTATTACGCGTTAAGTAAAATTGGATAAATATATAAATGAGTTTACATACCTTTGAGTTTTAATTCCCCGTATTTCTGATCCCATAAAATCCAGATTTTTTTCCCAAGAACGAAAAAATTGGCATGCTGTCAATTTTCGGGACGTTGTCTGACTGTCCTTTGGTAAATCCAAGTAGAAGAGACATTTATGACAAATTGAGGTAACTAAGCTATCTAAATCGATAAAATAAACCTTCAGGTTTAAATAAAAATTAATTTTGATAGCTAGAAAATTTCAGGAACTTGCAAAAACAAAATCGGAAAATAGTGCGCGCTTACAAGCAATAAAAAAATACTGGACAACCTGAACGATGACGTCACAACCAATCACGGAGCGTTTTGATGTCACGTGATTTTCGCTTAACTTTAAAATTAATTTTTTAAATGATGGACCCAGTTTTTTACATTTTTAAAGAACATTTTTGGAATCTACGAGTCTGGAATTATCAGAAAGATACTAAGTTGTTCGAATCCCCCACATGTGCAAATTCCTCATTGTACCGGGTGCTCTTCGGAACCGGAGTTCGCGGGTTCGAGTCCCGCTGCTGGCATGGATGTTTGTAGCCGTTCGGAATTGGCTTTAAACTGTAAGTCCCGGTCTCATTAGCCCTCGTGTGCAAAACAGTAGACCGTAGCGCTCCAAACCAAACCCAAACCCAAACCCTCATTGTACCGGGAGCGAGCGTTTTGTGCGTAAATTTAGTTATTCAACTAAATCTCAATAAATCAAAAATTATTTCATTTTTTAACCAACTTTTCATATTTTATATTGAAATACATAAGCAAATATACAAATAGACAAATAAACAAATATATATAAATAAATACAAATATATATACAATATATAAATATACATATATTTAATATCATTTTCGCAAGGATAAATAAAAAGTTAATTTTAAATCTAAATTGATTTTTTAATCAACCTTCCCGTTCTGTGGCTCCGCATCGACTGATGTAAAAACTAGTTTTTATTTGTCTAAATTTTTCCAGAATCTATGTAGTAGACAAGAACATTCGGCTTCGTGTTCCTGTATATACTGTTATTTTTATACCCAGAAGCAAACCATGTTGTTTCACTAACTCGTGCTAGTACTTGTCCCGCGCTCAAGTATCAATCGTCAGAAAACGTACTAGTAAGTGTCCCGCGCCCAATTATCAATCGTCAGAAAACGTACTAGTACGTGTCCCGCGCCCAAGTATCAATCGTCAGAAAACGTACTAGTACGTGCCCCGCATACAATGTGTTAATAAAAGATTTCACCCTTGTGTAATGCAACAAATTGTGACTGTGAGAATTCCGTCAAATTCTTTTTACTTGTAACTAGTTGTCAAATTTCCAGGAATGATGTGCTAAAATATTAATTATAATGTGTGTTGGATGGAATTGAAAACCAGAGATTCTAACCATAATTTTCCGTTCCAATTCAACTAAAAGAATATATATCAATTCAGCTCTGGCTTTCGATTCAGTTTCGAATGAACATTTGTTTCCCTGTATATTCTTATCTGTACTAAAAATATAATTCAATCATAAAAAAAAAAATGTAATTCTATCAAAATGTAGAAGATTTTATTCTTTTTTTAACCATTTTATCCTGACGGTACTTATAAGTACCATTTCCATGAAACACCTATATATACCCCATATAATGCCATTAAAAAATTAAAACTATTCCACATTCGCATTTTGCCTCGAATTTATGAACTTCCATAATAAAATCTATATATTTTTCTTATTTTTTATTGAAAATTGCCTAAATTGATTTCAAACTATATTTCCATTTTTCAAAATAATTTTATATGCCATTCATAGTGAAAAAATTTCATTCCAAATCCACCCCTTCTCCCCTTTTCGAGCATTTAATGCCATTATTTCAAGCCCTAATTTCCCCGGATCTTAATCCACCCCTTCTCCCCTTTTCGAGCATTTAATGCCATTATTTCAAGCCCTAATTTCCCCGGATCCAAATCCACCCCTTCTCCCCTTTTCGAGCATTTAATGCCATTATTTCAAGCCCTAATTTCCCCGGATCCAAATCCACCCCTTCTCCCCTTTTCGAGCATTTAATGCCATTATTTCAAGCCCTAATTTCCCCGGATCCAAATCCACCCCTTCTCCCCTTTTCGAGCATTTAATGCCATTATTTCAAGCCCTAATTTCCCCGGATCCAAATCCACCCCTTCTCCCCTTTTCGAGCATTTAATGCCATTATTTTAAGCCCTAATTTCCCCGGTTGAAAGCAGGCGATTAAATTTATTAATGTATCACATAATAAATAGGTAAAAATAACATTTTTTTTCTAGCAATTTGAAGTTATTCCTTTAACCATCTCATTTAATCATTTCTTATTTTAAATTGTTTAAATATCGTCTGCATTATTTTCATACGTTTTATCATTGAACTTAGATATTATGTAAATAATTTTCTTTTACATTTGTCTTAAAATAATAGATTAGGTACGTATGTGATAATTTTAAATTTAATCATCGATTATTTTTTGGTGCAATGCAAATTTCATCACAGGTATTTACAACACACTCTTTTCATAAAAGTTTAGGAATCTATTTCACGGAGTAACAAATATCTAACTTTTGAGTTATATATCTTTGAAAATTAAGAAGTTTGTTCACATTGTTCGTTTTTTTTTATATATATAACCACACGGTTGACTAAATAAATTCAACGGGATTCTTAACTGCCTTCACAGTATCGGGAGATTTTAGAAGAGTATGAAGATAAACAAATTATTGCGAGTGTAATTCTCAGCCAAAAATCAAACCATTTTCTACCTGTCTCATGGGGTACTTTACAATTCTGGAAAAAAAATTACTGAACCCGTCATATGACGGGCTATATGCTATTTCCTAATAAAGCCGTTTTTCCAAACGGTACTCTAAATTCTTACTTCAATAACTAACCTTACTTCCATGGGAATCTCGCTAGTTTTTAGCTGGGTTCCTTCTCATGTCGGCATTAAAGGCAATGAACTTGTGGACATGGCTACCAGGTCTGCAAGCGACTTTCTCAACGCTGGTCTTCCTTATCCTGACTTGAAAAATTACATCAAAGATCTTTTACACAATAAATGGCAGATCTCCTGGGATAACATTCCTTCAAATAAACTGCGGGAAATTAAAACCAAGATAATTAAATGGCCTCAACTCCCTTCTAGGAGACATGACGTAATACTCACTCGTTTACGAGTGGGTCATTGCAGACTCACCCATCTTTTGCTAGGTGAAGCTCCTCCACAATGTGCGTATTGCAAGACACCTTACACAGTCGCACATATTTTAACCTCTTGTATTTGTTTAAAATCAATGTATATAAAATTTTTTGGTAATCCATCGCCGAATCTTAACTTAATCATCGGGGAAACTCCATATCCAAACTTGTTCCCCTTTCTTAGTCATACTGGCTTTTATACTGAAATATGATTTTTGTTTTTTATTCTATTTTCTAACATTCAATTTTTAATCTTTCAATTTACAAATTTTTTTTTTCACTTTTTCTTAATTTTTTAATTATTTTATAATTTAAATTCCTAAATCTTCACTCATTTTTCAATTCTTGTTAATCTGTATATAACTCAATTATTATTCGTGTTCTCTGTTGAATTTTATATTTTTATCGTTTTTTTAATCAGTTTTAGAACCTTCAATTTCATATTTTGACAAAAAATTTTATCTAAATTTCGCCTTTAGTTTATTTTCTCATCTTGTTTGGCGCAGTTTATCCCTGGAGGATTTAGAGCCATTAAACTTCAATCAATCAATCAACCAACCAACCAAACGGTACTCACAAGGACATGAACAATGCTGTTTCTACAGCAGAAAATAAATGACAGCACCAATCAGGAATCCTTTTTATTGGAATAGTAGGGATTTTTATAACTGGAGTGCTGCATTCGAAGGTCATTTTGTGGTAGAGTTGATACACTTGTTCAATTGAGTAAATTTAGTGGTTTATTACCAGTTATTTGGTATTGTTATTTTTAGAGCTTTCTATACTTCGCAGGTAATCATTTCATTTGTTTTATTCATAATTTAATGTTTTATTTTCTATCATAGAATCAAAAATATATTAGGTAGGGGAAAAAGAAATCCATTATTTTTGCGTGAAATTAATGACTGTATTTAACATGTTTTGGATTGTTCGATTTGGGTCAAATATACACCATTTTGTTCTGTAATTTGTTGACATTTTAAAGGTAGCTTCATAATGCCTCTCTCATAGAAGTCTTGGTTCTTATTGGAGAAAAACTCTAGTAATCGATTTTCACAATCTTCTCTTGATCCCAATTCCTTAACACTCCTGAAGTTTTGCAATGGGAGAAAAAGGTGGTAATCGCTTGGTGCTAGGTCCAGACTATATGGCGGAATCATTAAAATTTCCCAACCAAGCTCCCTGACTTTCTGGCGGGTCACAACAGACGTGTATGGCCTGGCGTTGTCCTGATGGAACACAAAACCTCTTCTGTTGGTCAATTGTGGCCGTTTCTGGTCAATCGCAAGCTTCAGGCGGTCCAGTTGTTGACAGTAGAGATATGATTTTAGTGTTTGGCCATGCGGAAGCAACTCAAAATAAATTATTTCCTTCCAGTCCCACCAAATACACAGCAGAACCTTCCTGGCCGTTAGCCCTCGTTTGGCCACCGTTTGAGATCCTTCATCGCACTTTGACCACGATCGTTTTCGCACAGTATTGTCTTATTTGAACCATTTCTCATCCCCAGTCACCATCCGTTTAAGAAATAGGTCGATTTCATTCCTTTTGGCCAAGGCTTCGCAGAAGGAAATTCGATCCATCATGCTTTTTGGTGTTAATTGGTGTGGCACCCAAACTTATCAGCTTCTTTTGGAATCAAGCTTTGCGCAAATGGTTTAAAACTGTTTTATGGTCGATCTTTAGCTCCTAGGCAATGCTACGACTACTAACATGCCAGTCAACTTCGATTATTTCTGTGATTTTACAGTCATTTTCGACGACGGGTCTGCCTGTGCGAGGTGCGTCTTTAACATCAAAAATGCCTGAACGCAATCGACGAAACCAAAATTGCACGTAATTACCTGTTACAGTATCGGGACCATAAACACTATTCACAATTTCAGCCGCCTGGTTTGCATTTTCGCCTTTATCAAAGAAAAACTGTAAAATGTACGGATTTTTCTCTTTGTTGACTTTCATTTTTAACACCCTGTAACTTACAACTGAATGGACCAAACAAAATACAGTAAAAAAAATTTAGTGTGAAATGTCACCTTGACAACGAGCTTAAATTTGAAATTGTTTGATTGATTCTTTACGAGATATCGATCACTACAGCAATCTACCGAAAAAAATAATGAATTTATTTTTCCCCAACCTAATATGGTGGTACTAAAAAGTACCGTCAGTTAAGAGTATTTCTTTCCCTTATTTTGGGGGGAAAAAATATTGGATCTAGTTGTAATAGAATGCATAAAAATTTATTAAAATGGAAGATAAAACAAAGGGAAGGATTTTTAAATGGAAAAGAAACCTATTGTTGGTAATCATTATTTGTTTTTGATTTTTTTTAGTAATATTTCATTAGTAGGTCGTACAATATTGAGAAAAAAATTTACAAATATAGATACACGATATTCTTTATTTCATTTCGATTTCTTCTGCTAAGTTATTTGAACACCTGAAGGCAAACAACATATGTGCCTGTGGAACTGTTCATTCCAATAGGAAGCATCTCCCCAAACTTCAAGAAGATAAAGAAATGCTTAGAAATGATTTTGAGTATAGGTCAACTAACCAGGGGATTTCATTCTTCAACTGGAAAGAAAATAAATGCTTCCATTTGTTATGAAATTACCTTGGTACTAAAGCTATTAATTTGAGTCGCCAAGATCGAGATGGGACAAAGAAAGACGTTGCAGAACCTATTGTGAAGACTCTCCTTTGTCCGAGCACTCGCCAAAACAGCTGATCGGAGTACATCTGTTTACCAGGACAATAGCGGGGCTTCGCAGAGTCTGGAATCTTGACAATCATACTGAATAGATGGATACGCCCCTTATGGATCTCGTTAATGAATGCTCGGAAATTTCGTAAATGGACAGCCAGCGAATGAGAATTCAGCTAAAAAATATAACTGTAACTTTAGCTGAAGTTCTCAAGTAAGTGGGATCTTAACTGACCCAAAAACAGTTGGTTGGACCGTAACTGACCCCCCCAGGTATAAAAAGCCTACAATTTTGCCACTCAGGGCTTCGTTATTTTTAGTGCCGAACGATGGCCGAATGGTTAGGGTGCTGGACTTCGGAACCGGAGTTCGTGGGTTCGAGTCCCACTATGGCATGGATGTTCGTAGCCGTTCGGAATCGGCTTTAAGCAGTAGGTCCCGGTCTCATTAGCCCTCGTGTTGCAAAAAGTAGACCTAGCGCTCCAAACCAAACCAAATCGTTATTTTTTACGTAGGTATGTTGACCTCGTGGAGGTTTTCGCGTTTTGTTACCGGAGCCAGCTTTCTAGTTCGGGAGATTCGTAAAGTCCGCTGATATAGGGAGCGGCAGAATCTCGGATACTGAACGGGGGATTTGATTGCCCCTTGAAAATCCTCCCCACTTGTAAGAGATTATTAAATCTCTTGTTTTTCTTTCGACTGTGATCGTCGTGAGGAAGTTTTACCGGCAACCATCCTTTGCAGTTTTACATGATTTGGGAATTAATATTCCTTTGTAAATAGCCGTAGTTAATCAAGAATAAAGTAAATTTCCAATTTTATCTTTGACTGTGATCCATTCTTCACGTTACCTCTCGCTCGAGAATATTGAAGGCGTCACACTATGATAGTCAGACTACAGCTCATCAATGGGCTGAGTGGACAAGACGGATATACTCCGCTCACTACATTACAGGGACAAAAAAGATTTTTAAAAAATGGTGTCATAGACTGTTCTTTGCGATGCTCAAATGTTACATGTCAATGCCTATGTTATTTATAAAGAAACTTATGTTGAAATTTCATTATTGGAGTTCCGGAGCAATTTGGCAGTTGGGCTCATAGCCCAAGGAAATGGTCTAGTAAAGAAGTGAGGTCGTCCGTCAATGAACACAACACCAGAACAGAAGAAAAAGTAATTTTTCTGTGACTAAAGGTATCAGGACAGAAAATCTTGGATCTCCCAGGCCTACATTTGTTCAGCAGAGGTGGAGATGGGAGATGTGCTCCATTAGAAAAATGCTTTCTAAACCTCATTCAAAATGTTCATTTAGCAAAGTATTTCTTTGTTGTAATGAAAAAACAACTGTTTTCAGGATTACCATTTCGTGTAGTATAAGTGAAAATTTATGTTTCAACTTTTTTTATCTTTACATAATCGTATATTTGTAACCAGTGAAACTTTTAGCAACACTTTGATATATGACACATGTGAATGGAACTAGTTTTCAGATTTGGTCATTCAGTCACTGTTGACGTGGACACAGACTAGATACACAGACTTTCGGGCACACACATCCCCTATACAATAATAGAGAATGTGCGCATGACGTCAAGTGCAGCAAAAAGTGCAGCTCAACTTCTTCGTTGGCAAAACATTTTAATTTCCTACTCTGCTTGTTATTAGGGTTTTAATTTTGTCAAATATCTGAAAATGATAATAAGCTGTTGTAAGTATGGCTGTACTAAACGTTCCAAAAAAGGTTAAAATATTGGATTATATTGTTTTCCTGAAAATTCTACATTGCGAATGCTTTGGATAAAAGCCTTGAAAAGGCAAGAGTGGACTCCAAGTTCTTCGAGAATTTGCGGCAAACAATTTCACAATCCTATACTATAATACGAGGAATGGTTGTCAAGTCGAAATTCGCCCCAGATTTAATAAACTGTAGTAAACTTGGGGATCTGGGGTTTTTGGTCACGAGGAATCGATTGGCATCGGTTTTGACGCGCTAAGGTCACATAGTTCGGCGCTACAGATAGGGCCGGGTTCGAACCCTGGTGCGAGCAAACTTTTTTCTCATGCGTCCAAACCAAGTGAAAATTGGTACCCGGGGTTTTTCGACCACGAGGAATCGATTGGTTGTAGTTCTGACGAATTAATAATAATAATAATAATAAAAGTCTTTATTGATTTGTCTTTATTCCTTGATATCGGTTTCCATTTTTATTTTCTATCAACTCTAAATATTAAATTAATGTAGCAAAGTATATATAACACATAAACGAAATAGTAAAAAAAAATAATGCAAAAAAATTTTTGAAAACCAACCACAAAAAATTAAAAAATAATCCTTCACTAACGCGCCGAAACAACCTCGCCGTTCAATTTCCAAAGCCACACTAAACACAGAGCATATAACTTATCAAAGTCCGTCGCCGCGTTAGTACGTCGTCGGCATACTAGGAGGTGCCGCTCTGACGCGCCAGTGCGTCGGTGGCAGCGAACGTATTAAGGAACTGATTTCGATTTCAAATCACCGTTAACAAAGTTCGACATTTCAACATTCATCAAATTTCAAGCTACATTTTCAAAATGCAGACCGCACCTCTACATGAAATGCTTCAAGGAGCCCGAAAATTTAAATCTTCGAGTTAGCTTCGATACCTATTTTCTCCGAGCGGAGCTCGGTCACCCGGTACTGGTAATAAAACGTAAACCTTACTGTAATGTAATAGATTATATAAATTATTATGTTCTAAGAATTATTTTATTATTACTGTTTTTTCATATTTTTAATGTATTTTCTATGCTTTTGTGAGAAGTACTGTACCTATAAATGTAATTATATTTTTTTGTCCTTAAAATGATCAGATTTTGCACATTTTTATTAGATTCTTATTTATGTAATAGTTTATTGTGATTGTTAACATAATCAAAGTAGTTATAATTTGATTATAATACTTAATAGTACTGTGCAAAGTGTTTAATTTTTTTTTAAATATAATTTTGTAAATGCTAAAAAGATTTATTTTCATTTACTTGGCCAGTTTCTGATGTTTCCTTCCTCTTCCCTTAAATAAAATTTAGTATTGTTGTATATGTGATCCATATCGAAGCTCATAAGATAGGGGAGACCGGGGCACCTTGAGACACTTTTCAGTTTAACATTTTTATGAATTTTTTTAAAGCTAATTAAAAAAAATAAGTATTCATGCATATATTGACATCATATCTGCTTCTTATAACCATTAAATCTACTTAATATCTCATTTAGTTAAAGAGTAATTAATAAAAGAAATAAAATACCTTTCCAATGTCCCAACCTGCCCCACTGTATGGGGTAGGTTGGGACACTAAATAACAAATACAAAATACTGTTCAAATTATTTTTATTAACTGTTATAAAAGAGAAATGGCTGAAAATTGTTCAAGTTAATACATTTTTTTTAACAAATCTTATATTTGATGCCAGCAAATTCTTCTTTAAATTCTAACAAAATGCACCTTTGACCTATTGTTTCTTGAGGAGTGTTTAACTTCACAAGAATATGAGCATTTACAGCAGAATACTTTCTGTTTGTTTTTGTTGTTCTCACCATTTTTTTCTGAAATAAAAAAGAAGGTTAATAAATTAATATTTTGACATGTTAAATCATCAATTAAAAATTGGGCACTAAAATATTAATTATTTTGCTTGAATTGATATTTGTTTACAAGGTGTCCCAAGGTGCTCCATCTATGTGTGTCCCAACATGCCCCATTTTACATTGTATCTTTTGGTAACTACTATACAATTCGGTTTAACAATACAGTTTATTTATTAGCATAGAATAATAATAAATGAATAATCTTTCATAACAATACACTTTTTTTAAATTTTAAATTTTTTTAATTATTTTTTAAATTGCACATTGATGTAATTTTGGGTTATTCAAAACAAAGAAAATGAAATTGTTCCTTACCTATAAGCACTATCTTCATCAAAATTCTTTGAGAAGGGAAGAGTAATGTCATCTATCAATACACATGAACACTAATTCCTGGTTGCAAATTAAAGCGTGAAAATAAAGGTGTCCCAAGGTGGGCTATATCCCAAGGTGTCCCACTCTCCCCAACAATGAAAACAAGAAATGTTTTGCCAACGAAAAGTTGAGTTGTAGTCAATACTCGTATTTGTTTACAAACATGCACTTTCTCTATACACTCGAAAGTTATAAAATTTGTATTTAAAATATGACAACCATTTGTTAAGGATATGGAGAGATGTCCAATCAATTTTTAAAATCATACAATAAGTAAATAGACGATTATCAACAGATATCATTACTAATAAATAAAAATATATTTCAAAATAACGATACAATTTATTCAATCAGTTAATTAAGAAAATTCAATGATCACTATTACTTCTACAGCTACTTATTTAGAAGCGCACAAGAAATTGGTGAAGTAAAAAGGTAAATCGCCAAATAAAACGTAATGTATATGAAGTAATTGTTCTGTGTGGAATTCGTTATTTATAACCAAATTCTATGAGGATGAATAGTATGCTTCATTCCCACTGTCATCTGATTAGTAAAAGAGTGTTAACAACTAATGACCGATCTCACCAAAGTCATTTAATGGCTAACCGCGATTAATCTCTGTTTAAACGGAGAGTTGCGTCTAGAGATGTAAAAAAAAAACCCAGAATTTTGAAGACTTGGGAATAAACCCGGGAATTTTGGGAAATAAACCCGTAATTTTGGTAACTTTGGGAAGAAATCATTTTAACAATGTTTACATTTATTTTTTCAACAGTGGCTGTTTAAGAACTAACATATTATTTCTATGAGGTGTTTTTTTTAGCAATATATACATATTCAAGAAATAATAGCAATGAGCATTTAAATGATTTTGTAGTAGTACTTATGTAACTAATTACCCTGTTAGTCTTATCAAACACATAACAGGTTGCTTCAATTTTAATTGCTAATATAATAATTATATACATTATTTTTTATATGATTTATTATGTAAATTACTTTATGCTAAACTTTTTTCCCTCCTTTTATAATATAAAAAATAAATATCTTTAAATTTAAAATAACAGTTTATTATTTTTTGTAATGCATATATCATTTAAAGGTGTAATCAAATGACACTGTTGCATTTTGGGTCCAATTCCTACTCACATACATTATATATATATATATATATATATATATATATATATATATATATATATATATATATATATATATATATATATATATATATATATATATATATATATATATCCCCTATATAATAATAGCCTAAGTTATCTGTACGTCTGTCCTGCAATTTATGAAGCGGTTGGACCTGGAATGGATAGAGGCATCCATTCAAAGCGAATAAAGTTTATCTTCTCCTAAACTATAGATCCGATTCTAAAATAAATTTGTATAAATATGCTTCATATCACAGCAAACAATACTGTCGTCTTTAAAATGTTCCAAATCCAACCCTTCCCTCCTTTTCGAGAGTTTAATGCCATTATTTCAAGCCCTATTTTCCCTGGTTAAGAGAAGGCGATTAAATTTATCCATTTATCACTTAATAAATAGGTAAAAATAACAATTTCTTCTTGCATTCTGACGTCATTCCTTTAAACATCTCATTGAATCATTTCATATTTTAAACTATTTAAATATCGTCTGCATTATTTTCATACATTTTATCACTGAACTTAGATATGATGTCAATGATTTTCTTTTATATCTGCTTAAATAAGAGATTAGGTACATACGTGATAATTTTAAATTTAATCGTCGATTATTTTTTGTTGCAATGAAACTTTTACCACCGTTATTAACAATAAATTCTTTTCATATAAGTCTAGGAGTCTATTTTACGGACTCATAAATATCTAACTTTTAATTTATATATATTTGGAAATTAAGAAGTTTGTTCTTTTGTGTGTTTGTTTATTATACATAACCACAAGGTTTGACTAAATGAATTCAATGTGATTCTAAACTGCATTGCAGGATCGGGAGACTCTAGAGGAGTATGACGATAAATTATTGAGAGTGAACTAGATAGTTAGTTCTCAGCCAAAAAACAAACCCTTTTTCACCTGCCTCACTGGGTACTTAACAGTTCTGGAATATTAAAAATTTTACTAATCCCGTCATATGATGGGCTATATACTAGTATATATAGATAGAGAGAGAGAGCGCTATCGAAGAAAAATAATGATTTATGAGTCTTGTGATACTACAGATTATTGCCTAATATTTATGTAAAATTAAAAAGTATTGGATATTTCTCAAAGGAAGAATATACTCATACTTTCATGTTAAACATGATACCTTGTCAAATATAGTTAGTTAATCCCAATTATTCAATTTTTTTCATAGTATATAATAGTTAAATTTTGTGAAAATATCAACTTTTGAGGTGTACTACAAAGACAGAAAAAAAAATGGTGGTTCTCATTGTGTCATAGGAATTGGCGACTTCAAAATACTTTAAAATTCCCATGTTTTGGAAATTTTCAAAATTCCCTTCCCAAAAAACCCGGGTTTTTTTCCACTGCTCACAACTCTAATGAGGAATTTTCACGTTTTCTAATTTTGATTTTAAACGATAGAAGACAAAAAAGTAAGCAGGACAGTAGCTATTTTTCTTTCATTTGGGGGCCTAATGAGTGATTTCTAATGGGTTTTATAGCGGACTCTTTAACGTCTCTCAAAAACGCTACTTTATCTCCGCCGTGTTTGTGACGTCATCGTTCATGTAAACACCGAGCTCCTATGCTGTTTACATGTTAAAAGGCGACTTTTAAATTTGTTTTTTGTGTAAAGTATCGCATATAATAGCATTTTTTTTGTTATGTCTGGCATTAAAAAATCATACTCTAAATATTGTATTGTGCCACTCTGTAAAAATACAACAACTAATTGCAATGAGAAGATATTTTTCAGCGTCCCAAAAGACCCACATACACGTAAAATCTGGACAACTGAGATGAAAAGGGATGAGAAATTAAACCTCAAATTATCATATAAATCATCTCTATGGGTTTGTGAAGACCATTTTTCGGTAAATAAATGCTTGCATTTGTTTAAATATTACTATTTTAGAACAATTAAAGTATATAAAATACATCTATACCTTTAAAAGGATTGTTGATTAACCACTGCTATTTAACTTTTAAAACTGCTAATTTTCGAGTATTATCACAGAGTTCAAGTACAATAAATATTTTATAAAGCATATAAATATCGAAAAACATATAAATATCTAAAGCATATAATTATCTAATAAATAACTCGGGGGAGGGGAAAGTTATGTATTTTCAAGGTATTATAAATATTTTCTTCAGAGATGCATACTTTCTTATGTATCAAATGTAACAGTGATATTTTTCGATTAAATTGGTGACTAATTTGAAAAAAAAAAGTATAATATTTTTAAAATACTTAATAATTATATTACTTTAAAAATTAAATTTAATTTGAGAAATTTTATACATTTTTTAATTTGACATTAATATTAAAGGCAATAAAATTGTATTGCTATTTAAAAATGTATAAATAATTAAGTAAAGCCATTTAAAGATTTTAAATTTCTTTTCATCATATTTAAAATATCTAAGAATTGATTTTGTTTTGGTTTGGTTTTGGAATGCTACGGTCTACTTTTTGCAACACGAAGGCTAATGAGACCGGTCTCACAAAAAATACCTCCTCTAATTTTTATTTTAATATTACATCCGTCTCTATTTATAAAAAACGATGCAACTACAAATGTGTATGTATATGATATATGTATATTTATTTGACTTGTTTGTGTTTACAAACAAAAGAGCTGTGTTTAGCATGAATAAAAGTATTAATACATGTTAAGTAAAATTGGAAAAAAAAAAATATAAATGATTTTACACACCTTTGGGTTTTAATTCCTCGTATTTCTGCTCCCATAAAATCCGGGTTTTCTTGCCAAGAAAGAAAACATTGACATGCTGTCAATTTTCGGGAGGTTGTCTGATTGGTAAATCCAGGTAGAAGAGACATTTATGACAAATTGAGATAACTAAGCTATCTAGATCGATAAAATAAACCTTCAGGTTTAAATAAAAATAAATTTTGATAGCTAGAAAATTTCAGGAACTTGCAAAAACAAAATCGGAAAATAGTGCGCGCTTAAAAGCAATACAAAAATATTGGTCTGCATGAACGATGACATCACAACCAATCACGGAGCTTTTTGATGTCACGTGATTTTCGCTTAACTTTAAAATTAATTTTTTAAATGATGGACCCAGTTTTTTACATTTTTGAGAACATTTTTGGAATCTACGAGTCTGAAATTACCAGAAAAACACTAAGTTGTTCGAATCCCCCACATGTGCAAATTCCTCATTGCGTCCCACCATTGGTTGGAGCCATGTGTTAATCGCGGTTAGCCGTTAAACGACAGACCCTTAATCTGTGAGATCGTAATTTTAAAGTGCCATCTGTTAGATTAATTTTGCCACCGAATTCTAGATGGTGCTATTCAGCGATTGTATAAAAACCGAACTATATGTGTGATAGACTAGTCTGATGGAATTCGGCGTTGGATTTTAAATGTGTATAATTCTATTCATATTCTTGAATTCTATTCTTATTCGTGTATGAAACATGTGTTTAAAGCCTAACATAATTTATAATTCTTTATTCATTGCTTCTTTTATTCTCCATTTATCGTGACGTGTTGTGTAATAAAAAAGAAAGTGTGTTCAACAGTCATTCTCTGTTTTCATCCATAATTCAATTTCTATAGATTCTTCATGCAAGTCCCAACAATAAACGAAAGGTAAGCAGTTACTTGATTTTATTCTTCATTACTGTTGAACATTTGCAGTTATTAATTAACTTTAAATAATACTTAAAATCCAAAGTTCAAGATTTGTGAATATTCAAATTCGAAATTCAGTAACTATTCAATCCACCATCTAAACTTAAAAAGTGTCTTAAAAATTTGAAATAGTAATATGCTGACAAAATCTGGAATGTTCTTACTTTTTTGAACGGCAAATGGTTTTACAGATTAATGGTGACTAAAAAAATTTTCTAAAATGTAACAAGACTCATAGATTACGTCTGTTAACACAAATATAGAACACAATCTGTCTTTAATATGTCAATAGATATAAAATAAAAATCTGTTGTTAAAAGCATTTATACTCGTATAAATACCGGGTGGCCATACTTAAACTGACAGTGCTTGCTCACAGTGTTCTGTAGCGCGATCTGTTTGCGAGAATAAAGCCACATTTTGTAGGAAGATTAAACAAGACGGGGGACGAAGGATTCCGCAAAAAAACAAATTAGTTCCAAAAGTCACCGCTAGGGGAAAATTTGGCGCTGTGTTATAGAAAATAGAGTGCTAACAAATGCAAATTAATACGGAATAAAATTACCTTTTATTATGCACATTTTCTGATTTAGTTCAAGTGCAATATGGCAACACTTTTAAAAAAGCGTAAAATCTACATAAACACCGATAAACTCTCGTGATCTGCAATATTACGTACGCTCAGCAGAAGTTCTTTATTCAAATTTCACGTTACATCCATTGGCACAGTTAAGAAATTAATTTCTGTATTGATTTGCATTTGTTAACACTCTATTTTCTATAACACAGCGCCAAATATTCCCCTAGCTGTGACTTTTGGAACTAATTTGTTTTTTTTGCGAAATCTTTCGTCCCCCGTCTTGTTTAATCTTCCTACAAAATGTGGCATCATTCTCGCAAATAGATCGCGCTACAGAATACTGTGAGCACTGTCGGTTTAATTATGGCCACCCGATATGTCTACATTTATCCAAGTAAAAGTGATATGTTTTGCGTATTCTTTTAGTTAGGAGTGTTGGCGTAAAGTCGAAAAGTGTTAGTTATTTTCTCTATTTTTGCCAATTTTTAAGACAATATACCGGGTGGCCATACTTAAACCGACAGTGCTTGCTCACAGTGTTCTGTAGCGCGATCTCTTTGCGAGAATAAAGCCACATTTTGTAGGAAGATTAAACAAGACGGGGGACGAAAGATTCCGTAAAAAACAAATTAATTCCAAAACTCACCGCTAGGGGAAAACTTGTCGCTGTATTATAGAAAATAGAGTGCTAACAAATGCAAATTAATACGGAATAAAATTACCTTTTATTATGCACATTTTCTGATTTAGTTCAAGTGCAATATGGCAACACTTTTAAAAAAGCATTAAAATATACATAAACACCGATAAACTCTCGTAATCTGCAATATCATGTAAACTGAACAGAAGAAGAAGTTCTTTATTCAAATTTCATGTTACATCCATTGGCACAATTAAGAAATTTAAGAAATTAATTGTTATCCTTTTTTTCTAAACTGTCTTTGACACTTTTTATTGCAACTACCTTTTTTATTGTTTCATGTTACAATTATACATTATATGCAGTCTATTAAATATTTTGCTTTGTATTTATATATCAGAATATTATGTATCAGTCCAAAAAAATTCAGAATGTCATAGTTCATAGTTTATGAGATATCTATGAATATATGCATGTAAAGATAGTTTTCGACATGAGTGTATACATATAGACATATATCCTAATTTCCTGCCTATAATCCGCGAATTATATATTAAAAAATTTTCTTCTAATGCGTATTATGCTCAGCCGCGTATTATCTGCTGTTTAAAGTTATTTTTATAATAAAATTTACAAATCTTTCCTTAAGAATAATAGATGGCAGCACCTGCTCATATTTATTCAGAAAGTTTTTTTTTTTTTTTTTTTTTTTTTTTTTTTTTTTTAATGAGAATAAAAATCCTCTTTAGCCACGAACACAGCAATTTGGATAAATGTACCCGATTAAATTTATATTTTCCATTTTACATATTTATTTCTATCAAGAAATAACAGCTGTATAATCTAAAGTAGTGGTATTTTACTGCATTCTCCATTTTTTCTCACTTTCAGGTTGCCAGATGGCGCCATAACTGCAGTTGTAAATTTTATTACAGATCGCAAATAACCATGGTTATTTAATATGCATATTAAATTT
>CM063509.1:55573760-55634325 GCA_032207245.1 Pardosa pseudoannulata
TTGGTTTGGCGGGATTCTGACCCTTCCGTTCTGAAAATGGACCCCTGTTTTTTTCTCCGAGGAGGCAGTCTGATTTTTTAGAGGACAAGGTTGTTACCAGAGGAGAGAAGAGGGTGAACGCTGCTGGCATCTGCTGCTTGCGAGATAGACATTTTTTTGGAGCAACGCGAGAAAAAGGAAAATCAACGCCATTTTTTTAGGGCCGATGCCGTATCGAGAGGAGGCTTTGATATCTACAAATGATAAATTGTATTCCAGTTGTATTCTTTAGCCATTAATATATAAAATCATTTAATCAAGACTTTTAGTCCATGTGTTTTTTAACCCTTAATTTTACAAGATGTTTTCTCAAATATTTTTTAATTTCTGTTATTTTCCCATTTTGTCTCAAACTGACAGATACAGTGTTGCCAAATAAGAATTTTATTTTTTTTTACCGTAATAGAAATATATTTTAAAGTTTTTGTTTGATATTTAAGCCGTATAGAAGTTTTCATAAACCCGCCAGATTTTATTTATTTGATTGTTCATTGTAGCGGACTTAGCCAAATTAAGGGTTAATGAGTTTTAATTTTCTTTCTCAAACACTAAGCCAACGTAACATTATTTTTACAATTGAATAATACGCGAGCAATATAATTAAAATGAGAAGTGACTTAATTCATTTCTGTTAGATTTGTTACTTTTTTTATCTATTGTAAATATAGGAAATGTATCTCCAATTTAACTTAGGCTTCGTGCGCAGTGCTTACATTTAGATTTATAATGATTTTCCTATTCAAAAGATAAGAAAGTTTGTTACGCTTTCATGGATTTCTAGTCATCGATAAAGTAATTTCGTGCATCTTCCAGAGTAGATATAATAAAGATTAATATCTTTCAATGTTGAAGTATTAATCTTTAATGGAAATCAATAGATTTGTGGTGCAAATTTCCTTCGATTTGCTACAGGATGCGCTTAATTTATCAAAAATTTATCCGAGAAATTTTGTTTATGTAGGAAGTAATAGTAATCACATATACAGTGGAACCTCGATTATCCGAAGTAATCGGGTCCGAACCTACTTCGGATAATCGAAATTTTCGGGTAATTGTGATTTCATCAATAATCATCTAGTTTAATATGGAGTATCGTCATTGGTGCAATAACATTCGATTGTTCTGGACGACTAGGCAGTATGACCTTCCAAATTTCGAAATGGGGTGTGTTTTTGTTTAGAACAGGGATGTTTGAAAGTAGGGAAGAGTACACTCATACCGAGAATTGTGCTTGCGAGGAGGAATTCTAAAAAAGGAAATTCCAAAATATTTATCTGCAGTCATAGTTTGGATAGGACGGCTTGCATACAAAAAGAATGTGGGGTAAAAACTTTAAAAATGAATTTTTGTAAAGAGAAAATTTGGGATGATAGTAGAAAGTGAAAAAACAAAGTGAAGAAGAAACCGACTTCGGTTAACGGAGAGTTTCGATTAATCGAGATTCGGATTGTGACGCCTTCAATATTTTCAAGTGAGAGGTAACGTGAAGAATGCGTCACAGTCAAAGATAAAATTGGAAATTTACTTTTATTCTTGATTAACTACGGCTATTTACAAAGGAATATTAATTCCCAAATCATGTAGAACTGCAAAGGATGGTTGCCGATAAAACTTCCTCACGACGATCACAGTCGAAAGAAAAACAAGAGATTTAATAATCTCTTACAAGTGGGGAGGCTTTTCAGGGTGTAATCAAACCCAATTTATCCCCCGTTCGGTATTCGAGACTCTGCCGCTCCCTATATGAGCGGACTTTACGAATCTCCCGAACTAGAAAGCTGGCTCCGGTAACAAAACGCGAAAACCTCCACGAGGTCAACACACCTACGTAAAAAATGACGAAAAGACCAGTCACAAAATTGTAGGCTTTTTATACCTGGGGGTCAGTTACGGTCCCGCCAATTGTTTTTGGGGTCAGTTAAGATCCCAGTTACTTGAGAACTCCAGCTATAGTTACAGCTATATTTTTTTGGGTGAATTCTCATTCTGTGGCTGTCCCTTCACGGCATTTCCGAGCATTCATTAAAAAGATCCATCAGAGGCGTATTCGTCTATTCAGTCCGATTGTCTAGATCCCAGACTCTGCGACGCCACGCTATTGTCCTGGTAAACAGGTGTACTCCGATCAGCTGTTTTGGAGCGGACAAAGGGGAAAATTCACAGGATAATAGAGGTTCTACTGTATTTATTTTATTAACGTGCAATGAGTAAGGAAGAATAATTTGTTGTATTTAATTCCAAGAAAGAAAAATGTGTTTTCTTATTGAAAAAATATACCGTTTGATTCAATTACTGAATAAACTTTTTGGTGTCAAGAACCTCTCATTGAATTTATTAATGCTAAATATTATTGGTAGATTAATGGAATTTGGCTTACTGATTTAGAGTAAAAGTTTTAAATATTTACATCTAATACGACACAACGAAAAATAAATCATAAAACTATGGCATCACAACCATTTTTATTGTGTGTTCTGAAGGACGAAGTCGGGATTTTTACAAAGAAAAAATATTTCTGAATTTATTAATCTGAATAGAATAATTATTTTAACAGTTCAGATTCAACGTCTGCTGGTGTTACTATAAGTAGATAAATTTATGTACACAGAATTATATATAATCTGATTAATATAAAGAAAATTTTTGCTTATAATCTCCAAAGAAAAATGGATTAGGTATAATACTTTGCAAGTAAGTCATTTGAATTCTCTGGGAATAAGGCAATTTGTCGCAACGTCACGAACTACTACAATGCCCTTCCCATTCATTTTCACGTGTACAACAGCCAATAGACAAACAATAAACTGCCCTTCCGTTTGAAACTAAAGCCAGAATTGTCATAATTTGAGAATTAGCCCTACTACGTGAAATCGCCTTATTGCTACAAGTAATTCATTTCTCAGACGTGAATTAGACAGTTTTTTTTTTTCTAAAATTACTTAGATTTATGAATCTATTTTACGCAGCTTCTTAATAATCAGAAAAAAATTAAGGCAATTTGTCGCAACGTCACGAACTACTACAATGCCCTTCCCATTCATTTTTATGTTTACAACAGCCAATAGACAAACAATAAACTGCCCTTCCGTTTGAAACTAAATCCAGAATTGTCATAATTTGAGAATTTGCCCTACTGCGTGAAATCGCCATATATCCAGATAAGTCAAACGAAGAAAAAATTAATTTACTTACAGACTGAATCCAGTATTCTGAAGAATAACTTATTTCATGATAATGTAAATCAACTTTTACTCAACTCTGCTATACTGAATATATTTCTTTATATAACTTTGTTAAGAAATTTATTAGATTTTGGAGTTAAATGTCCATTTGCGTCCTTTTAACCTGTCCGTGCTACTTATAAAATATATTAATGGGTTTTGGGGTATTTAGCATGTCTCTGAACAATATTTCTGGCGATATTTAACAAAATAGTTAAACTTTTATTGTTAAAAAATCTATATTACCAACTAGGATATTTATGACAGTATATTAGATATTCCCATCAAAAGTCAAATGGTATAAAATCAAGGTACTTGGTGTCGCGAGCTTGGCTGTTTTTGGTTTTCCGTTGTTGGCAACGTGGAAACAGATGGAAAGAAAAATACAATGGTTGTTGTTGCTGATGTCGAATGTATTATTTTTGAATTCTAAAAATCTTTACGAAAGACTATTTTTTAGAGAATAGAACACTTGGTATGATTCTTTTTTTCCTTTTCTAACTGTTACTGACAGAGCCATTTTAAATTACTAATACAATTATTTCTAGCGATATATAACAAAATAACTAAACTTTTATCCTTAGAAAATCTATATTACCAACGAGGATATTTATGACAGTATATTAGATATTCCCATCAAAAGTCAAATGGTATAAAACCAAGGTACTTGGTGTCGCGAGCTTGGCTGTTTTTGGTTTTTCGTTGTTGGCAACGTGGAGACAGATGGAAAGAAAAATAAAATGGTTGTAGTTGCTGATGTCGAATGTATTATTTTTGAATTCTAAAAAGCTCTCTCAAGGACTATTTTTTAGGGAATAGAACACTTGATATGATTCTTTTTTTCCTTTTCTAACTGCGACTGACAGAGCCATTTTAAAATACTAATACAATTCTTTCTAGCGATATATAACAAAATAACTAAATTGTATTTCTTTAAAATACTGATGAGTATAATTATACCAATAAGTTGAAATTCTTATTTTTTACGATAAGAATTATCGTAATCGTATAGATATCGGTAATTATCATATCAATAAGATTAAATTATATAAAATCAAGCTACTTTGTATGAATCGTTTTTTTCTCCAACTTGTACTGTTAGAGCAATTTTAAGTTACCAATACAACTATTTCATAGAGAAAAATTAAATTTTTTATGTAAATATAAAAATAGATTTATATATGCTTATTTGGAAGTATTATAGAGCAATAATAATTGTGCTCTGAATTTTTAACAAAATTTATAAAAATTTATACTTTTAAACAATCATTCTCAGTAACTGACTAGAATAATAATTTTATATTATATTAGAATTTTGAATTGAAATAATTTGAAATTGGAAGGAATTCAAAATTTCTGTGTAAATAATTCTTTTTATAAGATTGTCGAAACGTATTTTCAATTGTATTTGTTAAAATTTTTGTGTAAATTGCATATAATATGTTATTTAGTGTCATTTATTTGTATTTTTTATGTATTTATTGTATTTTTTAGGTATTCTTTTTTTTTTGTATTTAATGATTCCGTATTTTTTATGTATTAATTATTTGTATTTAGCAAGAATCCATCTTGGCGAGAAAAAAAGGCGCCAAAAACAGGTATTTTGCTTGGCGAGAAAAAAAGTCGCCAAATTTCCGATTTGGGGGTATATAAAAGTAGTTAACCTTATACAGTAATAAACATGGAACAGATGCATTATAGTCGCCCGTCCAGTCAGCCATGTTTTTTTTGGCGACCAACAGAAAAACGCACGATTTGAAAAGTCGCCAAGTAGGAAAACATGGCGGCGGTGCGTGTTTTCCGAAAGATCACAAAAAAAACATGGCGGCGGTCACGTGGCATATTTGAAACACATTAACAAAACTAAACTTTAAAAGGAAACAACAGATTAACAATTTAAAGTATTATTAAAATAAAATTAGCATAATAATCATCATTTTTTGCGTTTTTTAAAAAATAAATAACAGATTAGTAATATTTATGATATATATCAACAGAGTATACACAATATATATCATTTTAATAAGCACTAATATTATGAAGAATCTAACATGTGAGGGGGGTTCCCCCCCTCATGCAAAGAACAAAATAAAAATGTTCCAAACCAATTAACTTAGAATATCCTGATACATTTTAACTATTTCAAAACCGAAATAACTGCACCCGTCTTAACTAAATCCCAGAAAATGATAAGAACAAAAACAAAATGTTCCAAACCAAAACTTCTTGTTTGATTTAGAATATTTTGATATTTTTTAACAATTTCAAAACCGAAATAACTTTACTTGTCATAACTAAATTAACTAAATCCCACTAACCAAATACATAAAAAAAAACTCAAATTCGGAATTCCATCATTCCCACAAACGTGCCGTTTTGAATGAAATGCAAATCCAACCTCAAGTTTAAGAATTTCCTGATATTTCTTCCCAATGCTACAAATAGTTAAAACAGAAATAAGAACATCCGCCATAACTAAATACCAAAAATAACTACGACATAACCTACTAATCCAAGTCTGGAACGAAAAGAATATTTAGAACAGAAAATTTGCATAGATAGCCGGGTAATGACGTCAAAAATCACGTGCACCAATAGCTTCCATATTCCCCTATCATAGTTAGGGCATATACAGCAACCTAATCATCGCCCCCAAAATCGCCAAGCATGCCAAACAAAATCGCCAAGTTTGGCGAGAAAAAAACCCGGCGGCTATAATGCATCTGTACCAGCTTTAGACTCACTCGGAGACTCTTTCTGCTGGAGGCGCTGACGGTAGAGCCGGGTGCTTTATCTTGGAGAGAAACATATTGATGGGCAGTTGTCTTTTTCTCTCATTGGTCGATGTTGCACTGGAAACCAATCACGCACCTTTATAAGAGCCTATGGTATGCACTCTGAGTTAACTCATCTTTGTTTAGCATACAGGGATCCTTCTCTCTCGCCCATCAACAGGAAATAACTGCAAACTTGATGCAGACATGGTTGTATAAATTCGTTTTTATTCTTTGATGAATATTTTGGAAAAACCCGCGAATCACTGAAGCCGCAAAACATAAAGTGCGAAGTGGCGAAGGAACACTGGTATGTACGCTAATTAAATTGACTGATATGAAACTTCACTACGGAACTATTTTACTGTTTCTGTTTAAATTTAGCCTAATATTTGACTCGTCTATCACTGAAAGTGGTATTAGAAAACGATTCCCAGCTGTTATGAATTTATTCTTAAACTTCCTGTATTTATCGATTAATATCTTTACGATACTTGAAGCAAATAGTATCCCAAAATTTTTTTATTATTTACATGTAATATTTGAGAGTGCATTATGTCTAGTTTTTAGATGCTTACTAATTAAAAATTTTAAGAAACTTAAAGATACCATGAACCTTGTATTAAATCTTGAATTAGAAAATACCAAACTGCACTGGAAAATCTTGTTGTGGTCAATAGAAAATGTATTGGTCCACATAGTTTGTAGTTCATTATTCTTATATATGTTCACCATGGAGCCTATTATACATAATGGTTTTAGTGATATCTTGTTTGGATATAAAACGAGTTCTTTCCTTCTGGACCAGATAATTGTAGGCGTATACACTTTTCTTTATGTGCTTACCGTCACGATGCCATTTTGTACATTCTGCATATTTTACACGACGATATGCCACCAACTTAGCTTGGCATTAAAATCCTTCAGAATCTCGCTAACATCACAGACATTTCCGGACTACAGATGTTCTTTGACGTCTATGAATGCCATCAAGAGGCTAATAAGGGAATGCAACAAAGCTTTATCATTTCTACTGTCTCTGCATATGGTGTACACATCTGTGAGCTATTACTATCTATATAATGATTACCTTAAAGGCAAAGGTATTGATTTTTTCGCGGATATACCATTTTTCATGTTATTTGTGCATCAGTTATTTTCCTTTGTGATCATGTATGTAGAGGCTTTGGCAGTGTCAAAAGAATCTGCTAAAATTGCTGAATATGCAAGAACTCAGATGAGACACTCTTCCGGACCCGTACTGATCCACTTTCTGTTTTTGATGAATGCAAATAAAGAATCTTGTATGACAGTCCTGGGAGGGACATCTGTCAACAAGGTATTTATTCTCATATATTTTGGAACTCTTATTTCTTACATAGTTCTAACCGACAGTGGAGTAAGTGGAGTGAGCGATTCTAGTGAATTTCTTAATTATTTGGAGCATACTTAGTGGAGATGAATCATCATTTTCATGTTGGATGTTTCTGAGACAATTTAACACATTGTGTGCGGCAGTGGCGTGCGGTAGGTTTTCATGTAGGGAATGCAGAGAACATGGATTTTCCAATAAATCTTTAATTATTGAGACATCTGAGTTCTCCATTCTGAAACGGGTTATTTATTATGAATATAAATTTAAAGATTACAATAAATGAAATATTTACCAACGAGTAGTCGAGTTATAGCTATAAAAACAGCTAAACTTACGAGAATTCTACTATCACTGAAGTAAAAATCATGTCTCTGCATATGGTGTACACATCTGTGAGCTATTACTATCTATATAATGATTACCTTAAAGGCAAAGGTATTGATTTTTTCGCGGATATACCATTTTTCATGTTATTTGTGCATCAGTTATTTTCTTTTGTGATCATGTATGTAAGGCTTTGGCAGTGTCAAAAGAATCTGCTAAAATTGCTGAATATGCAAGAACTCAGATGATACAATCTTCCGGACCCGTACTGATCCACTTTCTGTTTTTGATGAATGCAAATAAAGAATCTTGTATGACAGTCCTGGGAGGGACATCTGTCAACAAGGTATTTATTCTCATATATTTTGGAACTCTTATTTCTTACATAGTTCTAACCGACAGTGGAGTAGGTGGAGTGACCGATTCTAGTGAATTTCTTAATTATTTGGAGCATACTTAGTGGAGATGAATCATCATTTTCATGTTGGATGTTTCTGAGACAATTTAACACATTGTGTGCGGCAGTGGCGTGCGGTAGATTTTCATGTATGCAGAGAACATGGATTTTCCAATAAATCTTTAATTATTGAGACATCTGAGTTCTCCATTCTGAAAAGGATTATTTATTATGAATATAAATTTAAAGATTACAATAAATGAAATATTTACCTACGAGTAGTCGAGTTATAACTATAAAACAGATAAAAAAATTCTAATACACTGAACAAAAATCATTCTTGTTTTATATGTTAAAAAACAACGCTTCGAGCTTCCACGAAAAATTTATGTTCAGCAAATGCACCACATAGTGTGATATATGCTCACTGTAGGACAAAGAACATATTCCAGTGAGAGGATTTCACTGCACGCTCACAATAGATGCTGTTTCTTGTTCTAGTGGATTAAATTATATTTATTAGTTGTTTTTGAAATTTGGAAATCATATAGTCTGCGAAAAACATCTTGACAATTTTTTAAATAACAAAACCAGGTATTCGAGTATTATGGTGTTACAGATATAACTTATATACTGTCTGTAAGACACAATGAATGGTAAAATTTGGACTGTTCTGTTAAAATTCGTTTCAACAACATTGTTTTTCAGCTAATTATTTTAATAAATAGAATACATCACCGAAATTACTTTACCACACTAAAACATTTTACTTTATATTGATGAAATACTTCTTTTATATTTCCATGAAAACAAAATCTTACAATATATAAATTTAAACATTAACCGTCTGAAAAATCGTATGGCCAGTTAATCAGTTAAAAAACCAAAATCGCTTCAGCACGCAATCTAATACGACGCTTAATAAACCGTACCTTCGGATGATTCTGAATGCCAAGTGCAGGAAAAATAGCTGCACTTGCCTCAGTGCTATAGTATGCTGTTCTTCCTTCTCCAGTAGACTATACATATAAAACGTGATTTTCAACTTAGTGCGCAGTGCGTGCACATCAGAACTTCCTATGTTCGTTGCGCGCTACGTAGTGCAGCCCCTAGTAATGCACGCACTGTGGGAATACAAGCAAGCAAATCAACATAATATTTGAATATATTATAAATAATATTTATTATATACCATATAAAGATAGGTAGACATAGGTGCAGAAAATTATTGTCCCTCATAATTTTGCCAGGGTGTGCAGAGCACACCCTGCACATATGGACCGCACGCCACTGGTGTGCGGGTACATTTCGCAGCGAAATGAGGAATTTTCACGTTTTCTAATTTTAATTTTAAACGATAGAAGACAAAAAAGTAAGCAGGACAGTAGTTATTTTTCTTTCATTTGGGGGCCTAATTAGTGATTTCTAATGGGTTTTATAGCGGACTCTTTAACGTCTCTCAAAAACGATACTTTTCCTCCGCCGAGTTTGTGACGTCATCATTCACGTTGACACCGAGCGCCTATGCTGTTTACATGTTAAAAGTAGAGTTGTGAGCAGTGGAAAAAACCCGGGAAAAAACTGGGTTTTGTGGGAAAAAAATTTTGAAAATTTCCATAACATGGGAATTTTGAAGTATTTTGTAGTCGCCAATTCCTATGACACAATGAGAACCACCATTTTTTTTTCTGTCTTTGTTGTAGACCTCAAAAGTTGATATTTTCACAAAATTTAACTATTATATGCTATGAAAAAAATTGAATAATTGGGATTAACTAACTATATTTGGCAAGGTATCATGTTTAGCATGAAAGTATTTTTCTTTTGAGAAATATCCAATATTTTTATTATTACATAAATATTAGGCAATAATCTGTAGTGTCACAAAACCCATAAATCATTATTTTTCTTGGATAACATCTCTCTCTATCTATGTATATGTATGTATGTATGTATATATATATATATATATATATATATATATATATATATATATATATATATATATATATATATGCATGTAATGTGTGTGTGTAGAAATTGGACGCAAAATGCGACAGTGTCATTTGATTACACCTTTAAATGATATATGCTTTACAAAAAATAATAATCTGTTATTTTAAATTTAAAGATATTTATTTTTATATTATAAAAAGAGGGGGGAAAAGTTTAGCATAAAGCAATTTACATAATAAATAATTATCAAAAATAATGTATGTAATTACTATATTAGCAATTAAAATTGAAGCAACCAGTTATGTGTTTGATTAGACTAACAGGGTAATTGATTACATAAGTACTATTATAAAATCATTTAAATGCTCATTGCTATTATTTCTTGAATATATATATATAGTCAAAAGTAAAAAAAAAAAAAGAAATCTCTTAGAAATAGTATGCTAGTTCTTAATTAGCCAATGTTGAAAAAATAAATGTAAACATTGTTAAAATGATTTCTTCCCAAAGTTCCCAAAATTCCGGGTTTATTCCCAACTCTTCAAAATTCCGGGTTTTTTGCATCCCTAGTTAAAAGTCGACTTTTAAACTTGTTTCTGTGTAAAGTATCGCATATAACAGAAATTCTTTTATTATGTCTGCCATTAAAAAATCATATTATAAATATTGTATTGTGCCACTCTGTAAAAATACAACAAATAATAGCAATGTGAAGATATTTTTCAGCATTCCGGAAGACCCACATACACGTAAAATCTGGACAACTGCGATGCAAAGGAATGAGAAATTAAACCTCATATTATCATATAAATCATTTCTATGGGTTTGTGAAGACCATTTTTCGGTAAATAAATGCTTGCTTTTTTTTTAAATATTACTAATTTAGAACAATTAAAATATATAAAAATACATCTATACCTTTAAAAGGACTGTTGATTAACCAGTGCTATTTAACTTTTAAAACTGCTAATTTTCGAGTATTATCACAGAGTTCAAGTACAATAAATGTTTCATAAAGCATATAAATATCATAAAACATAGATATCTAAAACATATAATTATCTAATAAATAACTCGGGGGAGGGAAAGATTATGTATTTTCAAGGTATTATAAATATTTTCTTCAGAGATGCATACATTCTTATGTGTATCAATTCACAGTGATATTTTTCGGTTAAATTGGTGACTAATTTGAAAAAAATATATAATGATATTACTTTAAAAATTAAATTTAATTTCAGAAACTTTATACATTTTTTAATTTAACATTAATATTAAAGGCAATAAAATTATATTGCTATTTAAAAAAGCATAAATAATTAAGTAAAGCCTTTAACAGATTTTAAATTTCTTTTCATCAAATTTAAAATACTTAAGAATTGGTCTGGTTTTGGAGCGCTACGGTCTACTTTTTGCAACACGGGGGCTAAAGTTCCCGGTCTCACAATAAATACCTCCTCTAATTTTTATTTTAATATATTACATCTATCTCTATTTATAAAAAGCGATGCTACTACAAATATGTGTATATTATATATGTATATATATTTGACTTGTCTGTGTCTACAAACAGAAGAGCTGTGATTAGCATGAATAAAATAAAATATTAAAGTAAAATTGGTAAAATGACGATGAGTACATACCTTTGTTTTAATTCATATCTGCACATATCCGTAAGAACGAAAACATTAATATGTCAATTTTGTTACTGTTGGTAAATCCATGAAAGACATTTATTAAATTGAGTACTAAGCTATCACAATCGATAAAATAAACCTTAGGTTAATAAAAATTAATTTTGATAGCTAGAAAATTTCAGGAACTTGCAAAAACAAAATCGGAAAATAGTGCGTTACAAGAATCAAATTAAATATTGGACTACTTGGCGGTGTAATTAAACCAATCACGGAGCGTTTGAAAAGTACCACTAGTGATTTTCGCTTACCTTATTAATTTATTTTTTAAATGATTTTACCCAGTTTTTTACATTTTAAAAAATTTTAATTAAGAATATGGAATTTGTAAAATGAACAAGTTTTTTAAATAATTAAAATTTATTGTACCGGTGCTCTTCATAACCGGAGTTCGCGGGTTCGAGTCCCGCTGCTAAAGGATGTTTGTAGCCGTTCGGAATCGGCTTTAAACTGTTAGTTTTAGCCCTCGTGTGCAAAACATAAAACGTATTTTCCAACCAAACCCAAAAAACCCTCATTGTACCGGAGCGAGTTTTTGTGCGTAAATTAGTTATTCAACTAAATCTCAATAAATCAAAAATTATTTCATTTTAACCAACTTTCATATTTTATATTGAAATACATAAGCAAATTATGAATAGACAAATAAACAAATATATATAAATAAATACAAATATATATACAATATATAAATATACATATATTTAATATCATTTTCGCAAGGATAAATAAAAAGTTAATTTTAAATCTAAATTGATTTTTAATCAACCTTCTCGTTTTGTGTTTCCGCATCGATGGATGTAAAAACTAGTTTTTCTTTGTTTAAATTTTTAGATCTATGTTTAAAGAACATTTTTGGTATCTACCGTTATTTTAATACCCACAAACAAACCATGTTGTTACACTAACCCGTGCTAGTACTTGTCCCGCACCCAAGTATCAATCGTCAGAAAACGTACTAGTAAGTGTCCCGCGCTCAAGTATCAATCGTCAGAAAACGTACTAGAGTCCCGCGTATCAATCGTACTGTAAGTCCCGCGCTCATTAGCTCGTGTGCAAAAACGTACTAGTACGTGTTAAACATTTTCCAGCGAGCGTGTGCGTAAATTTAGTTTATAAAAATTTCAATGTAATGCAACAAATTGTGACTGTATTCCGTCAAATTCTTTTTATTGTAACTAGTTGAAATTTCCAGAATGATGTGATAAAAATATTAAATATAATTGTTTATAAAAATTGAAAACCAAATTCTAACCATAATTTTTCTTTCCATTTCAATAAAAATAATTATATCATTTAATCAACCTTCTGGCTCCGATTCAGTTTCGAATGAACATTTGTTTCCCTGTATATTCTTATCTGTACTAAAAATATAATTCAATCATAAATAAAAAATGTAATTCTATCAAAATGTAGAAGATTTTATTCTTTTTTTAACCATTTTATCCTGACGGTACTTATAAGTACCATTTCCATGAAACACCTATATATACCCCATATAATAATAGCCTAAGTTATCTGTCCATCTGTCCTCGAATTTATGAAGCGGTTGGACCTGGAATGGATAAAGGCATCTATATTGGATTCTTGATGTGTTAGGGCTAGCAAAATTTAAAGCGAGTAAAGATTTCGAATCTAATTTTTTTTGTTGTTTTTCGTTCCGGTTCAAAAAAAAATTAATATGGTTCAGTTCCGGTTTTGTGAAAAATAATTTTCGGTTCATTCCGTTTTCGAAAATAACTGTTTTCGTTTCAGTTCCAAATGAATAATTTCATTTTATGTATATTCTTATTTGTACTAAAAATATAATTCAATCATAAACAAAAAATGTAATTCTATCAAAATGTAGAAGATTTTATTCTTTTTTTAATTTATCCCTATTATACAAACCATACTTAAAGCCACTTATTATCCATTATATGCATTTTGACAACTAGGTTCATGATACCACATTCTCGTGATCTCACATGTGTTGGCCTTCAATAATTATGTAAAAAATATATTATATTTAACATATGAATGCCTCTAATTATTAATATATAACGTTTTCCTGAGATTATTCTGTTTTCAAATAAATTTTTCAAACCACCTCTTTCCCCTTTTTTAGCAAAACCACCTTCTTATCTGCATTTATTATCAAGTACGTTTATTGATAAGTTTCATAACAATGATTAGATTATCCCAAATACCCTTCTTTTTTCGAGCATTAGCCATTTCGTTGATCCATATTTTTTCGGTTTTCTTATCCGGTTCAAGCTGAGTAAATTTTGATCTCTCCACTTTTCGATTCTAAAATAAAATGGTATATATGCTTCATAGTGAAAAATGCTGTCTTTAAAACGTTCCAAATCCACCCCTTCTCCCCTTTTCGAGCATTTAATGCCATTATTTCAAGCCCTAATTTCCCCGGTTGAAAGCAGGCGATTAAATTTATTAATTTATCACATAATAAATAGATAAAAATAACATTTTTTTCTAGCAATTTGAAGTTATTCCTTTAACCATCTCGTTTAATCATTTCTTATTTTAAATTGTTTAAATATCGTCTGCATTATTTTCATACGTTTTATCATTGAACTTAGATATTATGTAAATAATTTTCTTTTACATTTGTCTTAAAATAATAGATTAGGTACGTATGTGATAATTTTAAATTTAATCATCGATTATTTTTTGGTGCAATGCAAATTTCATCACAGGTATTTACAACACACTCTTTTCATAAAAGTTTAGGAATCTATTTCACGGAGTAATAAATATCTAACTTTTGAGTTATATATCTTTGAAAATTAAGAAGTTTGTTCACATTGTTCGTTTTTTTTTATATATATAACCACACGGTTGATTAAATAAATTCAACGGGATTCTTAACTGCCTTCACAGTATCGGGAGATTTTAGAAGAGTAGGAAGATAAACAAATTATTGCGAGTGTAATTCTCAGCCAAAAATCAAACCATTTTCTACCTGTCTCATGGGGTACTTTACAATTCTGGAAAAAAAAAATTACTGAACCCGTCATATGACGGGCTATATACTATTTCCTAATAAAGCCGTTTTTCCAAACGGTACTCTAAATTCTTACTTCAATAACTAACCTTACTTCCATGGGAATCTCGCTAGTTTTTAGCTGGGTTCCTTCTCATGTCGGCATTAAAGGCAATGAACTTGTGGACATGGCTACCAGGTCTGCAAGCGACTTTCTCAACGCTGGTCTTCCTTATCCTGACTTGAAAAATTACATCAAAGATCTTTTACACAATAAATGGCAGATCTCCTGGGATAACATTCCTTCAAATAAACTGCGGGAAATTAAAACCAAGATAATTAAATGGCCTCAACTCCCTTCTAGGAGACATGACGTAATACTCACTCGTTTACGAGTGGGTCATTGCAGACTCACCCATCTTTTGCTAGGTGAAGCTCCTCCACAATGTGCGTATTGCAAGACACCTTACACAGTCGCACATATTTTAACCTCTTGTATTTGTTTAAAATCAATGTATATAAAATTTTTTGGTAATCCATCGCCGAATCTTAACTTAATCATCGGGGAAACTCCATATCCAAACTTGTTCCCCTTTCTTAGTCATACTGGCTTTTATACTGAAATATGATTTTTGTTTTTTATTCTATTTTCTAACATTCAATTTTTAATCTTTCAATTTGCAAATTTTTTTTTCACTTTTTCTTAATTTTTTAATTATTTTATAATTTAAATTCCTAAATCTTCACTCATTTTTCAATTCTTGTTAATCTGTATATAACTCAATTATTATTCGTGTTCTCTGTTGAATTTTATATTTTTATCGTTTTTTTAATCAGTTTTAGAACCTTCAATTTCATATTTTGACAAAAAATTTTATCTAAATTTCGCCTTTAGTTTATTTTTTCGCAGTTTATCCCTGGAGGATTTAGAGCCATTAAACTTCAATCAATCAACCAACCAACCAACCAAACGGTACTCACAAGGACATGAACAATGCTGTTTCTACAGCAGAAAATAAATGACAGCACCAATCAGGAATCCTTTTTATTGGAATAGTAGGGATTTTTATAACTGGAGTGCTGCATTCGAAGGTCATTTTGTGGTAGAGTTGATACACTTGTTCAATTGAGTAAATTTAGTGGTTTATTACCAGTTATTTGGTATTGTTATTTTTAGAGCTTTCTATACTTCGCAGGTAATCATTTCATTTGTTTTATTCATAATTTAATGTTTTATTTTCTATCATAGAGTACAAAATATATTAGGTAGGGGAAAAAGAAATCCATTATTTTTGCGTGAAATTAATGACTGTATTTAACATGTTTTGGATTGTTCGATTTGGGTCAAATATACACCATTTTGTTCTGTAATTTGTTGACATTTTAAAGGTAGCTTCATAATGCCTCTCTCATAGAAGTCTTGGTTCTTATTGGAGAAAAACTCTAGTAATCGATTTTCACAATCTTCTCTTGATCCCAATTCCTTAACACTCCTGAAGTTTTGCAATGGGAGAAAAAGGTGGTAATCGCTTGGTGCTAGGTCCAGACTATATGGCGGAATCATTAAAATTTCCCAACCAAGCTCCCTGACTTTCTGGCGGGTCACAACAGACGTGTATGGCCTGGCGTTGTCCTGATGGAACACAAAACCTCTTCTGTTGGTCAATTGTGGCCGTTTCTGGTCAATCGCAAGCTTCAGGCGGTCCAGTTGTTGACAGTAGAGATATGATTTTAGTGTTTGGCCATGCGGAAGCAACTCAAAATAAATTATTTCCTTCCAGTCCCACCAAATACACAGCAGAACCTTCCTGGCCGTTAGCCCTCGTTTGGCCACCGTTTGAGATCCTTCATCGCACTTTGACCACGATCGTTTTCGCACAGTATTGTCTTATTTGAACCATTTCTCATCCCCAGTCACCATCCGTTTAAGAAATAGGTCGATTTCATTCCTTTTGGCCAAGGCTTCGCAGAAGGAAATTCGATCCATCATGCTTTTTGGTGTTAATTGGTGTGGCACCCAAACTTATCAGCTTCTTTTGGAATCAAGCTTTGCGCAAATGGTTTAAAACTGTTTTATGGTCGATCTTTAGCTCCTGAGCAATGCTACGACTACTAACATGCCAGTCAACTTCGATTATTTCTGTGATTTTACCGTCATTTTCGACGACTGGCCTGCCTGTGCGAGGTGCTTCTTTAACATCAAAAATGCCTAAACGCAATCGACGAAACCAAAATTGCACGTAATTACCTGTTACAGTATCGGCACCATAAACACCATTCACAATTTCATCTGCCTGGTTTGTATTTTTGCCTTTATCAAAGAAAAACTGTAAAATGTACGGAATTTTCTCTTAGTTGACTTCCATTTTTAACACCCTGTAACTGACAACTGAATGGACCAAACAAAATACAGTAAAAACATTTAGTGTGAAATGTCACCTTGACAATGAGCATAAATTTGAAATTATTTGATTGATGCTTTGCGAGATATCGATCACTACAGCAATCTACCGAAAAAAATAATGGATTTATTTTTCCCCAACCTAATATGGTGGTACTAAAAAGTACCGTCAGTTAAGAGTATTTCTTCCCCTTATTTTTGGAAAAGGAAATATTGGATCTAGTTGTATGTGAATGACTAAAAATTTATTAATAAAATGAGAGATAAAACAAAGGAAAGGATTTTAAATGGAAAAGAAACCTATTGTTGATAATCATTATTTGTTTTTGATTTTTTTAGTAATATTTCATTAGTAGGTCGTACAATATTGAGAAAAAAATGTACATATATAGATACACGATATTCTTTATTTCATTTCGATTTCTTCTGTTAAGTTATTTGAACACCTGAAGGCAAACAACATATGTACCTGTGGAACTGTTCATTCCAATAGGAAGCATCTCCCCAAACTTCAAGAAGATAAAGAAATGCTTAGAGATGATTTTGATTATAGGTCAACTAACCAGGGGATTTCATTCTTCAACTGGAAAGAAAATAAATGCTTCCATTTGTTATGAAATTACCTTGGTACTGAAGCTATTAATTTGAGTCGCCAAGATCGAGATGGGACAAAGAAAGACGTTGCAGAACCTATTGTGAAGACTCTCCTTTGTCCGAGCACTCGCCAAAACAGCTGATCGGAGTACATCTGTTTAAAAGGACAATAGCTGGGCTTCGCAGAGTCTGGGATCTTGACAATCATACTGATTAGATGGATACGCCCCTGATGGATCTCGTTAATGAATGCTCGGAAATTTCGTAAATGGACAGCCAGCGAATGAGAATTCAGCTAAAAAATATAACTGTAACTTTAGCTGAAGTTCTCAAGTAAGTGGGATCTTAACTGACCCAAAAACAGTTGGTTGGACCGTAACTGACCCCCCAGGTATAAAAAGCCTACAATTTTGCCACTCAGGGCTTCGTTATTTTTAGTGCCGAACGATGGCCGAATGGTTAGGGTGCTGGACTTCGGAACCGGAGTTCGTGGGTTCGAGTCCCACTATGGCATGGATGTTCGTAGCCGTTCGGAATCGGCTTTAAGCAGTAGGTCCCGGTCTCATTAGCCCTCGTGTTGCAAAAAGTAGACCGTAGAGCTCCAAACCAAACCAAATCGTTATTTTTTACGTAGGTATGTTGACCTCGTGGAGGTTTTCGCGTTTTGTTACCGGAGCCAGCTTTCTAGTTCGGGAGATTCGTAAAGTCCGCTGATATAGGGAGCGGCAGAATCTCGGATACTGAACGGGGGATTTGATTGCACCCTGAAAAGCCTCCCCACTTGTAAGAGATTATTAAATCTCTTGTTTTTCTTTCGACTGTGATCGTCGTGAGGAAGTTTTACCGGCAACCATCCTTTGCAGTTTTACATGATTTGGGAATTAATATTCCTTTGTAAATAGCCGTAGTTAATCAAGAATAAAGTAAATTTCCAATTTTATCTTTGACTGTGATCCATTCTTCACGTTACCTCTCGCTCGAGAATATTGAAGGCGTCACACTATGATAGTCAGACTACAGCTCATCAATGGGCTGAGTGGACAAGACGGATATACTCCGCTCACTACATTACAGGGACAAAAAAGATTTTTAAAAAATGGTGTCATAGACTGTTCTTTGCGATGCTCGAAATGTTACATGTCAATGCCTATGTTATTTATAAAGAAACTTATGTTGAAATTTCATTATTGGAGTTCCGGAGAAATTTGGCAGTTGGGCTCATAGCCCAAGGAAATGGTCTAGTAAAGAAGAGTGGTCGTCCGTCAATGAACACAACACCAGAACAGAAGAAAAAGTAACTTTTCAGTGTCTAAAGATATCAGGACACAAAATCTTGGATCTCACAGGCCTACATTTGTTCAGAAGAGAGGGAAGATGTGATTTATTAGAAAAATTCAATCTAAACCTCTTTCAAAATGTTCGTTTTGCAATGTATTTCTTTGTTGTAATGAAAAAAACAACTGTTTTCAGGATTACCATTTCGTGTAGTATAAGTGAAAATTTATGTTTCAACTTTTTTTTCTTTACATAATCGTATATTTGTAACCAGTGAAACTTTTAGCAACACTTTGATATATGACACATGTGAATGGAACTAGTTTTCAGATTTGGTCATTCAGTCACTGTTGACGTGGACACAGACTAGATACACAGACTTTCGGGCACACACATCCCCTATACAATAATAGAGAATGTGCGCATGACGTCAGGTGCAGCAAAAAGTGCAGCTCAACTTCTTCGTTGGCAAAACATTTTAATTTCCTACTCTGCTTGTTATTAGGGTTTTAATTTTGTCAAATATCTGAAAATGATAATAAGCTGTTGTAAGTATGGCTGTACTAAACGTTCCAAAAAAGGTTAAAATATTGGATTATATTGTTTTCCTGAAAATTCTACATTGCGAATGCTTTGGATAAAAGCCTTGAAAAGGCAAGAGTGGACTCCAAGTTCTTCGAGAATTTGCGGCAAACAATTTCAGAATGGTAATAAAACGTAAACCTTACTGTAATGTAATAGATTATATAAAATTATTATGATCTAAAAAAATTTTTATTATTACTGTTTTTTCATATTTTTAATGTATTTTCTATGCTTTTGTGAGAAGTACTGTACCTATAAATGTAATTATTTTTTGTCCTTAAACTGATCAGATTTTGCACATTTTTATTAGGTTCTTATTTATATAATAGTTTATTGTGACTGTTAACATAATCAAAGTAGTTATACTTTGATTGTGATACTTAATAGTACTGTGAAAAGAGTTTAATTTTTTTTTAAAATATATAATTTTGTAAATGCTAAAAAGATTTATTTTCATTTACTTGGCCAGTTTCTGATGTTTCCTTCCTCTTCCCTTAAATAAAATTTAGTATTGTTGTATATGTGATCCACATCGAAGCTCATAAGATAGGGGAGACCGGGGCACCTTAAGACACTTTTCAGTTTAACATTTTTATGAATTTTTTTAAAGCTGATTAAAAAAAATAAGTATTCATGCATATATTGACATCATATCTGCTTCTTATAACCATTAAATCTACTTAATATCTCATTTAGTTAAAGAGTAAGTAATAAAAGAAATAAAATACCTTTCCAATGTCCCAACCTGCCCCACTGTATGGGGTAGGTTGGGACACTAAACAACACATACAAAATACTGTTCAAATTATTTTTATTAACTGTTATAAAAGAGAAATGGCTGAAAATTGTTCAAGTTAATACATTTTTTTTAACAAATCTTATATTTGATGCCAGCAAATTCTTCTTTAAATTCTAACAAAATGCACCTTTGACCTATTGTTTCTTGAGGAGTGTTTAACTTCACAAGAATATGAGCATTTACAGCAGAATACTTTCTGTTTGTTTTTGTTGTTCTCACCATTTTTTTTCTGAAATAAAAAAGAAGGTTAATAAATTAATATTTTGACATGTTAAATCATCAATTAAAAATTGGGCACTAAAATATTAATTATTTTGCTTGAATTGATATTTGTTTACACTTTTTAAAGTGTCCCAAGGTGCTCCATCTATGTGTGTCCCAACCTGTCCCATTTTACATTGTATCTTTTGGTAACTACTATACAATTCGGTTTAACAATACAGTTTATTTATTAGCATAGAATAATAATAAATGAATAATCTTTCATAACAATACACTTTTTTTAAATTTTAAATTTTTTTAATTATTTTTTAAATTGCACATTGATGTAATTTTGGGTTATTCAAAACAAAGAAAATGAAATTGTTCCTTACCTATAAGCACTATCTTCAAAATTCTTTGAGAAGGAAAGAGTAATGTCATCTATCAATACACATGAACACTAATTCCTGGTTGCAAATTAAAGCGTGAAAATAAAGGTGTCCCAAGGTGGGCTATGTCCCAAGGTGTCCCACTCTCCCCAACAATGAAAACAAGAAATGTTTTGCCAACGAAAAGTTGAGTTGTAGTCAATACTCGTATTTGTTTACAAACATGCACTTTCTCTATACACTCGAAAGTTATAAAATTTGTATTTAAAATATGACAACCATTTGTTAAGGATATGGAGAGATGTCCAATCAATTTTTAAAATCATACAATAAGTAAATAGACGATTATCAACAGATATCATTACTAATAAATAAAAATATATTTCAAAATAACGATACAATGGATTCAATCAGTTAATTAAGAAAATTCAATGATCGCTATTACTTCTACAGCTACCTATTTAGAAGCGCACAAGAAATTGGTGAAGTAAAAAGGTAAATCGCCAAATAAAACGTAATGTATATGAAGTAATTGTTCTGTGTGGAATTCGTTATTTATAACCAAATTCTATGAGGATGAATAGTATGCTTCATTCCCACTGTCATCTGATTAGTAAAAGAGTGTTAACAACTAATGACCGATCTCACCAAAGTCATTTAATGGCTAACCGCGATTAATCTCTGTTTAAACGGAGAGTTGCGTCTAGAGATGTAAAAAAAAAACCCAGAATTTTGAAGAGATGGGAATAAACCCGGGAATTTTGGGGAATAAACCCGTAATTTTGGTAACTTTGGGAAGAAATCATTTTAAGAATGTTTACATTTATTTTTTCAACAGTGGCTGTTTAAGAACTAACATATTATTTCTATGAGGTGTTTTTTTTAGCAATATATACATATTCAAGAAATAATAGCAATGAGCATTTAAATGATTTTGTAGTAGTACTTATGTAACTAATTACCCTGTTAGTCTTATCAAACACATAACAGGTTGCTTCAATTTTAATTGCTAATATAATAATTATATACATTATTTTTTATATGATTTATTATGTAAATTACTTTATGCTAAACTTTTTTCCCTCCTTTTATAATATAAAAAATAAATATCTTTAAATTTAAAATAACAGTTTATTATTTTTTGTAATGCATATATCATTTAAAGGTGTAATCAAATGACACTGTTGCATTTTGGGTCCAATTCCTACGCACACACATTATATATATATATATACACATATATATATATATATATATATATATATATATATATATATATATATATATATATATTAGGCTATTATTATATAGGGGATATATATATATTCCCTATATAATAATAGCCTAAGTTATCTGTACGTCTGTCCTGCAATTTATGAAGCGGTTGGACCTGGAATGGATAGAGGCATCCATTCAAAGCGAATAAAGTTTATCTTCTCCTAAACTATAGATCCGATTCTAAAATAAATTTGTATAAATATGCTTCATATCACAGCAAACAATACTGTCGTCTTTAAAATGTTCCAAATCCAACCCTTCCCTCCTTTTCGAGAGTTTAATGCCATTATTTCAAGCCCTATTTTCCCTGGTTAAGAGAAGGCGATTAAATTTATCCATTTATCACTTAATAAATAGGTAAAAATAACAATTTCTTCTTGCATTCTGACGTCATTCCTTTAAACATCTCATTGAATCATTTCATATTTTAAACTATTTAAATATCGTCTGCATTATTTTCATACATTTTATCACTGAACTTAGATATGATGTCAATGATTTTCTTTTATATCTGCTTAAATAAGAGATTAGGTACATACGTGATAATTTTAAATTTAATCGTCGATTATTTTTTGTTGCAATGAAACTTTTACCACCGTTATTAACAATAAATTCTTTTCATATAAGTCTAGGAGTCTATTTTACGGACTCATAAATATCTAACTTTTAATTTATATATATTTGGAAATTAAGAAGTTTGTTCTTTTGTGTGTTTGTTTATTATACATAACCACAAGGTTTGACTAAATGAATACAATGTGATTCTAAACTGCATTACAGGATCGGGAGACTCTAGAGGAGTATGACGATAAATTATTGAGAGTGAACTAGATAGTTAGTTCTCAGCCAAAAAACAAACCCTTTTTTACCTGCCTCACTGGGTTCTTAACAGTTCTGGAATATTAAAAATTTTACTAATCCCGTCATATGATGGGCTATATACTAGTATATATAGATAGAGAAAGAGAGAGAGCGCTATCGAAGAAAAATAATGATTTATGAGTCTTGTGATACTACAGATTATTGCCTAATATTTATGTAATATTAAAAAGTATTGGATATTTCTCAAAGGAAGAATATACTCATACTTTCATGTTAAACATGATACCTTGTCAAATATAGTTAGTTAATCCCAATTATTCAATTTTTTTCATAGTATATAATAGTTAAATTTTGTGAAAATATCAACTTTTGAGGTGTACTACAAAGACAGAAAAAAATGGTGGTTCTCATTGTGTCATAGGAAATGGCGACTTCAAAATACTTTAAAATTCCCATGTTTTGGAAATTTTCAAAATTCCCTTCCCAAAAAACCCGGGTTTTTTCCACTGCTCACAACTCTAATGAGGAATTTTCACGTTTTCTAATTTTGATTTTAAACGATAGAAGACAAAAAAGTAAGCAGGACAGTAGCTATTTTTCTTTCATTTGGGGGCCTAATGAGTGATTTCTAATGGGTTTTATAGCGGACTCTTTAACGTCTCTCAAAAACGCTACTTTATCTCCGCCGTGTTTGTGACGTCATCGTTCATGTAAACACCGAGCTCCTATGCTGTTTACATGTTAAAAGGCGACTTTTAAATTTGTTTTTTGTGTAAAGTATCGCATATAATAGCATTTTTTTTGTTATGTCTGGCATTAAAAAATCATACTCTAAATATTGTATTGTGCCACTCTGTAAAAATACAACAACTAATTGCAATGAGAAGATATTTTTCAGCGTCCCAAAAGACCCACATACACGTAAAATCTGGACAACTGAGATGAAAAGGGATGAGAAATTAAACCTCAAATTATCATATAAATCATCTCTATGGGTTTGTGAAGACCATTTTTCGGTAAATAAATGCTTGCATTTGTTTAAATATTACTATTTTAGAACAATTAAAGTATATAAAATACATCTATACCTTTAAAAGGATTGTTGATTAACCACTGCTATTTAACTTTTAAAACTGCTAATTTTCGAGTATTATCACAGAGTTCAAGTACAATAAATATTTTATAAAGCATATAAATATCGAAAAACATATAAATATCTAAAGCATATAATTATCTAATAAATAACTCGGGGGAGGGGAAAGTTATGTATTTTCAAGGTATTATAAATATTTTCTTCAGAGATGCATACTTTCTTATGTATCAAATGTAACAGTGATATTTTTCGATTAAATTGGTGACTAATTTGAAAAAAAAAAGTATAATATTTTTAAAATACTTAATAATTATATTACTTTAAAAATTAAATTTAATTTGAGAAATTTTATACATTTTTTAATTTGACATTAATATTAAAGGCAATAAAATTGTATTGCTATTTAAAAATGTATAAATAATTAAGTAAAGCCATTTAAAGATTTTAAATTTCTTTTCATCATATTTAAAATATCTAAGAATTGATTTTGTTTTGGTTTGGTTTTGGAATGCTACGGTCTACTTTTTGCAACACGAAGGCTAATGAGACCGGTCTCACAAAAAATACCTCCTCTAATTTTTATTTTAATATTACATCCGTCTCTATTTATAAAAAACGATGCAACTACAAATGTGTATGTATATGATATATGTATATTTATTTGACTTGTTTGTGTTTACAAACAAAAGAGCTGTGTTTAGCATGAATAAAGTATTAATACATGTTAAGTAAAATTGGAAAAAAAATATAAATGATTTTACAAACCTTTGGGGTTTTAATTCCTCGTATTTCTGCTCCCATAAAATCCGGGTTTTTTTTTGCCAAGAAAGAAAACATTGACATGCTGTCAATTTTCGGGAGGTTGTCTGATTGGTAAATCCAGGTAGAAGAGACATTTATGACAAATTGAGATAACTAAGCTATCTAGATCGATAAAATAAACCTTCAGGTTTAAATAAAAATAAATTTTGATAGCTAGAAAATTTCAGGAACTTGCAAAAACAAAATCGGAAAATAGTGCGCGCTTAAAAGCAATACAAAAATATTGGTCTGCATGAACGATGACATCACAACCAATCACGGAGCTTTTTGATGTCACGTGATTTTCGCTTAACTTTAAAATTAATTTTTTAAATGATGGACCCAGTTTTTTACATTTTTGAGAACATTTTTGGAATCTACGAGTCTGAAATTACCAGAAAAACACTAAGTTGTTCGAATCCCCCACATGTGCAAATTCCTCATTGCGTCCAACCATTGCTTAGCGATATGGGTTAATCGCAGTTAGCCGTTAAACGACAGACCCTTAATCTGTGAGATCGTAATTTTAAAGTGCCATCTGTTAGATTAATTTTGCCACCGAATTCTAGATGGTGCTATTCAGCGATTGTATAAAAACCGAACTATATGTGTGATAGACTAGTCTGATGGAATTCGGCGTTGGATTTTAAATGTGTATAATTCTATTCATATTCTTGAATTCTATTCTTATTCGTGTATGAAACATGTGTTTAAAGCCTAACATAATTTATAATTCTTTATTCATTGCTTCTTTTATTCTCCCTTTATCGTGACGTGTTGTATAATAAAAAAGAAATTGTGTTTAACGTTCATTCTCTGTTTTCATCCATAATTCAATTTCAACAGATTCTTCATGCAAGTCCCAACAATAAACAAAAGGTAAGCAGTTACCTGATTTTATTCTTCATTACTGTTGAACATTTGCAGGTATTAATTAACTTAAAATAATTCTTAAAATCCAAAGTCCAAGATTTATGAATATTCAAATTCGAAATTCAGTAACTATTCAATCCACCATCTAAACTTAAAAAGTGTCTTAAAATTTTGAAATAGTAATATGCTGACAAAATCTGGAATGTTCTTACTTTTTTGAACGGCAAATGGTTTTACAGATTAATGGTGACTAAAAAAATTTTCTAAAATGTAACAAGACTCATAGATTACGTCTGTTAACACAAATATAGAACACAATCTGTCTTTAATATGTCAATAGATATAAAATAAAAATCTGTTGTTAAAAGCATTTATACTCGTATAAATACCGGGTGGCCATACTTAAACTGACAGTGCTTGCTCACAGTGTTCTGTAGCGCGATCTCTTTGCGAGAATAAAGACACATTTTGTAGGAAGATTAAACAAGACGGGGGACGAAGGATTCCGTAAAACACAAATTAGTTCCAAAAGTCACCGCTAGGGGAAAGTTTGTCGCTGTATTATAGAAAATAGAGTGCTAACAAATGCAAATTAATACGGAATAAAATTACCTTTTATTATGCACATTTTCTGATTTAGTTCAAGTGCAATATGGCTACACTTTTAAAAAAGCGTAAAATCTACATTAACACCGATAAACTCTCGTGATCTGCAATATTACGTACGCTCAGCAGAAGTTCTTTATTCAAATTTCACGTTACATCCATTGGCACAGTTAAGAAATTAATTTCTGTATTGATTTGCATCTGTTAACACTCTATTTTCTATAACACAGCGCCAAATACTCTCCTTGCGGTAACTTTTGGAACTAATTTGTTTTTTCGCGAAATCTTTCGTCCCCCGTCTTGTTTAATCTTCCTACAAAATGTGGCATCATTCTCGCAAATAGATCGCGCTACAGAATACTGTGAGCACTGTCAGTTTAATTGTGGCCACCCGATATGTCTACATTTATCCAAGTAAAAGTGATATGTTTTGCGTATTCTTTTAGTTAGGAGTGTTGGCGTAAAGTCGAAAAGTGCTAGTTATTTTCTCTATTTTTGCCAATTTTTAAGACAATATACCGGGTGGCCATACTTAAACTGACAGTGCTTGCTCACAGTGTTCTGTAGCGCGATCTCTTTGCGAGAATAAAGCCACATTTTGTAGGAAGATTAAACAAGACGGGGGGGGACGAAGGATTCCGTAAAAAACAAATTAGTTCTAAAAGTCACCGCTAGGGGAAAATTTGTCGCTGTATTATAGAAAATAGAGTGCTAACAAATGTAAATTAATACGGAATAAAATTACCTTTTATTATGCACATTTTCTGATTTAGTTCAAGTGCAATATGGCAACACTTTTAAAAAAATGTAAAATCTACATAAACACCGATAAACTCTCGTAATCTGCAATATCACGTAAACTGAACAGAAGAAGAAGTTCTTTATTCAAATTTCAAGTTACATCCATTGGCACAATTAAGAAATTTAAGAAATTAATTATCCTTTTTTTCTAAACTGTCTTTGACACTTTTTATTGCAACTACCTTTTTTATTGTTTCATGTTACAATTATACATTATATGCAGTCTATTAAATATTTTGCTTTGTATTTATATATCAGAATATTATGTATCAGTCCAAAAAAATTCAGAATGTCATAGTTCATAGTTTATGAGATATCTATGAATATATGCATGTAAAGATAGTTTTCGACATGAGTGTATATATATAGACATATATCCTAATTTCCTGCCTATAATCCGCGAATTTTATATTAAAAAATTTTCTTCTAATGCGTATTATGCTCAGCCGCGTATTATCTGCTGTTTAAAGTTATTTTTATAATAAAATTTACAAATCTTTCCTTAAGAATAATAGATGGCAGCACATGCTCATATTTATTCAGAAATTTTTTTTTTTTTTTAATGAGAATAAAAATCCTCTTTAGCCACGAACACAGCAATTTGGATAAATGTACCCGATTAAATTTATATTTTCCATTTTACATATTTATTTCTATCAAGAAATAACACTTGTATAATCTGAAGTAGCGGTATTTTACTGCATTCTCCATTTTTTCTCACTTTCAGGTTGCCAGATGGCGCCATAACTGCAGTTGTAAATTTTATTACAGATCGCAAATAACCATGGTTATTTAATATGCATATTAAATTTAAATGAAAAGATGCATTTTAAGAATCCTAAATTTGAACATCTTTTAAATATGCGCTCGATTAATTTGTGTCATTGTTTCTGTACCATATAATGTAAATTTTTAAACTATATTCTTACTGTTGTTAAATATAAAATTCTTCAAGTCTGTCCAAATTTTCACATTGTTAAATTACTTTATTTTAATTTAAAGAAAATGTTATCATTAAAAGAGTTTAATTTTTTTTAACTAAACGATATAATGCTTTTTTCCATATCCCTTTCATTTATGTGAAACACATGAAATTAAAGTGGAAATCTATCTGCCGATTATACGCTGCTGCGGGTTATGCGATATTTTTCTCTGAAAATGTCGCGAAATTCGTACCTGCGGATTATAAACAAGAAATTTGGGTATATGTACATACATATATGTGTATAAGTATTAGTATGTGTGCTTATATAAAATAAATATTAGATGTTTGTCACATAAAATTTTGAGATAACATTAATTCTGAATAGAAGACAAAAATCTAATATATTAACACAGTAAAATCAAATTTCTTAAAATAAATTACTGTGCATACAAGCAGAAGTAACTGCAGTTCTATTTCTTATTTTTACAATAAAAAAAAAAACAAATAATTTATGAGTTTATTTTATGATATAAAATTTTGGCTACATGTGCAAGTTATTTCACTTCGGTGGATTAGAAAGATAAATTCATCAAAAAAGTAATGTTTAGATTTGTATCTTCAAGATTTCTGGTTAAGAAGAAGGAATATACATCAATTAATGCAAGATGTACCTAAAAAAATTGTTTGCTTAACTATAGGAGACAACAATCCTGGCCAGCCCAAAAGGCACTAAATGCCATGTTCAAATTGTTTTTTTTTTTTTCACCGTCGGACTTGACTGTATTTATGTGTGTGCATGTGTGAGATACATACACAGGATGTAAAAACAAAAAACAATCATTAAAAAATTTTATTATAATAATTAAAAATCAACAATAAAATAGTTAAAAATATATAAATGTAGATAAATATTTATGATAATAATCAATTAAATAATATCATACTTATAATAAATGAAATATTTGTTTCAACTATAAATTTTATGAAATTGCTACAGACCAAATAATTTTAATGACAGACCACATGTGGTCCATTTGGCCACCCATGGAAAAGAACTGTCTTCACCCAATCAACATTTTAGAAATTTTCACACATTTTCTCAGTGAATTAAGTTATCATATGATGACAATATAGGTAGAATGTTACATTTTAACACATTAGCTGCCACAATATAGAAAAAAAATTTCCTCCTCAGTCAAATTGCTTTTTCTGCTAATATTACTTGTATTTGTGGGAAAAAATCTATGCCATGAAGAGCCACACCACAGAAAATTACTTTGAGATCCTAGTTCTATTCAGGGTATCTGCCAAAATAAAATTTTTCAAATCCATGACTTTTCATGACTTTCCCTGATTTAGCGGATCATTTTCCATGACTTTAAAAAGTTTCGTTAAAGTATATATGAATAAAACTTCTGATGCACAAACAAATAAAATATATGCTTTTAGAGAAATTACAGGAATTTTATCATAAAAAACTATAAACTTACTTTATAAGTGTTAATAAACTCACATACATAAAAATAAATTGTTGTATCTACATACCTAAGTTGAATCATATAGCAATTTCTCAATCAAAATGTTTCCAATTTGAATTCAGGGTACTTTGGTATTATCCAGGTGACCATGAATAATAGCCAAATATAACCCTATAATGTTTATATACAATATCCCTAGAGATAAACTTATATTTTGTGCAAAAATCTTAACTAATTTTTATTAAAAAATAATTATTATATTAATAAAATTTTAATCTACAATTTAAGAAAAAACCAGAATAATATACATTTACCCACCCATTAAGCTTTCTTGCTTTGAGTTTCCTTGGTGAACAAATCTTACTTGGCAATAGGGTAAATAAGATAATACATAAATACCAAACTCAGTAACTTCAGCCAAACGACAAGTAAAAATAGAATTAAACAAATCAATGCATTTTTTTTTTAATCAGTTGTTTAGCGGATCCATGACTTTTACTCATTTTACTTGAAAAATCAAGACTTTCCATGACAAAATTAATCCATTGTCTAAATCCATGATTTTCTATGACTTTCCAGATACGCAGAAATCATGTCTATTGCTTTGCTTGCTTCATTAAAGTGTATATGGTTATAAAGAAATAAATTTGTGAATGAATTTTCCTTAGTTATACATTTTGTAATACATCTATAAAAATAAATCAGTATATCTGTGGTTTTCACATTTTTTCTGAGACAATAGTTTGATGGATAAACATACAATAAAATAATTTTTTCATTTATATGGCATCTCACTTTTACATAAAACTTCATTAAAAACAATCATATTTATTAGGGTCAAACATACATTCTGGTCCCCCAGGCCATACATTTAACTTCAAAATACTGACACAGACATGCCAACATGTCCAGAGCAACAGTGTTGTTTGAAATTTTAACATGCCTATTACAGATTATAAACGCCTATTACAGAATATAATATGCCTATTACAGATTACAGATCTAAAACCAAATATATGCCTTGTTTAAAATCAGAATATAATCACTCCTTCTTAGAAATAGGCAGTTATAGATTTGAGACTGTAAAGCAGTTTATATACCTAGGTTCGGAAATTAATACACAAAATAATATATCTGTTGAAATTCATAGCAGAATTACTGCTGCTAATCGATATTTTTTTGGATTAAAGAAATATTTAAAGTCTAAGTACATTAAAAGATTGAGTAAAATAATATTGTATAAATGCCTAATAAGACCTGTTTTGACTTACTCAGCTGAAACCTGGGCATTGACAGAAAAAGACAAGGAAACCTTAGCAGTTTTTGAGAGAAAAATATTGAGAAATATTTTTGGGGGAATTAATGTAAATGGTATATGGAGAAGAACAAATATTGAATATATAAAACATATAAAAACCCAGATATAATTAATTTTATTAGCTTACAAAGATTAAAATGGGCCAGACACCTAGTTTGACTTAATGACAATAGATCCACAAAGAAAGTTTTTACGTCCAAACCAATAGGAACCCGAATGAGAGGAACGACCAAAACTTAGATGGTTAGACTGCATTGAGAAAGACATAAGATCCTTGAAAATTTCAAATTGGAAATCCAGAGCCAAAGATAGGACTGCCTGGTATGGAATTCTAAAGAAGGTTAAGGCCCATCCTGGGCTGTCATGCCACTGAGGAAGGAAGGATTACAGATTATACATAAGTACATATCAGTTTCTGAATTAAGTTTAAAATATTTGCACAGTAGTAAATTATAAATGAATATTTATGCATTTAAAAATTTATGAGTAGTTTTTTTTTTTTTTTTTTTAGCTTTAACAACTTATTTTTCAGAACAATGTAACTGATAGCAACATTGATCCTGATTAAAATATTGCCATTTTTCTATCACCAGGGATTCTAGGGTTTATCTACCCAAATTTGACTTAAATTCAGTTTGGTTTTTCTGCACAGTACTGCAAACTTAACATGCAGCATTACTGTGTGAAAAGAGTAACATTTAGCACAGGGCTGTAGCTAGAAATTATGTTCGGAGGGGGACCAAGGGGAAAGACCATGTTCTTTGTGAATGATACTTCAGTAAAACTATAAGTTTTCTAATGCAGGTATACCCCTACTGAGTACCATAACACAATGTGGTTTTAAATTTGGCAAAAGGATTTAAAAAATGATATAATGAACAAATTTAAAGCTTAGAATGAGTATTGAAGTATCTGCACAATGAATTGAATAGTAAAATTAACATTAAAAACCATTTTTATATTTATTCGTTTAAATACTCTCATTTAGCTAAATACCAAAATCTAGTCTAAAGTAACAAGTTGAAGCTATTTTAGAAGATGAAATCTCTCAAAATGCTCACCATCCAACACCTCAGACAGAAAGACAATATAGAGTAGGTTATGGAAAATGATCTTGAGACGATTGAGTATAGGGGATGGGAATGTTGGGTAGATAAAAGCCTGCAGGACCAAGACATTTATGGCTGAAGAGGTCTCTTTCTGAGAACACTGTTGTCTAGTTACAGCTAGGAGATGTCACACCCACACATGTGGTCAATTTTTCTTTTCCATAAAACGGTCTTTTAGAATTCTGGAATTTCGGGGAGGGACTGGTCCCCTAAATCCCCTCCCTTGCCTATGGCCTTGATTTAGCATTATCTTTTGCAAAACTTTATATTTAATTGCTGAATCGTAATCTTTTAGCTGTTCAAAAGTTTTGTTATTTTCCGGAGCAATCTGAGAAGTTTCCGGAGTTATCAAATTTTCTCATTTCTCCGGAGTAGTTGGCATGCTGACCAGGGTTTGCATGATTTAAATAAGTTGATTTTTTTTAAAAAAATCATTGATTTAAATCAATTTTTTTTTTCACTTTTAAAAGCTATATTCCAAAGACAGGAGAATTGGGAATAAGTCAGCACAGTAATATCAGCAAGTAATTTAGCATAAATAGATAGCATGTGCTTTCCAAGAATTTAGGGGTTGTTATCAGCATAGTTCGCATGATTTAAATAAGTTGATTTTTTTTTTTTTTAAATCATTGATTTAAACCTTTTTTTTTTTCACTTCTTTTAACACCTATATTCCAAAGACAGGAGAATTGGGAATCAGTCAGCACAGAAATACAGCAAGTAATTTAGCATAAATAGATTAGCATGTTTTCCAAGAATTTAGGGGTTGTCATCAGAAAGTATGTAGTAGGGGTAAGTACAATAACTAGTTATGACTAGTGGAATTCATTTTATGTAGTGGAAGGTAAGACTTCATCTCCTAAAATGGAAAGACAGTTTTCTTCTTTTGGTATTGTTCATTCTAGCCTTCGTTACGAATTAGGAGTGGATAAAGCATAGAAACTAGTGTTTTTATTGAAGAATATTGAAATAATTGTGATTTTTTGGTTTTTTTTTAAATAAATAGTTAGCCTTAAATGAATATTTAATTCATTCTTTAAAATTGCATCTTATTAGTTTGCACTATCCAATTATAAAATAATGGAATGTATTTAGATTAAAATTTATATATTTAATTTTCAGCAATCAGTGTGTAGAATATAGAAGATAGATAAGTTGTTACTTATAACAAACTATTCCATGTATTTTGTACAAAATAAAAAAACACAACAATAATTAACATTAGAATTCAGAAAAAAATCAAATAAATCTGATTTAAATCAAATAAATCTGATTTTTTTAAAAAATCATTATTTTTTTTCCAATCCTGGTTATCAGAAAGTATGTAATAGGGGTAATATAATGATTGATTATGATTGGTGGAATTCATTTTATGTACCGGGAGGTAAAGAGAGTATTACAGAACTTGAAATCCAGTTTGTCTATCAAATAACAACAACCGTGGCTTCAACTGCTCGAATGGAAAGACAGTTTTCTTCTTTTGGTATTGTTCATTCTAGCCTTCGTAACCAATTAGGAGTGCATAAAGCATCAAAGCTAGTGTTTTTATTGAAACAATAAAATCCATAATTCGGTGCTTAAAAAATATTGAACTAATTGTGATTTGTTTTTTAAATAAATATTTTCCATTAAAAGAATATTTAATTTGTTCTTTAAATTTACTTTAGTTTGCACTATGCAATTACAAAATAATGAAATGTATTTCGACTAAAATTTATATATTTTAGGTAATCTGTGTGTAGAATATACTACATAGATAAGATGTTACTTCTTATATAACAAACTATTATATGTATATTGCAAAAAACATAAAAATAACAATTAAAATTAGTATTCAGAAAAAAAATCAAAGAAATCCGATTTAATTTTTTTAAAAAAATCTGATTTAAATCAAATAAATCTGATTTTTTTTTCCAACCCTGATGCTGACATTGCAATAGCTAATGAGACTTGAATGACAGAACATGGAACATGAGAAACGGCTTTTGTGTCTCCAGTCCAAACTAATGGAAAACCAAGACATGACATATGTGTCTCATGGCAGCTAACATGTTAATATAGAACTCTAAACTTATGATTCCACTGCTAGAATTGATTATACAATCAATCAAAATAGAATATAAGCCCAGATTTGAGTCCTATTAGTATAAGACTTTGCTAACTTTAACCCTTACAGCTCAGTCAAACACAATAAGTGATTGATATGACACTGTATGAAAATTTGTCAAAGATAATACAATTATGCAATTTCCCTGCTCCATAGAAAATCAGTACTATAAATAGAAAACAAGATTTCTAAGATCTACATCAGTGGCGTGCGGTCCATATGTGCAGGGTGTGCACTGCACACCCTAGCAAAATTATGGAAGACATTAATTTTCTGCACCTATGTTTACCTATCTTTATATGATATATAATAAATATTATTTATAATATATTCAAATATGTTGATTTGCTAGCTTGTATTCTTGCAGTGCGTATGGTACTAGGTGCTGCACCACGTAGCACGTTCATAAGCAAACAAACATAAGAAATTTTTAAGTGTATGCACTGCGCACTAATAGAGAATCACGCTTTATATGTGTGGGCTACTGGAGAAGCACAGCATACTATAGCTCTGAGGCAAGTGCAGCTATTTCTCCTGCACTAAGCATTCAGAATCATCCGAAGGTATGGTTTATTAAGCGTTGTATTAGAGCTGGGACTTACGTGCAGAAGCGCTTTTGGTTTTTTAACTGATTAACTGGTAATACAATTTTGCAGACGGTTTATGTTTAAATTTATATACTATAAGATTTTGTTTTCATGGAAATATAAAAGAAGTATTTCATCAATATAAAGGAAAATGTTTTAGTGTGGTAAAGTAATTTCGGTGATGTATTATATTTATAGAAATAATTCGCCAAAAAACAATTTTGTTTCGTTAGACAATAAAAGAAAATTCTAACAGAACAGTCCAAATTTTACCATTCATTGTGTTTTACAGACAGTATACAAGTTATATCTGTAACACCATATACCTAGTTTTGTTTTTAAAAAATGTGAAGATGTTTTTCGGAGAATATATGATTTCCAAATGTTAAAAACAATTAATAAATATAATTTAATCCAATGACCGATTGAGAAACAGTTCATTTTATTGCGCCAGCGTGCAGTGAAATCCTCTGCACATGGATTAGACTTTCGGTTTGTCGTCACTAATGAGCATCCTGATGAAGCACCTCAGCGGCGGCCGCCGTGTGGTGCTACGTTTGCTGAAAATATAAGTTTATCGTGGAAATATAAGCTTTTCGTTATTTTATTAGTAATACGGATTTTGTGTACAAATGAATAATAAACATTAAAGAAGTGTTTAATGTACATTTTTATGGTTTTATTATTATTGTTGTTGTTGCTCTCTACACACCCTGCATGAACACCTACCGCACACCACTGATCTACATACAACTTGTATAAAACTAAAAATATTTTGCTTCAGAGTGCATAAACATGTGCACACTGAAGTTAATTTCCTAAATGATAGTTCCTTTTGAAATATTATATACAATCTAGTGATGACTTTTAAAAAAAAAATGTGACACATTTGAAATGAATATTCCAAACATGAAAACATTATCACCATAAGATTTCACACTAATCAATATAAATTTGAGAATCTAAAATGTTATAAGAAAATTCTTTTTTTTATTAAATTATGGGTAAAATACACATTTAAGTATTGTATTCAAATAGTTTTTCCCAACTGTAAGTAGATAAACCTTAAAATGACATTTTTGATATTATAAAAAAAGGTTTATTAAATAGACTACAAGCTTAAGGTCTCTGGACCTCAGGTCTTTGTACAGTAGTATGTTTATGCAGGTGGCCTTTCAAATGTAAAAGTAAATCATGATTTTGTATGGACACTACAAAAAATTGGTTTTTTGACTAAAGGAGAGGAGTTTTTCTCAGCAGCATGGAAGCGAAGGTGAGTTTTTAAGTCAGTACTAGTAAAAAATGCTTTCATACATACACTGCAAACATATGGTTTCTCCCCAGTGTGAAAACGAAAATGAATTTTTAATGAAGAACTAGTAGAAAATGCTTTCTTACATACACTACAAACATTTGATTTTATCCCAGTATGCACACTAAGATGACTTTTTAACTCATAACTAGAAGAAAATCCTTTCTTACATAAACTACAAATATAAGGTTTGTCCCCAGTATGATGACGAAGATGAATATCTAAACGAAATTTTGCAGAAAATGATTTCTTACATATACTACAAACATATGGTTTCTCCCCAGTATGAACACGAAGATGAAGTTTTAAAGAAGAACTCTGAGAAAATGCTTTCTTACATATGCTACAAACATATGGTTTCTCCCCAGTATGGGAAAAATGATGAACTTTTAATTCATAACCAGTAGAAAATGCTTTCTTGCATACACTGCAAACATATGGTTTCTCCCCAGTATGGGAGCGAAAATGAACTTTTAATGCAGAACTAGTAGAAAATGCTTTCTTACATACACCACAACAAACACATGGCTTCTCTTGATTATGAACACGAAGATGACTTTTTAACACAAAACTAGTAGATAATACTTTCTGACATATATTGCAAACAAATGATTTCTCTCCAGTGCAGCAACGAAGATGAACATCTAAGTTGCCTTTTCGAGAAAATGATTTCTTACATACACTACAAGCATATGGTTTCTCCCTAGTATGTGAACAAAGGTGAACATCAAATTTGCTTTTCTGAGAAAACGTTTTCTTACATATAGAACAAGTAAAAGTCTTTTCTTTAGAGTCTAAAAATGCTGAATGAACATCAATTGTGCTCTTATCCATGTCAACAACAAAATTTTGACCAATAAGCCTGTTTTAATTTAAGTCTCTTGTTCTTTAAAAACAAACCATTGAAATCCCAGGTCCAAGGTAGATTTATATCATTTTCTCAATATAACAATTTTTGCTTTCAGTAAATATTTTAAAATAAGTAATGTATGTGTGTGATATAGTGTCTTGCATTAAGACCTTCCATTGAAGTACAGGGTCCATGTTTGCAAACACATATGATATTCAGCTGATCTGAGAAGCATTAAATGTAGAGAAATGCTTTATATAAATCCAACCTATAAAGTAAAAAAAGAAATTAGATATAATCAGGGTTGGCATGATTTAAATCAGTTGATTTTTTTTTAAATCATTGATTTAAATCTTTTTTTTCACTTCTTTTAAAACCTATATTCCAAATACAGGAGAATTGGGAATCAGTCAGCACAGTAATACCAATAAGTAAATAATTGTAAATAGATAGCATGTGCTTTCCAAGAATTTAGGGGTTGTTATCAGAAAGTATGTAATAGGGGTAATACAATGATTGATTATGACTGTTGGAATTCATTTTATGTAACAGGAGGTAAAGAGAGTATTACAGAACTTGAAATCCAGTTTGTCTACCAAATAACAACAGCCGTGGCTTTATCTGCTGGAATGGAAAGACAATTTTCTTCTTTTGGTATTGTTCATTCTAGCCTTCGTAACAAATTAGGAGTGGATAAAGCATCAAAACTAGTGTTTTTATTGAAACAGTTAAATCCATAATTAATTGCTTAAAAACTATTGAAATAATTGTCATTTTTTGTTGTTGTTTTTTTTTAAATAAATAATTTGCATTAAATGAATATTTAATTTGTTCTTTAAATTTACATCTTATTTAGTTTGCACTACCTAATTACAAAATAATGGAATGTATTTAGATTAAAATTTATATATTTAATTTTAGGTAATCAGTGTGTAGAATATACTACATAGATAAGATGTTACTTCACATAAAAACTATTCTATGTATATTGCAAAAAACACAAAAATGCAACAATAATTAAAATTGGAATTCAGAAAAAAAAATCAAATAAATCTGATTTTTTTTTAAATCATGATTTTTTTCCAACCCTGGATATATTATATAAATTCTGTCCCTATGGTGGTATGGTCTGCATAAGCAAAGAGCAAAGATCCTAGAGTCTAACCTCTGCAGTCTTGCCTGAGAGCCTAAAACCCTGAGGGGCCACAGCTCGTTTCTTTTTATGGAGCCAGCAGCACTTATACCAGCATCATAAATATGAGGTCCGCTAGAGCCTCCAGTTTTATTCTATGTTCCTTCCTCCTAATTGCTACCCTGCCGAGGTAACTCCGAGGTGTTGAAGTTTACTCGGGGTTCCTGGTCTGAAGGCCTTATCCCCAATTGGTGAGAGATATGAATTCATTAGTTAAGTGTCCATCTTTTAAATTAAAACATATATATATAATTTGCAGGTCTTCACAGTTAAATTAAAATTAATTAACAGTTAACAGTTAAGAAATAGGCCCATAAGTATAATAAAATAATTAAAGAATAAAAATTAAAATTAAAAAAGGCTAAGAGAATGTTTAGGGATAGGATTAAAAAATTAGGAAGTTTAAGGATAGCAATAATTTTTTTAAATAAAGAAAAGAGAAGCACGAAGTGCCAGTAAACTATTAAGTTAGTCTCAATGTAGTAAATAGGAAAAGAAGGATACATTGTGCAGCACAGAAGTAAAAGAATCCAAGGTTCCCACTCCTTTTCCAGAACAAAAATTAAGGACTTTCTAAGGACCAAAGTAACTTTTTATAAGGACCTACTTGAAATACAAGCCATAACGGCATAAATCCTATCTCCTGAGGAACATATTTTAATGATTATGAACCAGACAAGGCATGTTCAATAAATGCCCTACAGTAGCCCCATTTACATGTGCCAGTCATGTACCCTTCTTTTTACCCGGGTAAAGGGTTTTTGCTTGGAGGGTTGGAGAAACCTGTTTACATGGTCAGTTATATCTACCCTCCATTTTGTCGGGATCATTGCTAGAAGTCACATGATCATACGGGACGGCAATCATCTGTAAGCACAAAGGATGATGGGAAAGGAGAGTAAACTCTGCTATTACCCGGGTAGAAAGGTGAGTTCTTTCTACCCCTCAATTTTTTCCCTAGCTAGGGATAATTCTTGAAAGGGGAGTACAATTCGCGTATCTACCCTGCATTCTACGCTACTTTTGGCACATGTAAACGGGGCTAATATTTCCGGATTAAGTTTTTAAAAATGCCTAAAAATTAATATAAGATAAATCTATTTGACAAAACCTAATTTTGAAAAATGTACATCTAAAGTTTTTTGAGTGATGAAACTAAAAATAAATTGTGAATAAAAACAATATTATAAACAGTACTTCCTGAAGGACGTATATATATATATATATATATAAGTTTTAAACTTTTCTATTACATTAAATGCAAGGAGAATTAAAATTCCATAAGTAACTGAAATATCTACAAACCCCCATCCTCCATGCTTTGTTTAATTAAAATCTGCATGACTGTTTGCAATTAAGAAAGGGCAGCAGACTTTATATTTTAAACCTTTTAAGCATACAAAAGATTATATATTTGTCATATAAGAAAACTGATAGGAAATCACATGAGACTGTGGATCTCATCGATGGAGAAATTGATTGCATTCCAATTTAAATATTAAGAAATTTTTAAGGGCCTTTGATGAAAATTAAGTAGTTTTAAGGGTCCTTAAAAATGAAAGCTAAAATTAAGGAGTTCTTAAGGACTTTTAAGGACCGTGGGAACCCTGTAATCAAATCAATCGAATGAGAGCTTAGATCAGGTTCTGTGGCGCCATCTATTGGATGGCCACACATTCAGGCAAGTGTGTAAGGGAGAAATTAATAAAGGAACTTGATGGAAAATCAAAAGTTAGGGAATCTTGGCGGCTCAGCCGCTTCCTATACTTAGCCTTATGGTGATCATAGTCTGGCAATTCGGCTATGATCGGATTAGACAAGCAATTAAGCTTAGCATAAAATTTTGAAGAAATACTAGTGCAGATATTCTTAAAAGAATCAATGCACAAGTCCTTTCGTATAATAGCATTGGTGAGGTTACTCATACAACAGAATTTCTGTGGGGGGTCTACCTAATACTCATGGCTGCCACTACCGAAGAAAAACGCCTCAAAAGCCTCATAGTCAGATTAGTGAATGAGTGAATGACTGTCTAGGAAAGGGTAAAAAAATTAGTTCAACCTTTATAGACATTGTTGAACCTAATTTCAAATAAAAGTAATATTTTCTATGCAGGCTTTGTAACTGCTGAGGTACTTTCAAAAAGGTGAGAAAAGTGACAAATAATACAGAATAAGTGCTAAAAGGTGACTAAACACTGGAAAAAAAAGTTATTTTTTTCCTCCTCTTGATTACAGATGCTATTATTAAGATTTTTTTATTTATTTTAACTCTAAATCAAATGATTCATGCAAGACATAATTTTAGCGTCAAATACAAAAAAGGTTAAAAATTTTGTTTAACAAAACTCAACATTGCTTTCTATTCAAGAAATCTATAAATTATATTTGAGTACATACAATACATTAATTTTATAATTACAATTTTCTGCATATATTAACGATGTTTTGAAATATGTACATAGCTGTATTAGAGTATCTAAAAAAAATTGTAAAGAAAAAGAGAAATGTGTGCTTTGACATAAATGACTTATGTATTAAATGTACATTTCAATACAAATGTAGATTTCAGGAACTTCTTTACCACTTTTTAAAATCACTAAATTCTGGAAACCATATGACTAATTACACTTTAATAAAAAAATAAGATTAGAGCATCACATTTTTGTGTCTTTTATTAAAATATTTTATTATTAATTCAGATTTTCTTTTTTCAACAACAGACTTTTGCTCTGATACATCATGAAAAAAGCGACTGTTTACTTAAAAAAGTGATCAATTGTAAAAAAAGCGACTAAAGGTACAAAAAGTGACCAAATTGCATGCCTATCTATGTCATTAACTGCAACTGCGGAAAGATAAATCATGGCAAAAATGTGTGTAAAAGTTCAAATTTGACGTCAACAATGTATTTCTCAGGGTGGAACATCTTTAAAAAATTTTTCCTTTTACCATAACCAAAAAAAGTCTTAATAAAACTATTTCACATACCTCTATAATACCATGTTTAAGTTTTTTTTTTTTTTTTTTCATATTATGCCATACAGTTATTTCCTCTGTCTTAAGAACAGTTTAAAATAATTTAGAGAAATGGACAATACATCAGAGAATAAGGATTAAAATGTTTATAAATTCAAAAAAGGATATAATTGCAAATGGGTATAAGCATCCATGCTAGCATCAGGATTTGAACTGAAGATCGGATGACAACATATGTGATAAGCAAAAAATTTAATTACAGAAAAATATTAATTCTGTACCTGCACAAAATGGAATATACATCATTTGTTCATAAAAATTAGCAAAAACTTTAGTTAATAAGAATTCATCAAAACGAAATGTATTCTTATAAACTTACCATAGATCTCACTGTCTTAAGGTCATATCACTGAAGCAATAAATTTGCATAGTTCCTTTCCACCTTTGAGAAAAGGTGGTCACCTCAAAAATAGTCCTTTTCTTTCTGCAAAATATCAAGCATTAAAGAGTTTATGCAAAAGTGAATTCATACAAAATCTTAATATACCAAAAGAGAGAAATTAATTTGAGTCGAACAGATTGCTAGTACATGAATATTAAAAGAAATATTTATATATCATTTCAGATTTTGATAACACATATAACAATGATGCTATAACACTAACCATTTTAGTTTTTTTTTCTTTATATGTTGTAAGTTTTAGTATTACTGTCCTATAAAATGTTAAAGTTATGCATAATTTATCATTCCTAAGAGAGTCTCAAAAACTAATGCCAAATACTTTTTAAAGGTATTTACATGTTAAGACTATAAGAATTATTTAAAAAGTACCTTAAATTTATATTGGTGATTTAAAAGAAGAAAATTTGAATTTTATTGAATGAAACAAATCATTATTCAAATTCTAAACATTTATCATGAGGGTCTAAATCAGGAATGGAACTTTTTCGGCTGCGGGCCAAAAATTGAAAGAAAATAAATTTGGTGGGCCAAGATAAATTTTTCTATAATTTTAAAAACAATATACAAGTGCCTAACAGTTTAAATACGTTAATGAGATGAGTAAAACTGTGATTTCATTTTTAAAAGTTTCTTATACTGAGCAAAGTGAGATGTACTGATTTTAAGGAACGATGCTAAATGCTCATTTGTCAGTCTACTTCTGAAATTATTCTTTCTAAGGTTCAAAGTTGAAAACACTTGTTCACATATAAGAAGAAAATATACCGCTAACCTTCTGGGTGTGAGATAATAAATTTGGGATATAATATTTAAGCAAAGTAGAAAAGGAGATGGATATATAATATAAATATATATTTCTTTTAATTTGTCTCAGACCGGCAACTTAAAATTCTATCTGCAAGCCAGATAAAACTTTTTGGCAGGACCATAGTTTGCCCATCCCTGGTCTAAATTAAATTTTTGGTTTCTTTTCATAAAATTAATAATACACCTATACTTTAAATCAAATAAATTAATGGATAGTACTCCCTAGGATTCTTTTTTAATAATTATTCATTTTTAAAATAATTGACTAACCGGAGACATTTTACATAAATTTAATATCTGCATTACATAGTAATATTCATGAAGGTATTTTGCATTCTACACAACATATTAATTATGGTATAAATGCAGTACATTTCAGTACCAGAGGCTGCATATTTGATTCCTGCTGCTGACATGCTTCTTCAGCCTTTGAGGATGGGCTTTGAATAGTAAATCCCCATCTCATTAGCCATTGAGCAGCCATGAATGAAGGATGCAGAGTACTATCTTAAACCAAACCAAACTTACAATTTTTCAGTTTAAAGTTTTTCAGCTTCTGATTAATAATATGCTTACTTACAAATAATCAAACATCTTCTCATGATCCTAATGCAAAATTTTAGATTTTACTCATTGATTTTAATTCACTCTTAGAGGTTAATGGTTATCAATTAATGTCAGGTACCCCTAAATGCACTTTTTCTTGATTTTAGAAGATTTCTACATGATTATTAATATAACTATAACATTAAAGACTAAAAACATTCTGCTGTGAATTTTTCATTTAGTTCACTGGTTTCCTTCTTAAAAATTAAATAAAGAAATAATAACTTCAACAGTACGTATTTCTAAAGTGTGACATCGATTAAATAAAACTGTCTTAAGACTTTGTATGATTCCGGGAAGAATATGGAAAAAGTAAACATGTAAAAATTTTAATTTTAGGAAAAAAATTATTAAATGAAAATGAGCAGAACTGCATTTAAAACCTGTTGAGAAATAATGTTATTCACACCACCAAAGAATATCAATTCATTTGTATTATATGGATTATTCTAGCAAGGTGGAGAAATACAATGTGTAATTTTAAAGGCAGCTGACTGATTAACTATCTAATACCTTCTATGATTGTCACTAGCTAGAATTCCACTTTGTTAAATATTTAAACCGGTCAGTCAGTCAAACAACTAGAAAACCGGAATAAAACAGATTGTAGCTGACCAGGTTCCTTACCGCAACAAATTATTATTATTATTAGACCTATTTGTGAGACCTATTTGTGTGCTACAGCCACGTGGCCGGCTTTATCTCTACAGACATAACCATAGAGGAAGAAGCACAAAACGAAAAACGCTGTACACTAGCGTGAGAAAACAAGCGCATATAACAGAAAATAAAGCCAAACGGCGTCAAATCCCACACGGGAAAAATTTAACGAAGATAACACGAAAGAAGGAAGGACCCGTCAGAGAAACATACCAAAACGGGGACAAAAGCGAAACGCAAAAACAAACTACCCCCATCCAAGGGAGCGAAACGTAAAACATACTAGGGCAACCAGCCCACGCCACGAGCTTGTGGCTGAATTGATCACACAGTCATACGAAGGATTACCATATATGTTGAGTGAGTTAAATAAGATACGACGCTGTGCCTGGAACTTGACACAGTAAAGTAAGATATGATCTGGAGTGTCATTTTCCGTGCAATGATCGCACAAGGGGGAACGAGCCATATTCAGCTTGTGCCATATGTATTTGCATTGAATTGTTTTAGTACGCCACCAAGACATCCATCTGACGGTGGAAAATCCATTTACGGTGCATTTGATTAAGGAGATCAATCGCACCATATCTCTGGCGGTAGATGCTTCTGTCCCATTCATGCTCACTCGCTGTGTACATATCATTTTTAATCCTCCTGATAGAGTCTTCTGGGCTCACCACATTAAGGTGTTGAGTACTATAAGGGCCATGTTTGCATAACTCATCAGCTTTCTCGTTTGGATGAATTCCTCTATGCCCAGGGATCCAGACCAGTCTAATAGATTTGATTTTTCCAATTACTTGATCGATTTTACTTTGTAGCAAAAGGATGACCGCAGAAGATTTTGGGTGGGCAGATTGAAAGGCCAAGAGGACGGAACGACTATCAGATATAATTAAGAAATGGTCATTCTGCTGGCAGAAAGTGTCGAGAGCCAGAATGATGGCAAGGGCCTCTGCGGTGAAGATAGAGTTTATCTGATGGGTCAGCATGGCTCTTCCAGAGTTAAATGAATGATTGTAGGCCGCGATGGCCACTTTATCCTCATCCTTGGAGGCGTCAGTAGCAATTAGAGTGGACTTAGGTTGAAAATTATTGATGAACTCCGTCCATAATGTCACGACGGTTTCGTTTGATAAATTTTTATTTTGAAAAACAAGGCCCTCGGTAATTACAACAAAGTTGAAAACAACAAAGGTTCCTTCCTGGGTCCAAAAAGTGGGTTGACCTCAGGTGATACTGTTCCAGAGTCTCCTTCATGTCTTGCAGAACTTTTGGGTTATTGGGTACATTACCAAAGGTACTCTTATGGAGGTTCTCATATAACAGAGATTTTGTTCTTAGCGCCAGTTGTTTGATGAAAAAGCATTTAGTGAGATGGCGAATACGATACATTATGCTAGTTTGGTAGACTTCGGCCCGTAGCACAGGTATCGGCGTCCATCGGGGAAGACCAGTGGCAAGGCGGAGACCAGTAGAATAGAGGGTTTCCATGGTGTTTACATTTTTCTTCGAAGTCTGGGTATACATGAATCCACAGTAGTCGAAAACGCTACGTATAACAGCATTAACAACAGGGAGGAGGGTCCGACTTGTAGCTCCACGAGTTTTGTAAACCAACCCTTTTAGCATATTTAATCGACGGTGGGGTTTTTCCCGTAGATGATGTATCTGGGACGCCAGAGACATATTAAAAGTCAGAAAGCAGCCCAAAACCTTGATGCACTTACTCCAAGGGATAGTGTAGCCGGCAATATGACACTCAGGACAAGGAAATCTGCCCCTTGAAAAATTAATGGCAGCGCTCTTCATAGGTGAGATGCAAAACCTCCAATAGTCACACCACATTACGATGTTATCAAGAGCGGTTTGTAGGTCCTTGCACGTTGTATTGGGGTTATCACCAATAGCATACACAAGTATGTCGTCAGCGTACGTTAAAATAGTTGCCCGGGCCGGGGTCGTATCGAAGATATCCTGCATGTAAACAGAAAAAAGGAACGGTGACAGCACGCTGCCCTGGGGGATGCCAGTTTTGACTTTGTGTGGGGGAGAGATATGACTACGCCAATTCACTTTAATCTCCCTATCATATAACCAATTTGTAATCCATAATAGTGTATTCCCTTTAATTCCAATAGAGGCTAATTTGTAGATCAGTCCATCAATCCAAATGGAATCGTAAGCTTTCTTAATGTCTAAGTTTGCAAGAAGGACATATTTCTTATTCAGACGAGCGTCCATGATGTCAAGATATAGCTTGGTCAAAACAGTTTGACAGTCTCTATTAGGAAGAAAGCCCCCGAGACCAGGAGGAAAAACATTGTTGTTAGTAGCCCAGAGAGTGAGACGGTGGAGTATAATGCGTTCGAAGATTTTGCACCAAACCGAAGTAAGGGCAATCGGCCTGTAAGAGCTAATCAATGTACTGGGTTTCTTAGGCTTCAGAATAGAGAAAATAATGGCAGAGCGCCACTGAGGCGGAACGTAGGCTTTACCAAGGAAATCCTTAAACAGGCGAACAATTTTACACAGATTGTCATCATCGATGTGTTTAATCAGCTTAATGGAGATGCCGTCTTCCCCCGGAGCAGTACATTTCGCAGTTTTGATCGCTCTCTGAAGCTCAAGGGTATCGATAGCATAGTCAAACTCAACAGCCGTATTAGTTAAGGCGTAATGAAGGGGAGGATGGTTTGCCGTCGAGTAGAAATTCTGTCCAAATAAAGCAGCTTGGTGGCGGGGGCAGGTAATACTGACACCACTATACAGGAGGGTCCCACCATGAGCCTGACGATTTGCCTGCTTCTTAAGAGTTCGATATATAATCTGTATGCTGTTTTGCCGTTTACAGAGATTATTCCAGTAGTTCCGAATGCTGCTCTTTATGTGACGCCGAAGGATACTAGAAATTTTTTTGTACTTCATCCAGTGGTCAAGCGAAAAGAGGCGCTTAGCTAGTCGAAAAAACTTTCTTTTTTGCCCCAAGAGCCAAGAGCACCTAGAGTTCCACCACTGTGGGTAGGAAGTTCCAGAGACCCTTTGAAAATGTCTATTATCCGAAATAGCCTGTTTGCATGGAAAATGAGATCGGAGTATGAGGTCAGATTATGATGTTTCATGCACTCGTTCAAGTCACCACCAGCCCTGGACCAGTTAGTCCAAAGACGAAAAGCACCAGAAATCCGCTGAGCGTACAGACCATGAAGTTGCATGAAAATCGGATAATGATCGGAGTCAAAACTGTCAGGGTGAACATAAAATTGGATTAAAGGAAACAAATCAGGAGAGTCGATCGCAAGATCAAGAACAGAGGGTAAGTTATTCCTTTAACCATCTCATTTAATCATTTCTTATTTTAAAGTGTTTAAATATCGTCTGCATTATTTTCATACGTTTTATCATTGAACTTAGATATTATGTAAATAATTTTCTTTTACATTTGTCTTAAAATAATAGCTTAGGTACGTATGTGATAATTTTAAATTGAATCATCGATTATTTTTTGGTACAATGAAAATTTCATCACAGGTATTTACAACACACTCTTTTCATAAAAGCTTAGGAATCTATTTCAAGGACTAATAAATATCTAACGTTTAAGTTATATATCTTTGAAAATTAAGAAGTTTGTTCACATTGTTTGTTTTTTTTATATATAACCACATAGTTTGACTAAATAAATTCAACGTGATTCTAAACTGCAGACACAGTATCGGGAGAGTTTAGAGGAGTATGAAGATAAACAAATTATTGAGCGTGTACTAGATAATTCTCAGCCAAAAATGAAACCATTTTTTACCTGTTTCATAGGGTACTTTACAATTCCGGAAAAAAAATTACTGAACCCGTCATATGACGGGCTATATGCTAGTTCCTAATAAAGCCGTTTTTCCTAACGGTACTCACAAGGACATGAACAATGAGACAACAGAAAAGAAATGACAGCATCAATCAGGAATCCTTTTTATTCGCATAGTAGGGATTTTTATAACTGGAGTGCTGCATTCGAAGGTCATTTTGTGGTAGAGTTGATACACTTGTTCAATTGAGTAAATTTAGTGGTTTATTACCAGTTATTTGGTATTGTTATTTTTAGAGCTTTCTATACTTCGCAGGTAAGCATTTCGTTTGTTTTATTCATAATTTAATGTTTTATTTTCTATCATAGATTCAAAAATATATTAGGTAAGGGAAAAAGAAATCCATTATTTTTGCGTGAAATTAATGACTGTATTTAACATGTTTTGGATTGTTCGATTTGGGTCAAATATACACCATTTTGTTTTGTAATTTGTTGACATTTTTAAGTAAGCTTCATAATGCCTCTCTCATAAAAGTCTTGGTTCTTATTGGAGAAAAACTCCAGTAATCGATTTTCACAATCTTCTCTTCATCCCAATTTCTTATCACTCCAGAAGTTTTGCAATGGGAGAAAAATGTGGTAATCGCTTGGTGCTAGGTCTAGACTATAAGGTGGAAGCATTAAAATTTCCCAACCAAGCTCTCTGACTTTCTGGCGAGTCACAACAGACGTGTATGGTCTGGCGTTGTCCGGTTGGAACACAACACCTCTTCTGTTGGTCAAATGTGGCCATTTCTGGTCAATCGCAAGCTTCAAACGGCCCAGTTGTTGACAGTAGAAATCTGAATTTAGTGTTTGGCCATACGGAAGCAACTCAAAATAAATTATTTCATTCCAGTCCCACCAAATACACAGTAGAACCTTCCTGTTCAGGACACAAAATGCAACAGTGTCATTTGATTACACCTTTAAATGATGTATGCATTACAAAAAATAATAAACTGTTATTTTAAATTTGAAGATATTTATTTTTATAATATAAAAGGAGGGGGAAAAGTTTAACATAAAGCAATTTACATAATAAACTATGATCAAAAATAATGTATATAATTATTATATTAGCAATTAAAATTGAAGCAACCAGTTATGTGTTTGATAAGACTAACAGGGTAATTAATTACATAGGTACTACTATAAAATCGTTTAAATGCTCATTGCTATTATTTCTTGAATACATATATGTATATTGCCAAATGTAAAAAAAAATCTTTTAGAAATAATATGCTAGTTCTTAAATAGCCACTGTTGAAAAAAATGTAAACATTGTTAAAATGATTTCTTCCCAAAGTTCCCAAAATTCCAGGTTTATTCCCACCTTTTCAAAATTCGGGGTTTTTTACATCTCTAGATTCTCCTAAGAAAACACTTACTAGAATTTGAATTAAAGCCAAGTTACACCTAGAAGTAATTTTGTTATGATGGAAAAGTTAGACCTAGAAATTATGATGCTATAGGAAGGAATAATGATCGACAAATACCGAGTGGTCTAAAAGAAACTTCCCTTATATACGAGTCCCTAGGGGGCCGAACCGTTCAACTAATCGAAATGAAATTTTAGATATAGTTATTTGAATGTATGGGGTCCAGATTGGGATGATTTAAAACAATAAATCTCTCACAGTTACAGTTACAGTGACAAAATTTCGAAATTTTCGAATGGCAACACCCATTTTTTTTTTTTCGTGTGCAAATCGATCAGAACATGGAAAAACTTTACATATCGTTGAAACGAGACACCTATGATGCAAATTGGCTTCGTAAAATATTTGCAAAGAACCGTTGTAAATAACCAATCACAATAAAAGGGAAGGGGTATAAGGCAATTTGTAGCAACATCACGAAACACTCTAATGCCCTTCCCATTCCTTTTCATGTTTACAACAGCCAATAGACAAACAATAAACTGCTCTTCCGTTTGAAACTAAGGCCAGAATTGTCATAATTTGAGAATTTGCCCTACTGCTTGAAATCGTCTTATTGGTGCATTTTGCATAATTCACTGGGATAGGCAGTAGAAGCGCCAATCACAGAACACTCTTGTAAAGCACTTTTGGGGTATAAACAGTGTGGGAAGATTATTTCTTCATGTTCGTGCTAATCCGTCTCTTTTAGGGCGATGATGACACTTTAGGGTAAAAAACGAGGCGAATTGCTGTTTTTTGCAAATGTTTTACGGCGCCAATTTAAGTCATACGGTTCTTGTTCCAGTGCCATTTAAGGTTTTTCCATGCTCTGATCGATTTGCACATAAAAAAGAAGGTGTTGCCATTCGAAAATTTAGAAGTTTTGTCACTGTAACCGTAACTATGAGAGTTTTATTGTTTTAAATCATCACAATCTGGACCCCGTACAGTCCAATAACTATATCTAAACTTTCATTTCGATTAGTTGAACGGTTCGGCTATTAGGGACTCATATATAAGGGAAGTTTCTTTTAGACCACCCGGTATATGACTCTACATGCTTTTTACAGTGGATCTGTGATCACTTACGGGTATCAGAGTGATGCCTTAGGGCTTAATGTAAGACTTTTCAGAGATGTGTATGGATTTGACTCTTCACATATCGATATTTCCTCATCAAGCAAACTTGCGAACAAATTCTTTTAGAGAGAACCATTGAGTAAAAACCATGCCCAGCAAAGTCTCTTGATCATAATCCAACAGAGAACTTCTAGAACTACCTTAAATGAGTAATTTCTCTAGCATCCTTCTCCTAGAGATGTAAATGTTCAGAAGATAGCATGGCTAAAAGTGTAAAGCTAAATTCTTCGACCTGTGGTTAACAATGTTATTGCTAGCATAAAAACGTTGCAATTTGTATATACACATCAGGGAAAATCCCATTCCATATTAAATTCGTAAGGCTTCTTTTTTTTCTGAGTTATCCTTTTTTTCTAAACTGTCTTTGACACTTTTTATTACAATTACCATTTTTATTGTTTTATGCTACAATTATACATTATATGCAGTCTATTAAATATTTTGCTTTTCTATTTATATATCAGAATATTATGTATCAGTCAATAAAAAATCAGAATATCATAGTTCATAGTTTCTGAGATATCTATGAATATATGCATGTAAAGATAGTTTTGGATACGAGTGTATATATATATATATATATAAATATATACATACATATATCCTAATTTCCTGCCTATAATCCGTGGATTATATATTAAAAAACTTTAAATTTTCTTCTAATGCGTATTATGCACAGCCGCGTGTTATCTGCTGTTAAAAGTTATTTTTATAATAAAATTTACAAATATCTTTCCTTAAGAGTAATAGATGACAGCACCTGCTCAGTTACACTGAAACTTTTTTTTATATGAGGATAAAAATCCTTTTCATCCAGGGATGCAGCAATTTGGATAAAAGTACCCGATTAAATTTATATTTTCCATTTTACATATTTATTTCTATCAAGAAATAACACTTATATAATCTGAAATAGCTGCATTTTACTGCATTCTCCATTTTTTTCACTTTCAGGTCGCTAGATAACACTAACTGCAGTTTTAAATTTTAATACAGATCGTAAATAACCATATTAAATTTAGATAAAAAGATGCATTTTAAGAATCCTAAGTTTTAACATCTTTTAAATATGCGCTCAATTTATTTGTATCACTGTTTCTGTACTATTTATTGTAAATTTTTAAACTATATTCTTACTGTTATTAAATATAAAATATTTCAAGTCTATCCAAATTTTCACTTTGTTAAATTACTTTATTTTAATTTAAAGAAAATGTTATCATTAAGTAAAAGAGTTTATTTTTTTAAAACTAAACAATATAAAGCTTTTTTACATATGCCTTTCATTTCTGTGAATCATATGAAATTAAAGTGGAAATTTAATCTGCCGGTTATACGCTGCTGCGGATTATGAGCAGAAAATTAGGGTATATGTACATACATATATATGTATATGTGTTAATATGTGGGCTTATATAAATATTAGATGTTTGTCACATAAAATTTTGAGACAACATTAATTCTGAATAGAAGACTATCTAATATATTAACACGATAAAATCAAATTTCTTAAAATAAATTATTGTGCATACAAGCAGAAATAACTGCAGTTCTATTTCTTATTTTTATAACAAAAAAAAAATTATAATACATAAGTTTTTTTTATGATATGAAATTTTGGCTACATGTGCAAGTTATTTCATTTTGGTGGATTGGCAAGATAAATTCATCAAAAAAGTAATGTTTAGATTTGTATCTTCAAGATTTCTGGTAAAAAAGAAGAAATATACATCAATTAATGCAAGATATACATTAAAAAAGTTTGCTTAACAATAGGAGACAACAGATCTGGCCAGTCCAAAAGGCACTGAATGCCCTATTCAAAAAAAAATTTTTTTTTTTCACCGTTGGACTTGACTGTATGTATGTGTGTGCATGTGTGAGATACATACACAGGATGTAAAAACAGAAACAATCATTAAAAAAATTTATTATAATAATTAAAAATCAACAATAGAATAGTTAAAAATATATAAATGTAGATAAATATTTATGATAATAATCAATTAAATAATATTATACTTATAATAAATGAAATATTTGTTTCAACTATAAATTTTGTGAAATTGCTACAGACCACATAATTTTAATGACAGGCCACATGTAGCCCATTTGGCCACCCATGGAGAAGAACAGTCTTCTCTCAATCAATATTTTAGAATTTTCACACATTTTCTCGGTGAATTATGTTATCATATGATAACAATATATGTAGAATGTTACATTTTAACACATTAGCTGCCATAATATTGAAAAAAAATTCTTCCTCAGTCAAATGGCTTTTTCTGCTAATATTACTTGTATATGTGGAACAAAATCTATGCCAGGAAGAGCCGCAGCACAGAGAACTACTTTGAGATCCTAGTTCTATTGCTTCGCTTGCTTCATTAAAGTGTATATGTTTATAAATAAATAAATTTGTGAATGAATTTTCCTTAGTTATACATTTTGTAATACATCTATAAAAATAAATCAATATATCTGTGGTTTTCACATTTTTTCTGAGACAACAGTTTGATGGATAAACATATAATAAAATAATTTTTTCATTTATATGGCATCTCAATGTTACATAAAACTTCATTAAAAACAGTCATATCTATTGGGGTCAAACATACATTCTGGTACCCCAGGTCATGTAATTTCAAAATATTGACAGACATGCCAACATGTCTGGAGCAACAGCGTCATTTGAAATTTTAACATGCTAATTACAGATTATACATGTACATATCTTATTGGTTTCTGAATTAAGTTTAAAATATTATTATACAGCAGTAAATTATAAATGAAAATATTATACAGCAGTAAATTATAAATGAAATTGTAAAATTTATGCATTTAAAAATTTATGAGTATTTTTTTTTTTTTAGCTTTAACAACTTATTTTTCAGAACAATGTTACTGATAGCAACGTTGATTCTGATTAAAATATTTCCATTTTTCTATCACCAGGGATTCTAGGGTTTGTCTACTCAAATTTGACTTAAATTCAGTTTGGTTTTTCTGCACACAACTGCAAACTTAACGTGCAGCATTACTGTGTGAAAAGAGTAATATTTAGCATTATCTTTTGCAAAACTTTATATTTAATTGCTGAATCGTAATCTTTAAGATGTTCAAAAGTTTTGTTATTTTCCGGAGCAATTTGAGAAGTTTCTGGAGTTATCAAATTTTCTCATTTCTCCGTGCTAACCAGGGTTGGCATGATTTAAATCAGTTCATTTTTTTTAAATAATTAATTTAAACCTTTTTTTTCACTTCTTTTAAAATCTATATTCCAAAGACAGGAGAATTGGGAATCAGTCAGCACAGAAATACCAATAAGTAAATAAGAGTAAATAGATAGCATGTTTTCCAAGAATTTAGGGGTTGTTATCAGAAAGTATGTAGTAGGAGTAAGTACAATGACTAGTTATGACTAGTGGAATTCATTTTATGCAGTGGGAGGTAAGGCTTCATCTCCTAAAATGGAAAGACAGTTTTCTTCTTTTGGTATTGTTTATTCTAGCCTTCGATACGAATTAGGAGTGGATAAAACATAGAAACTAGTGCTTTTATTGAAACAGTTAAATCCATAATTTGTTGCTTAAAAGAATATTGAAATAATTGTGATTTTTTGTTTTTGTTTTTTAAATAAATAGTTTGCTTTAAATGAATATTTAATTCGTTCATTAAATTTGCATCTTATTAATTTGCACTATAATAGAATGTACAAAATAATACAATGTATTTATATTAAAATTTATATATTTAATTTTCAGTAATCAGTGTGTAGAATATACAAGATAAGTTGTTACTTATAACAAACTATTCCATGTATTTTGTACAAAATAAAAAAACACAACAATAATGAGGAATTTTCATGTTTTCTAATTTTGATTTTAAAGGATAGAAGACAAAAGAGTAAGCAGGACAGTAGCTATTTTTCTTTCATTTGGGGGCCTAATGAGTGATTTCTAATGGGTTTTGTAGCAGACTCTTTAACGTCTCTCAAAAACGATACTTTTTCTCCGCCGAGTTTGTGACGTCATCGTTCATGTCGACACCGAGCGCCTATGCTGTTTACATGTTAAAAGGTGACTTTTAAATTTGTTTTTGTGTAAAGTATTGCATATAATAGAAATTTTTTTGTTATGTCTGGCATTAAAAAATCATGCTCTAAATATTGTATTGTGCCACTCTGTAAAAATACAACAACTAATTGCAATGAGAAGATATATTTCAGTCCCGAAAGACCCACATACATGTAAAATCTGGATAACTGCGATGAAAAGGGATGAGAAATTAAACCCCAAATTATCATATAAATCATCTTTATGGGTTTGTGAAGACCATTTCTCGATAAGTAAATGCTTACTTTTGTTTAAATATTACTAATTTAGAACAATTAAAGTATATAAAAATACATCTATACCTTTAAAAGGATTGTTGATTAACCACTGCTATTTAACTTTTAAAACTACTAATTTTCGAGTATTATCACAGAGTTCAAGTACAATAAATATTTTATAAAGCATATAAATATCGAAAAACATATAATATCTAAAGCATATAATTATCTAATAAATAACTCGGGGGAGGGGAAGGTTATGTATTTTCAAGGTATTATAAATATTTTCTTCAGAGATGCATACTTTCTTGTGTATCAAATCACAGTGATATTTTTCGATTAAATTGGTGACTAATTTGAAAAAAAGTATAACATTTTTAAAATACTTTATAATAATATTACTTTAAAAATTAAATTTAATTTGAGAAATTTTATACATTTTTTAATTTGACATTAATATTAAAGGCAATAAAATTGTATTACTATTTAAAAATGTATAAATAATTAAGTAAAGCCGTTTAAAGATTATAAATTTCTTTTCATCATATTTAAAATATCTAAGAATTGGTTTGGTTTTGGAGTGCTACAGTTTACTTTTTGCAACACGAAGGCAAATGAGACCGGTCTCACAATAAATACCTCCTCTAATTTTTATTTTAATATTACATCCGTTTCTATTTATAAAAAACGATGCTACTACAAATGTGTGTGTATATGATATATGTATATTTATTTGACTTGTTTGTGTTTACAAAGAAAAGAGCTGTGTTTAGCATGAATAAAGTATTAATACATGTTAAATAAAATTGGAAAAAAATATAAATGATTTTACACACCTTTGGGTTATAATTCCTCGTATTTCTGCTCCCATAAAATCTGGGTTATTTGCCAAGAAAGAAAACATTGACATGCTGTCAATTTTCGGGAGGTTGTCTGATTGTCCTTTGGTAAATACAGGTAGAAGAGACATTTATGACAAATTGAGATAACTAAGCTATCTAGATCGATAAAATAAACCTTCAGGTTTAAATAAAAATAAATTTTGATAGCTAGAAAATATCAGGAACTTGCAAAAACAAAATCGGAAAATAGTGCACGCTTAAAAGCAATACAAAAATATTGGTCTGCATGAACGATGACATCACAACCAATCACGGAGCATTTTGATGTCACATGATTTTCGCTTAACTTTACAATAAATTTTTTAAATGATGGACCCAGTTTTTTACATTTTTGAGAACATTTTTGGAATCTACGAGTCTGAAATTATCAGAAAAACACTAAGTTGTTCGAATCCCCCACATGTGCAAATTTCTCATTAAAATTAGAATTCAGAAAAAAATCAAATAAATAAGATTTAAATCAAATAAATCTGATTTTTTTTGTTTTTTTAAATCATGATTTTTTTCAACCCTGGTTATCAGAAAGTATGTAATAGGGGTAATACAATGATTGATTATGACTGGTGGGATTCATTTTATGTAACGGGAGGTAAAGAGAGTAATACAGAACTTGAAATCCAGTTTGTCTACCAAATAACAACAGCCGTGGCTTCATCTGCTGGAATGGAAAGACAGTTTTCTTTTGGTACTGTTCATTCTAGCTTTCGTAACAAATTAGGAGTGTATAAAGCATCAAAGCTAAATTTTTTTATTGAAACAATTAAATCCATAATTTGGTGCTTAAAAAATATTGAAATAATTGTGATTTGTTTAAATAAATATTTTCCATTAAAAGAATATTTAATTTGTTCTTTAAATTTACTTTAGTTTGCACTAAGCAATTACAAAATAATGAAATGTATTTAAGATTAAAATTTATATATTTAATTTTAGGTAATCAGTATGCAGAATATACTACATAGATAAGATGTTAATTCTTATAACAAACTATTCTATGTATATTGCAAAAAAAAAACAACATAAAAACAACAATTGAAATTAGTATTCAGAAAAGAAAATCAAAGAAATCTGATTTTTTTTATTTATTTATTTTTTTTTAAATCATGATTTTTTTTTTTTTTTCCAATCCTGATACTGACACTGCAATGGCCAGTGAGACCTGAATGGCAGAACATGGACCTTGAGAAACGGCTTTTGTGTCTCCAGCTCAAACTAATTGGAAACTAAGGCATGACATATGTGCCTCATGGCAGCTAACACGTTAATATAGAACTCTAAACTTATGATACCACTGCTAGAATTGATTATAAAATCAATCAAAATAGAATAGAAGCCCAAGATTAGAGTCCTATTAGTATAAGACTTTGCTAAACAGCTCAGTCAAATGGAATAAGTGATTCATATGACACTGTATGAAAATTTGTCAAAGATAATACAATTATGTAATTTCCCTGCTCCATAGAAAATCAGTATTATAAATAGAACACAAGATTTCTAAGATCTACATACAACTTGTATAAAACTAAAAATATTTTGCTTAAGAATGCATAAACATGTGCACACTGAAGTTAATTTCCTAAATGATAGTTGCTTTTGAAATGTTATATACAATCCAGTGCAGACTTTAAAAAAAAAAAAAAAAAGTGAAACATTTGAAATGAATATTCCAAACATGAAAACATCAGCATAAGATTTCACACTAATAAGTATAAGTTGAGAATCTAAAATATTATAAGAAAATTCTTTTTTATTAAATTATGGGTAAAATAAACATTTAAGTTTTGTATTGAAATAGTTTTTCCCAACTATAAGTAGATAAACCTCAAAATCACATTTTTGATTTTATAAAAAAAAGGTTTATGAAATAAACTACAAGCCTAAGGTCTTTCGACCTCAGGTCTTTGTACAGTAGTATGTTTATGCAGGTGGCCTTTCAAATGTAAAAGTAAATCACGATTTTGTATGGACACTACAAGAAATTGGTTTTTCAACTAAAGGAGGGGAGCTTTTCTCAGCAGCATGGAAGCGAAGGTGAGTTTTTAAGTCAGTACTAGTAAAAAATGCTTTCATACATACACTGCAAACATATGGTTTCTCCCCAGTGTGAAAACGAAAATGAATTTTTAATGAAGATTTATTAGTAAAGGCTTTTTTACACACACTACAAACATATGGTTTTTCACCTGTATGAACACGGAAATGACTTTTTAACTCATAACTAGTAGAAAATCCTTTCTTACATAAACTACAAATATAAGGTTTGTCCCCAGTATGATGGCCAAGATGAATATCTAAACGAAATTTTACAGAAAAGGATTTCTTACATATACTACAAACATATGGTTTCTCCCCAGTATGAACACGAAGATGAAGTTTTAAAGAAGAACTCTGAGAAAATGCTTTCTTACATACGCTACAAACATATGGTTTCTCCCCAGTATGGGAAAAATGATGAACTTTTAATTCATAACCAGTAGAAAATGCTTTCTTACATACACTGCAAACATATGGTTTCTCCCCAGTATGGGAACGAAAATGAACTTTTAATGCAGAACTAGTAGAAAATGCTTTCTTACATACACCACAACAAACACATGGCTTCTCTTGATTATGAACACGAAGATGACTTTTTAACTCAAAACTAGTAGAAAATACTTTCTGACATAAATTGCAAACAAATGAATTCTCTCCAGTGCAGCACCGAAGATGAACATCTAAGTTGCCTTTTCGAGAAAATGATTTCTTACATACACTACAAGCATATGGTTTCTCCCTAGTATGTGAACAAAGGTGAACATCAAATTTACTTTTCTGAGAAAACGTTTTCTTACACATACAACAAGTAAAAGCCTGTTCTTTAGAGTCTAAAAATGCTGAATGAACATCAATTGTGCTCTTATCCATATCAACAACAGAATTTTGACCGATAGGCCTGTTTTAATTTATTTTTAAGTCTCTTGTTCTTTAAAAACAAACCACTGAATAATTCCCAGGTCCAAGGTAGATTTATATCATTTTCTCAATATAACAATTTTTGCTTTCAGTAAATGTTTTAAAATAAGTAACGCATGTGTCTGATACAGTGTCTTGCATTAAGACCTTCCATTGAAGTACAGGGTCCATGTTTGCAAAGACACATGATATTCAGCTGATCTGAGAAGCATTAAATGTAGAGAAATGCTTTACATAAATCCAACCTATAAAGTAGAAAAAGAAATTAGATATAATCAGGGTTGGCATGATTTAAATCAGTTTTTTTTTTTTAAATCATTGATTTAAATCTTTTTTTTTTCACTTCTTTTAAACCTATATTCCAAAGACAGGAGAATTGAGAATCTATAAGCACTGAAGTACCAATAAGTAAATAATTGTAAATAGATAGCATGTGCTTTCCAAGAATTTAGGGGTTTTTATCAGAAAGTATGTTATAGGGGTAATACAATGATTGATTATGACTGGTGGAATTCATTTTATGTAACGAGAGGTAAAGAGAGTATTACAGAACTTGAAATCCAGTTTGTCTACCAAATAACAACAGCCGTGGCTTCATCTGCTGGAATGGAAAGACAGTTTTCTTCTTTTGGTATTGTTCATTCTAGCCTTCATAACAAATTAGGAGTGGAAAAAGCATCAAAACTAGGGGTTTTATTGAAACAGTTAAATTCATAATTCATTGCTTAAAAAATATTGAAATAATTGTGATATTTTATTTTTTTTTTAATAAAGAATTTGCATTAAATGAATATTTAATTTGTTCTTTAAATTTACATCTTATTTAGTTTGCACTACCTAATTACAAAATAATGGAATGTATTTAGATTAAAATTTATATATTTAATTTTAGGTAATCAGTGTGTAGAATATACTAGATAGATAAGATGTTACTTCACATAAAAACTATTCTATGTATATTGCAAAAAACATAAAAACGCAACAATAATTAAAATTGGAATTCAGAAAAAAAATCTGATTTTTTTTGTAATTCATGATTTTTTTCCAACCCTGGATATAATATTATATAAATTCTGTCACTATGGTGGTATGGTCTGCATAAGCAAAGAACAAAGATCCTAGAGTCTAACCTCGGCAGTCTTGCCTAAGAGCCTAAAACCCTGAGGGGCCACAGCTCGTTTCTTTTTATGGAGCCAGCAGCACTTATACCAGCATCATAAATATGAGGTCCGGTTTTATTCCAGTTTTATTCTATGTTCCTTCCTCCTAATTGCTACCCTGCTGAGGTAACTCCGAGGTGTTGAAGTTTACTTGGGGTTCCTGGGCTGAAGGCCTTATCCCCAATTGGTGAGAGATATGAATTCATTAGCTATGTGTCCATCTTTTAAATTAAAACATATGTATATAATTTGCAGGTCTTTAAAGTTAAATTAAAATTAATTAACAGTTAAGAAATAGGCCCATAAGTATAATAAAATAATTAAAGAATAAAAATTAAAATTAAAAAAGGCTAAGAGAAAGTTTAGGGATAGGATTAAAAAATTAGGATGTTTAAGGACAGCAAAGGATTTTTATTTTATTTTATAATTTTTTTTTAATAAAGAAAAGAGAAGCACGAACTGCCAGTAAACAATTAAGTTGGTCACAATGTAGTAAGTAGGAAAAGAAGGATACATTGTGCAGCACAGAAGTAAAGGATAATCCAAGGTACCCACTCCTTTTCCAGAACAAAAATTAAGGACTTTTTAAGGACCAAAGTAACTTTTTATAGGGACCTACTTGAAATACACGATATAACGGCATAAACCCTATCTCCTGAGGAGCATATTTTAATGATTATGAATCAGACAAGGCATGCTCAATAAATGCCCTACAATATTTCCGGATTAAGTTTTTAAAAATGACTAAAAATTAATAAGATAAATCTATTTGACAAAACCTAATTTTGAAAAATGTACATCTAAAGTTTTTTGAGTGATCAAACTAAAAATAAATTGTGAATAAAAACTATTATAAACAGTACTTCCTGAGAGTTTAAAAATGACAGATATATATATATATATATATATATATATAAGTTTTAGACTTTTCTATTATATTAAATGCAAGGAAAATTAAAATTCCATAAGTAACTGAAATATCTACAAACCCCCATCCTCCATGCTTCGTTTAATTAAAATCTGCATGGCTGTTAGCTATTAGGAAAGGGCAGCAGACTTTATACTTTAAACCTTTTAAGCATACAAAAGATTATATATTTGTCATATAAGAAAACTGATATGAAATCACGAGAC
>CM063509.1:55634425-55796925 GCA_032207245.1 Pardosa pseudoannulata
CACGAGACTGTGGATCTCATCGATGAAGAAATTGATTGCATTCCAATTTAAAAATTAAGGAGTTTTTAAGGACCTTTGACAAAAACTAAGTAGTTTTAAGGGCCCTTGAAAATGAAAGCTAAAATTAAGGAGTTCTTAAGAACTTTTAAGGATCATTGGAACCCTGTAACCAAATCGATCGGAGGAGAGCTTAGATCCTGTTCTGTGGCACTATCTATTGGATGGCCGCGCATTTGAGCAAGTGTGTAAGGGAGAAATTAATGAAGGAACTTGGTGGAAAATTAAAAGTTAAAGAATCATAGCAACTCAGGGCCGCTTCCTATACTTAGCCTTACGGTGATCAAAGTCCGGCATTTCAGCTATGATCGGATTAGGCAAGCAATTAAGCTTAGCATAAAATTTTGAAGAAATACTAGTGCAGATATTCTTAAAAGAATCGATACACAAGTCTTTTCATATAATAGCATTGGTGGGGTCGCTCATACAACAGCATTTCTGTGGGGGGGTCTCCTTAATACTCATGGCTGCCACTATCGAAGAAATATGCCCGAAAAGCCTCATAGCCCGATGTAGTCAGATTAGTGAATGAGTGAATGACTGTCTAGGAGTGGGTAAAAAAAATTAGTTCAACCTTTATAAACATTGTTGAACCTAATTTCAAATAAAAGTAATATTTTCTATGTCATTAACTGCAATTGCAGGAAGATAAATCATGGCATAAATGTGTGTAAAAGTTCAAATTTGAAGTCAACAATGTATTTCTGAGGGTGGAACATCTTTAAAAAAATTTTCCTTTTACCATTCCCAAAAAAAGTCTTAATAAAACTATTTCACATGCCTCTACAATACCATGTTAATTTTTTTTTTCTTCATATTATGCCCTACAGTTATTTCCTCTGTCTTAAGAACAGTTTAAAATAATTTAGAGAAATGTACAATACAGCTGAGAGAATAAGGATTAAAATTTTTATAAATTCAAAAAAGGATATAATTGCAAATGGGTACAAACATCCATGCTAGCATCAGGATTTGAACTGAAGATCTGATGACAATATATGTGATAAGCAAAAAATTTAATTACAGAAAAATATTAATTCTATACCTGCACAAAATGGAATATACATCATTTGTTCCTAAAAATTAGCAAAAACTTTAGTTAATAAGAATTCATTAAAACGAAAAGTATTCTTATAAACTTACCATAGATCTCACTCTCTTAAGGTCATATCACTAAAGCAATAAATTTGCATAACTCCTTTTCACCTTTGAGAAAAGGTGGTCACCTTGAAAACAGTCCTTTTCTTTCTGCAAAATATCAAGTATTAAAGAGTTTATGCAAAAGTGAGTTCATACAAAATCTTAATATACCAAAAGAGAGAAATTAATTTGAGTTGAACACATTGCTAGTACATGAATATTAAAAGAAATATTTATATACCATTTCAGATTTTGATAACACATATAACAATGATGCTATAAAACTAACCCTTTTAATTTTTTCTTTATATATTGTAAGTTTTAGTTTTACAATCCTATAAATTATTAAATAATATAAGTTATACATAATTCATAAGTATTTCATTCATAAGTATCATTCTAAAAAACTAATGCCAAATTCTTTTCAAAGGCATTACATGTTAAGACATTAAGAATTGTTTAAAAAATACCTTAAATTTATATTGGTGATTTAAAAGAAGAAAATTTTAATTTTATTGAATAAACAAATCATTATTCAAATTCTAAACATGTATCATCAGGGTCTAAATTAAATTTTTGGTTTCTTTTTATAAAATTAGTAATACACCTATACTTTAAATCAAATAAATTGATGGATTATACTCTCTAGGATTCTTGTTAATAATTATTCATTTTAAAAATAAATGACTAACAGGAAACATTTTACATAAATTTAATATCTGCATTACATAGCAATATTCATGAAGGTATTTTGCATTCTACACAACAGATTAATTATGGTATATATGTAGTATATTTCAGTACCAGAAAAGGGCCTGACTAAGATACTTTTGTTCCAAGGGTGCAAACCAATTTTTGTGCCCTCCACCCCCATTGCAAATTTATAGCTACAAGTTATTATCATAATTACAGTCATATAAATACTATAACATTGAACTAGCAAACATACTTAAGAAATTAACATTAAAGTAATATTTAAAATCAAAAACACCAAATTTTCATTTTAAGTAATCATTATTATCTCTGTTTAGCCATGCTAAAAATTAAGGACTTTTAAAGACCTAGAGTGACCCACTTTTTTTATTTTTACCTTGTCACACTCACAAGCTCTGTGGTTCAGAAAATAAATAATAATAGAATTAAAAATAATTAAAACTGATGAGATGATTAAATGGTTTGTAGTGGTATGTTGCTAATAATCTGTCTTATAAATATGCAATAACCCATAGGATAACAAGAGCACCGGGTTTGTTGAGAAAATTAATTATCAGGTAAATAACAGTAAAATTAAAGTAAATAGTTCATGACAAACAAAATTACCTAGTACAATAATTTATTAAAACTTAACAATGGTAGCGTAAGTTTGCAATTTTTCCCCAGTTAATACGTATTTCAAGCATTCGACTAAATTTTCGTGCCCCCTAAAATTTTCATGCCCAGGGCATGTGCCCCAAGTGCCCGTGTTATAATCAGGCCCTGGTACCAGAGGCTGCATATTTGAATCCAACTGCTGACATGCTTCTTCAGCCTTTGAGGATGGGCTTTTAACGGTAAATCCCCATCTCATAAGCCATTGCACAGCAAAGAATGAACAATGCAGAGAACCAAACCAAACTTACAATTTTTCAGTTTAAAGTGTTTCAGTTTCTGATTAATAATATGCTTACTTACAAATAATCAAACATCTTCTCATGACCGTAATGCAAAATTTTAGATTTTACTCATTGATTTTAATAACACTCTCTCTTAGAGGTTAATGGTTATCAATTAATGTCAGGTAACCCTAAATGCACTTTTTCTTGATTTTAGAAGATTTCTACATGATTATTAATAGAACTATAACGTTAAAGACTAAAAACATTTTGCTGTGAATTTTTCATTTAGTTCACTCGTTTCCTTCTTTAAAAATAAATAATAACTTCAGCAATACGGTTTTCTAAGATGTAACATCGATTAAATAAAACTGTCTTAAGACTTCGTACGATTCCGGATGAATATCGTAAACGTAAACATGTAAAAATTTTAATTTTAGGAAGAAAATTATTAAATGAAAATGAGCAATACTGCATTTAAAAATTTTAAAAAACTGTTGGTAAATAATGTTCATTAATTCATTTGTATCATATGGATAATCTTAGCAAGGTGGAGAAATTCAACGTGTAATTTTAAATGTGGCTGACTGATTAACTATCTAATACCTTCTATGATTGTCACTAGCTAGAATTCCACTTTGTTAAAAATTCAAACCTGTCAGTCAGTCAAACAACTCGAAAACACGGATAAAACAGAGATTGTAGCTGACCAGGTTCCTTACCCCAACAAACAAACAACCCAATACCACCAAGTAAACAATAGTATGTTGTTGCCAAATGTGATACATAATTTCGTTGTGACCAAATGTATAGAGAATGTGCACATGACGTCAGGATTATATAAAATTATTGTGCTCTAAGAATTTTTCTATTACTAAATTTTTTTTCACATTTCTAATGTATTTTGTATGCTTTTGTGAGAAGTACTGTACCTATAAATGTAATTTATGTTATTACCGTAAAATAATCAGGTTTTGCACATCTTTATTAGATTCTTATTTATGTAATTAACGGTAGAGATAGAGTATATATCCTTATTGGAGAGTTTCAAAATTTTTTATTTATTTACTACTAACTTCATTGTTCTTGTTTTGAAAACATTTTGACAACACTTGCTGTAGACCGCAAGCTAATACAAGGATCAGTTCTTCGCGTCACTCCACATGCGAGTGACGTATCGAAGGGCGAATCTTTTTGCTGAGAGGTAAGGTAGGTATATAGCTCATGTTTGGTATACGCGACGTTCTTTGGCTTGGTTGCGTAGCATTTTTACAACAGTGTTACCACTGTTAAAGTTCTAACCCTTGTATAACCCATCAATGGTCAAAATATATGAGCTACTTATTGGTATCAGAGTTGTGCGTTCAAATCCCACTGAGAGCATAGTTGGTCAGAATCGGCTTTAAACAGTAAATTACGGCCTCATTAGCATTTGTGTAACAAAAAAAACCCCCGTAACATTCCGAATTGAAATAAACTTCAACTCTTTCAGCTACATCTTGCTGGTGCTATATTCTATATTCTGCACAGGACTACCGAAATGAGGTTGTTTTTGGACTCGAGGCCATCAAGCTTCTGGGCCTAAGGTATTAAAAAACTACCAAACAGTTGGCAGGAAATCATAGATTTGAATGATGATACTACCCACACTAAAGGTACTGTTTTCGTGTTTATTGTTCTAACTTATTAAGAATTTTTTTGGCGGAAAATTTTGTTGCAACCCGAGATAAAGAAAAAGTAAAGTGTGCTAGGGTATTGCCATTAGAAAGAGATAGATTAGCTCACAATTTGCTCTCTCCAACAATAACGTTGACACAATATATCACACATGTAAAACAGGTAATAAAACAAACTTTTAAATGTTGAATTTTATTCTTAATACATGTAAGTTTCTTGTTAAATATTTCACATTAGCTGCATAAATAATTTAATTCATTCTAACAATGCATGAATAAACTTCTACCTTTGATTTACTACATATTTCCAAATATAAGCCCATCCGTATATAAGCCAAGGGTGTGATTTTCCTTCAAAAATGTACCCACGGTTCAAAACCCGTATATAAGCCGAAATAATGTTCGGAAACATCTGTGGTGATCACAGGACACAACAGATGGCACCACTAGACCACCGTGTACCACAGACTGACCGGTACTATCTAGTTTGACCAGTTCACGACTGGTACTACAAGCTGTAGGTACTCTCTTAGATGCTCGCTCTCCACTTGGATGTTATGCACATGTTTTTCTCCCTATTTGGTGATATATTCGATGCAGAATAAAATTGTTAAGTTTTTATTAATGTTGTGCTTATTTATAACAGTTCTCTCAAACACATCTGCTTTGCCCAACGACGAACCGTTATAAGTGGTGACCCTTAAGATTTTCGTAACCTTCGGCAGATTTTTTGCATCGAATTTGCAACCATGTGCATTTTTTACGCCATGTTCTGAAATCCTTTTCAATCCTGCTATTGCCAATAAGTTTCGCGTCGTTGCCGTTTTCCACGAAGAATTGTGTATCATTCCTGTTACTTCAAGCACGATATTTCATCATTTTTTTAAAAAATGTGTTTTTTTGAAGCTACTTGTGTTTAACGCTAGAAACGCGCTTGTGCCAACTTGGATTATTGTGTGCCATTTTTCATCACCAGTAAGGACCATGTGATCTTCAAAATCTTTCTGCATCTTCATTCTGAGTTTTAGTGTTATGCCACCACAGTGTTCAATTGAAAATTTAAATATTCAGCGATCATCCTGAACGGATATTCCTTGTTCCCGGCAATATGCATTTTTTCTACATCACTTCTACTTTGTGTTACATTTTTGTGCTCATACATATCAGTGCTTTTCTATTTTTGGATTACCTCGTCGATTCGTCGTTTTCACAGTAAGCAAAATATATTTTTTTCTTTTCAAAATTTTCTTTATATTATTTAATGCATTTTTATTGCATATCACATGTATTGCCAGCAGTTCCCTACCGCAATTAAATTCAACTACTACGTTCACAATAACTGAGCCATAGCTAAATGTAAAATATTTTTGTGTATTTATTCTGCATTGCTCTATTTTGTGTTTATATTTTATATATTGTATTGCACTGTGTACCTATATATATAGTATACCAAGTTATTTTTATTTTTTGTCTTTATAATTTACCTTTTCTCACTGTGCAAAATGACTGAACCAATTCCTAAGGCAGAACAGGTGATGCCTGCCGAAGTCGCGCGCGTTGCGGTCAAACCACCGCCATTTTGGAAGACGAATCCAAAGCTTTGGTTCATCCAGCTTGAATCCCAATTCGTTCTGGCTAATGTCACGGCAGATGACACCAAATTTCACTACGTTGTATCAGCTATGGACTCAGAGATGCTAAATTCGGTTTGTGACATTCTCGTTAATCCACCAAAAGGAGATTCTTATAACAGATTAAAAGCTAAACTCATAGAATTACATTCAGAGAGTGAGACTTCCAAAATTAGAACTCTACTACAAGGCCTCGAACTTGGTGACCAACGCCCATCTCAACTGCTCACACGCATGCGGGCACTGGCCGGAGACACTGTTGGGGAGCCGTTACTCAAATCCTTATGGATGAACCGATTACCTACCACAATGCAATCTATTATTGCCGCGCTTAATGAATCCCTAAATGGCCTTGCATCGGTGGCAGATAAAATCCATGAACTGTCAGCGGGATCTAACATTCAGGCTCTCGATAGTGCTCCGGTAGCACAAAATGATAACACTAGAATAGCGCGTTTGGAAACGAAAATTGAAGAGTTAACTGGGCTAATCGGCGAACTGAGTACCAGTGCTAGGAGAAACTCTCGCTCTCGATACAGGAGAGATAGCGCTAAGAGGCATTCAAGAAGTCGCTCAAAAGTACGCACCAATCCTGATATTTGCTTCTACCACGCACAATTTGGTAAAAACGCCAGAAATTGTCGTCTCCCTTGCAATTTTTCCCAGCAGGAAAACTAGAACGGCGATCGCTCAACGGCCGAGAACGCGACCGCCAAATTCGCCGAATTCTGTTGGCCGACCGCACGACTAATTGTAAATTTTTGATAGACACAGGCGCAGATTTATCCGTTTTGCCGAGTTCATTTGTTCCACAAACGCAGCCATCAAAAAATTTAATTTTGTTTGCCGCGAATGGATCCCAGATCGCCACATTTGGCACCAAACGCTTAAAACTTGATTTAAACCTTCGCCGACCATTCACATGGTCATTCGTAGTTGCGGATGTTAAACAGCCTATCATTGGTGTCGATTTTCTGAAACATTATAACCTTTTGGTGGACGTAAAAAATGAGAGATTAATCGACTCTATTACTAAACTGACCTCAGGAGGCATTTCGGTGAATTACAAAACAGATAATCCAAACATATCAATTTTACTTGGTACCTCGGATTTTGATAAACTTTTGAATGATTTCCCCGGATTGACTAATCCTTCACAGCCAATCAAGTCGATAGAAACAAATGTAACGTTTCATCATATTAAAACAACTGGTCCCCCTGTTTTTTCAAAACCTAGACGTCTATCGCCCGAATTACTTAAAATCGCGCGTCAGGAATTTGAATACCTCATGACTCAGGGCATCATTCGACCTTCTAACAGCCCGTGGGCAAGCCCGTTACATATGGTAAAAAAACCCAATGGTGAGTGGCGTCCTTGCGGTGACTACCGACGCTTAAACGCCAATACTATTCCGGATCGTTACCCACTGCCCCATATCCAGGATTGTACGCAGATTTTTCATAACAAACAAATTTTTTCGACTATAGATCTCACGCGAGCGTACCACCAAATTCCAGTAAATCCTGCGGATATTACCAAGACTGCTGTTACGACTCCGTTTGGCTTATTTGAATATGTGTTCATGCCTTTCGGATTGCGTAACGCAGCACAAACATTCCAACGTTTTATTCACCAGGTACTTTCTGGTTTAGATTATTGTGTGCCGTATCTTGACGATGTTTTAATTGCTTCCTCGACGCCGGAAGAACATAAAATGCATCTACAACAAGTTTTCACCCGTTTGTCTCACCATGGCTTAAAAATTAATCCCGCTAAGTGTGTTTTAGGAAAACCGTCTGTAACCTTTCTAGGATGCCTCATTACACCAGAAGGCGTTAAACCTCTGCCCGAAAAAGTGCAGGCTATCAGGGAATTTCCTAAACCACAAACTTTTGTGGAACTAAAACGGTTCTTAGCAATGTTAAATTTCTATCGCCGTTTTTTGCCTCATGCCGCACATATGCAAGCTCCCTTACACGAGTATTTAAAAGATTCGAAGAAGAATGACAGGAGACAAATTCCCTGGACAGATGATGCTACGTCCGCATTTAATAATTGTAAAACATCCTTAGCCAACGCTGTTACTTTAAGTTATCAGGAGCCAAATCAAAGTATCTGTCTCATGGTTGACGCATCAGACTCCGCCATAGGGGCAGCCTTGCATGTTATTAAAGACGGTAACATGAAACCCTTAGCATTTTTTTCGCGTAAGTTATCCCCTACCGAAAAACGTTATAGCACTTACGATAGGGAACTACTGGCAATATACGCAGCGGTGAAACACTTTAAACACAACTTGGAAGGACGCACCTTTACAATTTTCACGGACCATCGCCCTCTAACGTATTTATTTACAAAAAATTCTGACTCGGCATCTCCACGACAAATCCGTCAATCGAGCTATATTGCTCAATTCTGTACAGATATACAGCACATCAGCGGCAAGGACAATGTTGTGGCTGATGCATTATCTCGAGTCTGCGAAATCAAGAGTTCGTCGATTGGTCTTGAGTCCATTGCCAGAGCTCAACAAGACGATGAGGAGTTACAAAATCTCCTGCGTGATAAAGACCACTCGCTAAATTTACAACCGATGCCTGTTACTTCTAAACTTAGTGTATTGTGTGATGTTGCAAACAACAAAATCCGTCCATTTATCCCTACGGCCCTGCGACGAACGATTTTTCAACAATTGCATAATCTTGCACACCCTGGTATCCGTGCTACAAAAAAGTTGATCTTGGACCGGTATGTTTGGCCGGCAAGTTCTAAAGATGTTACCGAATGGACACGGGCATGCAAAGACTGCCAAACTTCGAAAGTGGTGCGACATACAAAAAGTCCACACCAACAATTTCCCCTTGTGTCAGACAGATTTGAACATGTACATCTTGACTTGGTGGGACCCTTACCGCCATCCGACGGATTCAACTATTTGTTGACATGCATTGATCGATTTTCACGTTGGCCAGAAGCCATCCCAATCACTGACATGTCAGCTGAAACAGTAGCCAAAGCATTTCTACACCACTGGATCGCCAGATTTGGAGTCCCGACCACCATCACGACCGACCAGGGTCGTCAATTTGAATCATTCCTTTTTACCAACCTGAACAAGATGCTCGGCATTCGCCGAATAAGGACAACTCCATATCATCCTTGTGCGAATGGAATGATTGAACGTTTCCATCGTTCACTTAAGCAAGCCCTCAAGTGTCACAACAATAATAAGTGGACAGAAAGTTTGCCACTTGTACTTTTAGGTCTCCGCTCTGCCTTTAAAGAGGACCTGGGAGGTACGTGTGCTGAGATGCTCTATGGCATCCCCCTTAGGCTACCTGCAGATTTTTTTCAACATTCAACGACCAACTACAACAACCCGTCGACGTTCCTTAAATCTCTGTCTGAACAAATGCATCGATTGGCACCTGTACCCACAACAAATCATAACCGACAGACCTCATTTGTGCATCCAGCGCTGACGACGTGCACTCACGTCTTCGTGAGGAACGATGCTGTCAAATCTCCTCTTACTCGTCCATATGATGGTCCTTTTCGTGTCATCGAAAGAAATTCAAAACACTTCATCCTGTTTATTCATGGAAAAAATTCGGTGATAAGTGTTGACCGACTGAAACCTGCTTTTCATCTTGGAGAATCAACTTCACACTCTAATACTTCAACTACAGATGTGTCACCGAATCCTACAGCTGATGGTCCATCGTCATCTACAACAGTTCCTGGACAACTTGACCAACGTCAACCGACTCCTTCTTCACCTGATCCGGGTCAGCTGGAGCAGAAGCCTCAACTTGGACGTAAGAAATGGACATTTAAAGACCCGATGTCTGCAGCTCCAACTGTTACTCGTTCCGGACGTCACGTCAGATTCAATCCACGGTACCTTCCCAGTTAGCCTCTCGTGTCTTTGACACTTGGGGGGGAGTACTGTGGTGATCACAGGACACAACAGATGGCACCACTAGACCACCGTGTACCACAGACTGACCGGTACTAACTAGTTTGACCAGTTCACGACTGGTACTACAAGCTGTAGGTACTCTCTTAGATGCTCGCTCTCCACTTGGATGTTATGCACATGTTTTTCTCCCTATTTGGTGATATATTCGATGCAGAATAAAATTGTTAAGTTTTTATTAATGTTGTGCTTATTTATAACAGTTCTCTCAAACACATCTGCTTTGCCCAACGACGAACCGTTATACATCCAACTACGCCGTTAAGAAGCCGAAAATACCGCCAAGCGGGTAAAACAAAGGAAATATTTTCCAATTAAATTGCTTATAAGTAAAACCAACTAAAAGCTAGACCAATGCTTCTCAAAATATTTTCGCCATGGTATCCAATTTAAGTACCGCGGAGGTAGAGAATTAGCCGCATCTCGAGACCAATAGAAAGATATCTCTTAGCACTTTTCGATAGTAGTGAGGAAAAACAACTTATTTTAAATTTTAATTAATTTCATGTTATCTTTATTAATTTCTCAATTTTACAATAACTTATCTAGATTACTGCCGCGGCACACAGTTTAATAATCGCGGCGTTAGACCATGCGGCCAATATTTACTTTAATGCTAATGATAATAGCTTCAACTCTGGTAACCCTATATAGAGGTAAACATTTTCATGAATGTTTTTTAAAAATTCCAATTTTGGCATTTTATCGATTGCTTCCGGCTTAAGTAGAATTGTGTTTATTAGCCGATCCGCTACCGCTATAGTATTGGTGTTTTGGCACGATTATAACTTATATCTTTTAAAATTTATTATTCAATTTGCGTTTTTTCCCTTTTCAAAATTTTTGCAAAGATCGTTTGCTTTTTGTCGTTATACATCTTCGTTATTCCTTTTTTTTTTACCATTTCATTATTTTTTTTTGCAGATCTGCGAGCTCTTTTGTCGCCAACAGCCAAAAACGTCGCCAAGAAATACATATATTACATTTGTTCCATTGATCTTTTTATACGCTGATCCCCCCACTTTAGGTCTATAAAAATCCCAAAAATTGTCGGCTTACACACAGAAATATATGGTAAATAAAAAAAAATTATTTCTATTTACATTATAAATGATCTATCACGGCTTCATCTCCTTGTATCTTATATGTTCTAAAGTAACACAGGCTAAATCTTTGTAATAATTGTTTATGTGATGTGATTAAAAAATATACTTACACATTGTACCGAACACCCACCAACAACAGGAAAGAAATAATTTGTAGTAAGAACACAGCAAATATAAATTTGCATGTATGCATGTTCTCAAATAAGGAAAGTATGATGAAAGTTTCAAATTATCAGTAACACACTTTTCCTTAGAGACAATAGTTAATTATAGTTATGTCAACAAATAATTTTCGATTATAAAATATCCAAATTTGCAGATTTAATTAAACTTTTTACTTAAATGTATATACATAAGTATGTAAAAGTGGGAAGAAACTTTTGAACATTGCAAATGAAATTTTTGGCAAAAATATACATGTAGGCAACTTCCTTTCCTTTTAAGAATCTGTTTCTTAAAAGAACTTTTTGGGTACTCATAAATATTGATTTAAACGCTACTTACGAAATTGAATTACTTTTTTTCTAAAGGATATATAAACCTTTAATTGAAGACATACTTTGTGAACTATCTACACTTGTTCATTTCAATTAGTTTTTAACTAGTTTTACATTTGCTAAGTGATCTTGAGAGCATGCTCCAGGAAGATAAAGAGAATGGCACAAATCGATTATAATTTAGAAGGCTTTGGGTTGAAATCTATGAGACTGCAAGAAAGCATTAGATAAGACATTCATAACTAATTGGGATTAACTCTAAAAAATATAAATGTTTTCTAAAATTAGTCTTTAAGTAACTCAAGAAAGTGCTTTAAGAAAAATAAACATAGTGTTTTAATTTTACAAGCAGAAATTAGATGCAAAATTTTACAAAAACATTATAAGGTTAAAAAAATTTAACAGACTTTTACTTTAAAGGCAATAGACATTGCATGGTTTTAGCAAGTTTCAAACATGATTCTAAATATGTCTTACTTGAATTAAGTTTAAAAAATTTGATATCTGCTAAGTGAAGACTAGTTTAACATCTGCTAAGTGATCTTGATAGAAGTTGTGAAAATAGTGAGAATGGCACTGATTAATTACAATTGAGTGAATGCAAATGCCTAGGGATGAAATCTATGAGACTGCACAGCAGCAAAATAGCAGTTGACATTCAAAACTAGTTAAAATTAAATCTAAAGAATATATATGAATGTTTTCTAAAATTAGCCCTGAAATTTAAACAACTCACAAAATTGCATGAAGAAAAAGAAATATACAGTTTTAGAATTGTACAGGCTTGCAACTGCTGAGGTACTTTCAAAAAGGTGAGAAAAGTCACAAATAATACAGAATAAGTGACTAAAAAGTGACTAAACATTGAAAAAAAGCGATTTTTTTCTCCTTTTGATTGCAGATGTTATTATTAAGGTTTTTCTATTTATTTTAACTGTAAATCAAATGATTCATGCAAGACATGATTTTAGTGTCAAATACAAAAAAAAAAAAAGATAAAAATTTTGTTTAACACAACTCAACATTGCTTTTTATTCAAGAAAATCTATAAATTAGATTTAAATACATACAATACATTAATTTTATAATCACAATTTTCTGCATATATTAATTATGTTTTGAAATATGTACATAGCTAGATTAGAGTATCTAAACAAAAATTGTGAAGAAAAAGAGAAATGTGTGCTTTGACGTTAATTACTTTAATGTATTAAATGTACATTTTAGTACACATGTAGATTTCAGGTACTTTTTTACGACTTTTTAAAATCATTAAATTTTGGAAACCATATGACTAATTACATTTTAATAAGAAAAATAAGTTTAGGTTCGGTTTGTATTGGAGCACTATGTTCTACTTTTTGTAACACGAGGGCTAATGAGACGGGGACCTACTGCTTAAAAACGATTCTGAACAGCTATGAACATCCATACCACAGTGGGTTTCGAACCCATGAACTCTGGTTCAGAAAGGCCAGCACCCTAACCATTCCGCAATCGTTCGGAAAAAAAAAATAAGATTAGAGCATCACATTTTCAGTCTCTTATTAAAATATTTTATTAATAATTCAATTTTCTTTTTTCAACAACAGACTTTTGCTGATACACCATGAAAAAAGTGACTGTTTACTTAAAAAAGTGACTAAAAGCGATCAATTGTAAAAAAAGTGACTAAAGGTAAGAAAAGTGACGGTTGGTTTGGTTTGGTTTGGAATGCTACGGTCTACTTTTTGCAACTCGAGGGCTAATGAGACCTGGACCTACTGCTTAAAGCCGATTCCGAATGGCTACAAACATCCATGCCATAGTGGGATTCGAACCCACGAACTCCGGTACCGAAGGCCAGCACCCTAACCAATCGGGCAATTGCAAGCCTGATTGTACTTGCAGAAATCAGATGCAAAATTTTATAATAATATTATACGGGAAAAGAATTTAACAAACATACTTTTATTTTAAATGCAGTAGACAATGCATGATTTTAACAAGTTTGAAACAAGATTCTAAAACTGTATTATCTGCAGTCAAAAACTGTAAATTTTTACTTTATTTTTTACTATATTTAAATAATTTCTTAATTGATCACTGTATTTTAATAGCGTTCATATAAGATACGCTAGTTATATCACAAGTTCCCTGATATACATACATATATATATATATATATATATATATATATATATATATATGTACATGTATGTGTGTGCATGTATTAATATTAGTTGATTTTCATTTAAAAATTTTGAGACTCTACTAGTTTGAATAGAAAACTAAAATTTATTACTTTAATACAGAAATCAAATGTTGTATAACATAAATTAACTATACACATAAACAGAAGTAGCTTTGAGTTTCCTTGGTGAATAAATTTTACTTGGCAATAGGGTTAATAGGATAATACATAAATTCCAAACTCAGTAACTTCAGCCAAATGACAAGGAAAAATAGAATTAAACAATTCAATGTATTTTTTTAATCGGTAGTTTAGTGGATCCATGACTTTTACTCATTTTACTTGAAAAATCAAGACTTTCCATGACAAAATTAATCCATTGTTTAAATCCATGATTTTCCATGACTTTCCAGGTGCGCGGAAACCATGTTTATAAGAAGAAAGAGCAGACCTGATCAACACAAGTGTTCTGCATGCCAGGTTGCAATTACATTTCATTCTCGCAAGGCAACTGTATCTATGTATGCATATATATATATATATATATATATATATATATATATATATATATATATATATATATATATATATATATATATATATATATATATGTCTGTGTGTGTGTCAAAGGACATTAATATTGAAAACAATACTTCAATATTTAAATTTTTATTACTAATAGTTAAAAATTAACAATAGAAAGATAAAAAAATATAAATGTTGATATATATTTATAACAATAATCAATCAAATATCATATTAGTTTCAATTACAAATTTTGTGAATTAGAATAGGTGGAAGTAAATGATTTCATATCCGAACTATAATCAAATGTTTCTTCAATTCAACAGCAGGGAAGATTATTTGCCCTCACCATGAAAATTGAGGAAAGTTTTTAACCCAGTACTAGCAAAAAAATACTTTCAAACATTCACCACAAACATATGGTTTCTTCCTATTATGCTAACGAAAATGAACTTTCGATGAGGAACTAGTAGAAAATGCTTTCTTACATACACTACAAACACATGATTTCACCTACGTATGATAGCTGCCTTTTAAGTTTTTAGAAAAATTAAGATATAAAAGAACTTTTGGGGACAAACAGTTTTATTGCTTTTCAAAATATTCGCTTTTAAGATTTATGCACATTCCATACGTTCAAACCAATTTTTGAAGCAGTTTTTTTTAACTCTGAAGTTGATATCTCAGAAACATGGTTTTGGAAGGCATGAACAGCATCTTCAGGTGATGAAAATTGCTACCCATGCATTTTTTGTTTGACATAAGGAAATAAGAAAAAGTCCTTAGAGGACAAATTAGAAGAATGTGTGTAATGAGACATTAATTTGATATTTTTATCCTTCAAATAATCAATTGTTTCATGTGCTGTGTGGGAGCTGGCATTATCATGATGAAGAATAATGTGCTGATTTTTGTTGTTTTTTTCCTGATTTTGTTGATGACTTTTAGCAAACAAATACCATTTAGCATTAACAGTCTTTCAATCCTCTAAAGGAATGGTTGCAATATGTCTTATAAGACTAAAGAAACAAACAATCACTTTCTTGGAAGTGCTTCATGAACGAACAACTTTCGTAGCATTCAGTTCATCTTGAAATAGCCAGACAGTAGACTGTTGTTTAGTTTTTGGCTCATACAAAAATATCCAAGTTTTGTCTCATGTAACTATGTTGTATACGGATTTTGTTGCTTCCACTCTAAAATTTTTTAGCATTTCCTTACACTAATTTGCATGAGCCTATTTTTAAGCTTCTGTCAAATTATGCGGAATCCATCTAGAACAAACCTTTTTAGCAGCTAAATGCTCATGGCAAATTAAATGTATTGGCAATTTGTGGCATGCCAATGGATGTTCTATCTCACAATATGTGACATGCCAAACTTCTTCAATCATCTTGTACACAGCACTGATGTTTGGTCGTTTGTAAAAATTTACAAGGCGACCATTTGTATGCACACATGAAGTTGACTTTTCAACTTAAAATTAGTTGAACATGCTTTCTTAGAAATTCAGCAATTATATGGTTTCTCCCCAGCATGAGAAAGAAAATGAATATCTAAGTTGCCTTTTTGAGAAAATGATTTTTTACATACACTACAAACATAGGGTTTTTCTCCAGTATGAAGACGAAGATGGCGTTTTAAAGAAGAACTCTGAGAAAATGCTTTCATACATACACTACAAACATATGGTTTCTCCCCAGTATGGGAAAAAAAAATGAACTTTTAATTCATAACCAGTAGAAAATGCTTTCTTACACATACTACAAGCATAGGGTTTTTGCCCCAGTATGTACACGAAGATGAACATCTAATTTACCTTTTTCAGAAAATGATTTCTGACATATACTACAAGCATATGGTTTCTCACCAGTATGTACACGAAGATGAACATCTAATTTATCTTTTTGAGGAAATGACTTCTTACATACACTACAACCATAAGGTTTCTCCCCAGTATGAACACGAATATGAAGTTTTAAAGAAGAACTCCGAGAAAATGCTTTTTTACATACACTACAAACATATGGTTTCTCCCCAGTATGGGAAAAAACATGAACTTTTAATTTATAACCAGTAGGAAACGCTTTGTTACATACACTACAAACATAAGGTTTTTCCCCAGTATGAGAGCGAAAATGAATTTTTAATGCAGAACTAGTAGGAAATGCTTTCTTACATAGACCACAACAAACACATGTTTTCTCTTGATTGTGAACACGAAGATGACTTTTTAACTGTAAATGAGTAGAAAATACTTTCTGACATAAATTGCAAACAAATGAATTCTCTCCAGTGCAGCACTGAAGATGTACATCTAAGTTTCCTTTACGAGAAGATGATTTCTTACATACACTTTTAGCATATGGTTTCTCCTCAGTATGGGAACATAGGTGAACATCAAATTTACTTTTCTGAGAAAACAATTTCTTACACGCAGAACAAGAAAAAATCGTTTCTTTAGAATCTAAAAACCTAGAATGATCCTCAAGTGTGCTGTCATCCATGTCAATAATAAACAAAATTGTGACGAAAAGGCCTTTTTTTAATGTATTAAGTCTTTTGTCATTAAAAAGCACTCTATTACTATTATTCACAAATCCACAGTTTCTATGTAGTACCTTTATCTCATTTTCTCAATATAGCAATTATTACTTCCAGTAAATGAAAATGTTTTTAAAATAAGTTATGTATGTGTCTAATACAGTTTCGTTTATTGAATGCCTCCACTTAAGTATAAGGACCATGTTTGCAAACATGTCAATATGGTATCCAGCTGATTTGAGAAGCACCAAATGTAGAGCAATGCTTTAATATAAATGCAACCTGTAAAGTAACAAAAGAAATTAGATATAATATTATAAAAATTCTACTGCTAGGGGGGTATATGGTCTATGTAAACCAGGAGTAAAGACCCTTGAGTCTAACCTCTGCAGCCTTACCAAAGAACCTAAAAACCCTAAAGGGACCTAAGCTCCATGTTTTTTTTTTTTTTTTTTTTTGTTTGTTTCATGCTGCTCCCATCAACCCCATTTTTTAATTAATTACTTTTCATTCTAATCCTTTAATTTTACGATGATCTGGTTATTTTTCACCCAAAAACTTAAGGTACTGGTGGTATTTTCTGAACAAGTAAAGTTATGTCAATCCTACAGGGTGGGCCAACAACCTTTCGTAATTACTGATGAGCAATGGTTCTTAAAGCCAGGATTACATCTGTCACCTCACAAAATATTTTGTTTTCCCATTTGGCCTTCCAAAAATACCAAGAAGTTGCAACTACCACAAACTCTTCCTCAGATATAATTGCAACCCTCGATTCAGCCAACAAGTGTTGCACCACTTTCACTAATGCCAGCATCATAGGTATGAGGTCAGCTGGAGCATCTAGTTTTATTCTAATTTCCTTTCTCCTAATTGCTACTCTGTTGAGATCCTTCTATACAGGGCTTCCTAGTAAAACATTTGACTTTCACCAATCAAAAAAAAAAATTGTTTTAAAGAACTTTTTTCGCATGCATCTATAATAGTATGTTTAAGTTGAGGGTTTTCCCCCTATATTATGCCATACAGTGTCCACTTAATGTGGATGCTGTACAGACACAGCAAATGTTACTCCTGTATTCAAAGAAGCTGTAGACAAATGAAGTGGTAGCTTATGGATATTGCAGTTTGTAGGGCATGTTTGTGATGGGTTTAACTGTACTTTCTTTTACTCTAATTTAAACTCCGTAATTTTTTTTTAACAAATGTGTTGCATCCAGAAATTTGCAATCCTTGTTTTATTTTACTGCTCTTACTATTGAACATCCACTGCTAATGTGTTTAATTTTTCATCAGCTAGCAAATACATTATTTCCCCTGTCTTAAGCACAGTTTAAAATAATTTAGAGAAATGAACAATACAACTGAGAAAATAAAAATTTTCCTAAACAAATATAAAAATACTACATTATTTACACAACTTTTTTAAGGATTTTTCTTCTTTTTTAATATATATATATAAATGTTAAAACAGGGTGATGGCTACAAAAGTGTTTTGTTTGCAATTAGTTTCTCAAAAAGGTCAATAGAAATTTAGCGTTAACAACAGGAATAATATAATGAAGAATTTACACATGTGGGGGATTTAAATACCTTAGTATTTTTCTGATAATTCCAGACTCGTAGATTCCAAAAATGTTCTCAAAAATTTAAAAAACTCTGTCCCTCATTTTAAAAATTAATTTTAAAGTTAAGCTAAAATTATGCGACATCAAAACACTGTCATTAGTTTCTTTTAATATCAAGTATCAGTAAAAGCACTTTTCTTGATTCTAGGAGATTTCTACATGAGTATTAAAGGACCTATAATGCTACAGATTATAAACATTCTGCTTTAATTTTTTTATTTAGATCATTCATTTCCCTCTTTAAAAATTAAAAAAATAAATAAAAAGTTATTAAATTTCGGAGGTACAGTTTTTAAAATGTGACATAGATTAAATAAATCTGTAAAATGTTTAATAAGAAGTGTATGTAAAAAGTAAACAACTCAAAATTTCAATTTTAGGAAGAAAATTACTAAATAAAAAATAAACAGTACTCAATTTAAAGGTTTAAAAAATTGTTGAGAAAAAATGTGGTTTGCATTATTAGTAAATGTGCGTGTGCATGCATGAATATTTGTTGATTTTCATATAAACTTTAAAGACTACACTATTTTGAATAGAAAACCAAAATTTATTACATTAATATACAAATCAAATGTTGTATAACAAAAATTAATTGTACACATATACAGAAGTAGCTATAATTTTATTTTCATAATAAAAATATAATTTATGACAGCCTATACTCCTGATATAAAATTCTGGCTACAACCTTGCTATAGGTAAAATATAATTTTTTGTCATGGATTAGAAAAAATAAATTTCCTCCATACACACTTTTGGGTTTGCATATGTAAGATACATTATTTTATGAATGAGAAAAAAGTTTGGTTTACAAGAAACAATAGCAGACTTGGTTAACACAAACGTTTTGCATGCCACACTAGAATTGGATGAGAAAAAAGTGTATGATAAAGCAAAAGAAAGCATGTCTAATGCACATCTGAAAGAAAAAGATTTAACACATACAGGCTTGCAACTGCTGAGGTACTTTCAAAAAGGTGAGAAAAGTGACAAATAATACAGAATAAGTGACTAAAAAGTGACTAAACATTAAAAAAAATTTTTTTCTCCTCTTCATTACAGAGGCTATTATTAAGATTTTCTATTTATTTTAACTCTAAATCAAATGGTTCATGCAAGACATGATTTTAGCGTCAAATACAAAAAAGGTTAAAAATTTTGTTTAACACAACTCAACATTGCTCTTTATTCATCTATAATCTATAATATAGAAAATCTATAAATTAGATTTGAATATGTACAATACATTAATTTTATAATCATAATTTTCTGCATATATTAATGATGTTTTGAAATATCTACATAGCTAGATTAGAGTGTCTAAACAAAAATTGTGAAGAAAAAGAAAAAGAGAAATGTGTGCTTTGACGTAAATTATTTTAATGTATTAAATGTACATTTCAGTACAAAAGTAGATTTCAGGAACTTCTTAATGACTTTTTAAAATCAATAAATTCTGGAAACCATATGACTAATTACATTTTAATAAGAAAAATAAGATTAGAGCATCACATTTTTGGTCTTTTATTAAAATATTTTTTATTAAAATATTTATCAGATTTTCTTTTTTTAACAACAGACTTTTGCTGTGATACACCATGAAAAAAAAGTGACTATTTACTTAAAAAAGTGACTAAAAGTGATCAATTGTAATAAAAAAGTGACTAAAGGTGAGAAAAGTGACGGAATTGCAAGCCTGCACATTGTGTTTTCCCAGTGAATGAGTTTAAATCCCCAGAGAAGAGTGAAAATGCTAAAGAAAATAATTTGAAAAATCAAACGTATTCCCAGTGCATTAGATCAGCACCTAGTGATGCAATTTTAAAACTGGATTCAAATAAACATCAACATATCCACCAAAATATTGTTCAAGAGCCTTTGTATGAAAACAGTAAGACTACAACTACCTTGTTTTTATCACCTGTTTCTAAAAGTTCAGTTTCAGGAATGATATTAAATGAAGTTCTTAACAAAGATCAAAGCCGAGAACCCACATATCCAAAGAATAATTCTACTGCTAATTCTGATACTGTTTCCAAGAAAGCCTTAATGGAATGGAACTGAATTTGTATATGAAGAAGATAAGGCTTTCACCTCATCAAAAACTACCTTTAATGAAGAAGCATCAATGTTGAATGGAACTGAACCTGTATACAAAAGGGATAATTATCTTGCTAATTTTGAAACTGCCACTAAAACAGCACTAGAATTACATTTTCTGTTGGCAAAGCAATTGCATGTATGTATGCACATATATATATATGTGTGTGTGTGTGTGTGTGTGTGTATAGGATATGAACACTGAAAACAATATTTCAATTTTTCATATTAATAATCAAAAATTAACTATAGAAAAGTCAAATATACATCTATAAATATATATAACAATAATCAATCAAATATATTTGTTTCAATAATAAATTTTGTGAATTTCAATAGGTGGAAGTAAAGGATTTTGTATCCACTCTACAAGCACGTTTTTTCAAAAGCATGGAAGTTAAGATGATTTCTCCCCATCATGCAAATGAACATGAGATTTTAAGTCAGTACTAGTAAAAAATGCTTTCATACATACACGACAAACATATGGTTTTTCTCTACTGTGGAAACGAAAATGAACTTTTAATGAAGCACTAGTAGAAAACGCTTTCTTACATACACTACAAACATTTGATTTTATCCCAGTATGCACACGAAGATGACTTTTTAACTCAAAACTAGTTGAACAAGCTGTCTTACAAAAATTGCAAACATATGGTTTCTCCCAAGTATGGGAAAGAAAATGACTATCTAATTTTCTTTTTATAGATGATGATTTTTTACATACACTAGAAACATTGGGTTTTTCTCCCGTATGACGACGAAGATGGCGTTTTAAAGAAGAACTCTGAGAAAACGTTTTCATACATACACTACAAACATATGGTTTCTCCCCAGTATGGGAAAAATGATGAACTTTTAATTCATAAGCAGTAGAAAATGCTTTCTTGCATACAGTACAAACATATGGTTTCTCCCCAGTATGGGAGCGCAAATGAACCTTTAATGCAAAACTACTAGAAAATGCTTTATTACATACACCACAACAAACACAAGGCTTCTCTTGATTATGAACACGAAGATGACTTTTTAACTTACGACTAGTAGAAAATACTTTCTGACATAAATTGCTAACACATGATGAATTCTCTCTAGTGCAGCACCGAACATGAACATCTAAGTTGATTTTTTGAGAAAATGATTTCTTACATACAGAACAAGCAAAAGTCTCTTCTTTAGATTCTAAAAACCTAGATGGAACATCAAATGTGTTCTTATCCATGTCAACAACAAAGATTTTTGACTAAAAGGCCTTTATAAATTTATTTTTAAGTCTCTTGTCCTTAAAAAAAACACTCTATTAAATAATTCACAGATCCACAATTGTAGTACCTTTATCTCAATTTCTTGATATAACAATTTTTATTTCCAGTAAATGAAAATGTTTTAAAATAAGTTATGTATGTGTCTAATACAGTTTCTTGCACTGAATGCTTCAAGTGGAGTACAAGGTCCAGGTTTGCAAACACATCAATATGATAATCAGCTGATCTGAGAAGCACCAAATATAGAGAAATACTTTAATATAAATGCAACCTGTAAAGTGAAAAAAGAAATTAGATATAATATTGTATAAATTCTGCCGCTATGGGGTATGCCAGCAGAAAATACCCTTGAGTCTAACCTCTTCAGCCTTATCAAAAAGCCTAATAACCATAAGGGAACCACAGCTTGTTTTTTTCTTTTTTTGTTAATGATTCTTTTAGCAACCCCCTTTTTATTAGTAATTTTTACTTTTATCCTTTAATTTAAAAATGATCAGGTTATTTTTCACCCCTAAATCTTATACAAGGTACTGGTGGAATTTTCAGTGATGTCTATTCGAGGGTTGGCATGATTTAAATCTTGATTTAAATCAGTTGATTTTTTTGAAAAAAATCATTGATTTAAATCATTTTTTTTCCCACTTCTTTTAAAACCTATATTCCAAAGACAGGAGAATTGGGAATCAGTCAGCACAGTAATACCAATAAGTAAATCAGTGTAAATAGATAGCATGTGCTTTCCAAGAATTTAGGGGTATTGTTATCAGAAAGTATGTAGTAGGGGTAGTACGACTGATTATGACTGGTGAAATTCATTTTATGTAATGGGAGGTAAAGAGAGTACTACAGAACTTGAAATCCAGTTTGTCTACCAAATAACAACAGCCGTGGCTTCATCTGCTGGAATGGAAAGACAGTTTTCTTCTTTTGGTATTGTTCATTTTAGCCTTCGTAACCAATTAATTAGTAGTGGATAAAGCATCAAAGCTAGTGTTTTTATTGAAACAATTAAATCCATAATTTGGTGCTTAAATATATTAAAATAATTATGATTTGTTTTTTTAAATAAATAGTTTGCATTAAAAGAATATTTAATTTGTTCTTTTAATTTACATCTTATTTAGTTTGCACTATCCAATTACAAAATAATAGAATGTATTTAGATTAAAATTTATATATTCAAGTTTAGGTAATCAGTGTGCAGAATATACTAGATAGATAAGATGTTACATCTTATAACAAACTATTCTATGTATATTTCAAAAAACATAAAAACAACAATTAAAATTAGTATTCAGAAAAAAACATAAAAAATCCGATTTAAATCAAATAAATCTGATTTTTTTTTTTAAATCATGATTTTTTTTCCAACCCTGGTCTATTCTACAGGGTAGGCCAACAACAATTTCTCAATTACACATCAGCAATATTTCTTAAAACCAGGATTACATCTGTTACCTCACAAAATCTGTTTTCCGTTTTGGCTCCCAAATACTGCCTGGAAGTTACAAATACCACAAACTGTTTTTCAGTTATGATTGCAACCTGCACTTCGGCCAGCAAGGTTCTCAGAACTTTTACTAATACCAATGTCATAGCCACGAGGTCAGCTACAACTTCCAGCAGTATTTTTATTTCCTTCCTCCTACACATAATTACCACAGAAGTATTCTGAGAAGGTACTTCTGTGGGAGTCTGTTTTGTGGGGCTGCCTAGTACTGATGAAAACCACAAAAGGTTGTTGGGCCTCACAGCCAAATTAGTAGTGCATAAATGAATGACTGGGTAGGTGTGGGTAGAAAAATAAGTCTAACCTTTATAAACATTGGTTAATCTTAATTTCAAATAAAATATTTTTATGTCCTTAACTGCAATTGTAGGTAGATAAGACAAGGCGTAAATATACGTAAAATTTCAAATTTTACATAATGTATTTGCCAGGGTGGAACATCTTAAAAAAAATTTCCTCTTACCAATCCAAAAGAAAACTTTTTTAATGAACTTTTTTCACATTCCTCTGTAACACCACTTTTTTTTTTTTTTTTTTTTTTTTTTTCATATTATGCTATGCAGTATCCACAGCTGTACAGACACAGCAAATATTAATCCTATATACAAAGAATCTGTGGCCAAATGAAGCAGTGGTTTGTGGATATAACAGAATTTTGTTGGGCATGCTTATGATTTGTTTTAATGTAAATTTACAGAAATGTCAAACTACACTAATCTCTCTTTTTTTTTCCCCAAGTATTTTTACAGTACATCTCTTCTAATAAAATTTTTATTTCTGCATCATGTTTCAAAACTTTTAGTTGTATTCAGAATATTGTGTTAGTACTCTCATTTCCTCTAAAAGTTTTCCTATCCAAATATAAAATATTATATTTTGAACACAACATTTTCATTTTTTTTTCTTTACAAATTTAGAAACATTAAAATAAGATGATGCCATGCAAGTGTTTTGTTTAAAATTAGCTTCAGAAAAAGTCAATAGAAATTTTAGTGTTAACAACAGCAATAGTATAATTATGAAATCAATTCAAATATTAGCGTTTAATATTTTTGTGATTTGGTCAGAAGTGCTACAGCTAGCTGTTTTTTTTTTTTTTTTTTTTTTTTTTTTTTTGATTAAATAAGACTGGGATATACTGCTTAAAGCCAATTCCAGGTGATTATGAACAACCACGCCAGCAGCAGGATTCAAAACGAAGATTTGATAATACCACGTGTAATAAACGAAAAATATTAATTCTCTGCATGCATAGGATGGAGCATACAACATTCATTCATAAAAAATTATCAACAAATTTTGTTAATAAGAATGCATCATAACCAAAAATATTCTTAAACTTACCATATACCTCACTGTCTTAAGGTCATATCACTGAAGCAATGAGTTTGCATCACTCCTTTTCAACTTTGAGGAAATGTGGTCAACTCCTAAAATAGTCCTTTTTTTCCTGAAAAACATCAAGCTTTAAAATATGTATGAAAAAGTGAGTTTAAAAAAAAACCCTTGATATTCTCAAGCAAAAAAAATTAGGTTATGTCTATCAAATTTCTTGTACAAGAATATTACCAAAACAATTTTTACATAACATTTCAGATTTTTTTTAATGTACAACAATGATGCTATAAAACTAACCATTCTAATTTTTTCCTTTACATATTAAAAGTTTTTGTTCTAGTCAAAATCGTAGATTTGAATTTTGTATAACAGCACATGTGTATGCTATGACATATAAAAAGTATTAGAATATCCTTGAAGAAATTGTTATCATAACTACAGTTTTTGTAGGATTAAGAGAGATAATCAATTTGGTAAAATCAAATGTCTTACAACACAAATTAATTTTATACATAAATAGATATAGCTATAGTTTTATTTTGTTAATTTTTACAAAAACTACACAATTTATCAACAAACAAACTATGACAGTCTATCCAATTGATATAAAATCTTGGCACAGCCTTTTATAGGTGAAAGGTATTTCTCGTCAGGGAATAGAAAATATACATTCCATCAATTTTTAGATTTACATCAGTACGGTAAGTTTTTCTGATTAAGAATATAAAAAATACATCAATTAATGTAAGACACATTACTTAATAAATTACATAAAGTTTGGTTTACATAAAGAAAATAGCAGACCTGGTCACCCAAAAAACTATATGGTTTCTTCACAGTATGAACACAAAAAGTTTCAAAGCAGAACTCGCTGAAAATGCTTCTTTACATGCGCTACAAACATATGGTTTCTCTCAAGTATGAAAAACAAGAGGAACTTTTAATTTAGGTAATAAAATATGCTTTGCTAACATACTACCAACATATGGTTTCTCTAAAGTATAGGAACAAAAATTATCTTTGAATGTAAAACTAGTAGAAGAAAAAGCAGTCTTATATAAACTGCAAACAAATGATTTTTTGCAAGTGCAGTGCCTATGATGAATATTTAAATTTCCTTCTAGAGATACTGATTTTTTTACAGACACTACAATCATATGGTTTCTACCCAGTATGAATACCACAGCAAGCAAGACTGTTCCTGTTTCTGATCATGAAGATGATTTTAACTCAAAACTAGTAGAAAATTCACTCTTGCATAAATTGCACACAAATGATTTTTTGCCAATGCAGTGCCGTATATAAATATTTAAGTTATCCTATTGAGAATATATATTACACACACTATAATCATATGGTTTCTCACCAGTATGTACACAAAGGTAAACATCTATCTTTTTTTAGAAAATGGCTTCTTATAAACACAACAAGCATATGGTTTCTCACCAGTATGTACATGAAGATGAACATCTAATTTAGCTTTTTGAGAAAATGATTTCTTACATACACTACAAGTATATGTTTCTCCTCAGTATGAACACTAAGATGAAGTTTTAAAGAGGCACTGTGTGAAAGGGATATATTACATACACTACAAGCATACAGTTTCTCACCAGACTCCAGCATCCTTTTACGATACAGTCATCAGGCTATTAGATTTAGTCTTAAAGACAACTATGCTCTTACACTAACAAAGCCACACATTTCATGGCTAACTTAGACGGCTCGATTTAGAAAATATTAATATTCATGGTGATGTGTTACAGTGATGGCAACAATGGTAGTGGCATGTTCATCAGGAAAAGACGTATTAGATTTAGTATGAAAAATCACTACTACTACTTAGTTTTTCAGGAACTTACAGCTATTAAAAAAAACTTTGAATTACTGTGTGAATGAGGATCTCTATATTGATATATGGATTATAAACAAAACCACCTGGTGCTACTTTGTTTACAACAAGCAATAGGTGCGATCAAACAGCAATTGCTAGGCTCAGTTGCAGTCAACATATTCTAATGCATCATTCTAATCTTAAGTTTATCCTCTTTTCCCAAGTTGCATTCTTACTCCAGCCCCTTCTGCCCATATTTTAACATACATACTTTACTAGTACAGTCAGCTGTATTCCAGTGCTGATGTGATTATTCATTTATTGAAAACACTTTTGGTTCATGGACTTTATCTATATAGTACTGTCAATAATGTGGGATTAGAAACAACTACAAAAATTATTGTCTTCCTTCCTTAAGAAACTCACTTTGTGGAATTTTGGTTGCAGTTCAGTCCCATTTAATCATGTTGTATCTACAGAAGAACTATGAAACCTCCTTTGATAATAAACAAGTTCAACACTTTGACTCAAGAACTTTCCTGGACGATTTGAGGCTACTTTGTCCCTGGCAGTTCTTCAATGAATCCTTTTGTGCATATTGAGACAGCAGAGGTTCAAATTCACGGAAAATTCATCAAACTTTCAACTAAAGAACCTTTTAAATTTTGTCTTAATGAATATCTCTCTCTGTATTTTTGATCTGTCTCTCAGTATTTTTGATGCATAGTAACACCATTTCCCTCTACCCTTGAATTTGGATTATAAATAAAGATTTAAATTGCTTTTCCTTCCTCAACATTTGTAGATCATTTTTGTGTTGTATCTAGTTGCAAAAAAAGATAAGTGGTATTCTAACCGTGCAAAGAGCAACTGCCTTCACTAAAGTATTGAATCAAACATCAAGAAACTGGTTCTGAACCAGCAAGCCCAAATATGCATTCAAATAGGTACTTGATTGTTACATACTACTTTTATAATGTAAAAAACACTTTTGCTTTTTTAAGTATCTAACTAAAAATAAAACTTTTAAACATGTTTTAAAAGTTTTTTCTGCATTAGACAGTTTAATTTTAACAAGTAAACTACAGCTGCCTCCTGGGGTAAATGTATAGAGTTGAATCATATATATTGATGGTGTATGTATTCAATATAATTATATAAACATTTTACTCTTTATAACTCAAAACTCCCATGTATGCATATCCTAAATTACAGGACTTTTAAAAAGGGGGCATTGAAAATTTTTTTGCTCCTTAGGAGGGTATTAGTTTTTAAAAGTTTGAGAAACACCGATCTAACACATCTAACAGAATCGAGAAAACTGATGACAATCAGTGACATTGCCAAAGGAGAGTGCATTAACTAAGAGAATTCATGCTTTCTCTTAGAAATTAAGGTTTTCCTACTTTTTTTCAATTTTCACAATAAAATAAAAACTTTAAAAAACAATAAATAAACATCAAGACATCCTCAAATATCCTTAAACAAGTTTTTATTCATCACTAACTAGGTGTATCTATTACTGTTTATTTTAATGCAGCTGTTCTTAAGAGACACTCTGACATCATTCTTGTATAATCAAGTTTTTCTTTAAAAAAAAAAAAAAAAAAAAAATCTGTTATTGAAAAGGGAGATTTTAAGAAAATGTAATCTCTTTCCAAAGACAGTATTGTAGTATTATGTCTGAACCAATTATCAAGTCAGTACATACAATTAAAATGAATATGAGAATTTAAGTGTGTATAAGGCAATTGACCAATTAAGTTTTACATAAATATGGCTGTTCTGAAAACGGGATTTTGCAGCAGGTTATTTTTTTTTTCGTAAGCCAGTAAGACTGTTGTTCTGTTGTACTTCAATACATATATGTTAAAACTACGTTTGTTTTATGTGTACAGTTAAAAAAATAAATATTAGGTTTTTTATCACAGTAGTTATTTTAGCTTTTGCCAACCTTTTTCTCTTTTTATATTACTGACAAACCCGTGTCCAGAATTCTTTCAAAGACTTTAGTGAAAATTAGAGTATGAATCACATGTTGTTCTGTCTGGCTTTATATGGAGGGTGACAATATCATTCATGTCAAACAAAAATGGTGTTTGATTTTAATCAACTTTTTCACTGTTAAATGCATAAATTAATAAAATACATTATTACATATTTTTTACAAAGTGTTAACAAAAAAGAGACAACTGCAAATTATTAAACTAGAAAAGTGTTTTCAACTACTCTTAACCATAATAGAAATAGAAATTTTAAAAAAATTTCTTAGAATCAATGTACAATTTCTTGCACTTCTATAATCCTTGAGCAGTTTTAAAATTTTGGTAATAATATAGTTAATTTATACATTTTCACCTTAACAATTTCGATTCATTAAGACAAAAAAAAAATTGATGCCGCCAATGGCTTCTGTTATTTTAAAACTATTCATTTCCCAAAACTTTTTATTATTGTAGATGGTTGTTTGCATAAAGTTAATAGTTAAAGTTAAAAGAAGTTAAATAAATGTTTTCATAATTATACATTGCTTCATTTGTGCTAATTTTACCTTTTAAGTTTACTTAAATCCTAGTTATGTAATACATGCATAGGTAGAAATGTAAACAAAAATTTAACTGCTTGAACTATGTCACATCTTATTTGGTTAACTGATTACAGATTAAGTATAAATATTGTGTTACTGCATAAGCATACTCTTTTGTTTTCTCTCATGGACCTAGTTACACCAGGTACTCGTAGATGTTTATAGCAGGCAAGTATGCCTGAGGTAAACCAGATATTGCAGTTAAACTTCCAGTTTATTCCCATTGACAATACTTTAAATGAAGCACTGTAAATGTTGGTGTTTATTTTTAACATTAGATTGCCCAAGACAGTCATTTTGACTGTTTTTTAATTTCAATTAGAAAAACAATTATGAAATATAATGACACAATTTCTTAGAATTTGGTGACTTTTTCTATAATATATAAATAGGTTTATGAATAACTGTAGTTACTTCCGCCTTCCTTTATTATATAATATTAAAAATTAATTTTAAACAAATTTCTTTACATATTTGTTATTTTTTCACAATGCAGTCATTTTGACTGTTTTTGTGCAAAATAGGTATACAAGAAATCTCGGGCAATCTAGTGTTAAGTAGAGCTACTACTTTAATATGTAGTAAATATTTGTTTAAACTTACAAGGAGACTATGTGAGTTTGACTTTATATAAGCAAGAGCTAATGAAGATTTTGTCAAGATCTTTGTGAATTCTTTGTTAATAAATTGTCATTTGAAAATCATTTTTTTTTCATACTGTTAAAGATACACTCATGTATCAACAGCTTTCTTGTACACTTATTAAACTAAACACATTTTATTAACCTTGTGATGTGTCATCAGATTTATTATTTGCATCTTATCTTCAAGACTCACGCCTAGGATACTACCTTATCACACTCGAGATATGTCACAAGCAATATTCACATCATTATGATGCAAGTTGCCATGATATATCTTGATTGCAATACAATACCTCTCCTAGTTTTGTTTCTTAATATAAAGATGTTAGTGTATTTGAACAGCAACATGCTGCCATCTGAAGGCAACTTACACACACACACACACATATATATATATATATATATATATATATATATATATATATATATATATATGCATGTGTGTGTAAAGGATGTAAACACTAAAAGTAATAATTTAATATTCAAATTTTTATTATTTATTAAAAATAAAATAGTCAAAAAGATATAAACGTTGATAAATATTTATAACAATTATTAATCAAATATTTTTATTTGTTTCAATTATAAATTTTAATGACAGGCTACAAGTCATAGCATATGGTAACCAAAAAGAAAGAGTAGCATTCCATTGATTAACATTTCACACATTTTTGGTCCATAGATTCAGTAATTAGATGACAATGAAATTGGTAGAGTGTTAATGCAGAATCCCAAATTTATGGTTCCACTGCAGAAATAGATTTTAAAATCACTTATGAAGAGAAATCAGATCAATTATGAAGGGTATCAGATTTTAACCCTCTTAGTTCCTCACTGTAACACATTCTAGTCAATCAAAGTAAATAAAGGAAATGAAGCGGCACAGTGTGAAAATTAATTTAAAAAACAGTAATATAAATAGAAAACAAAATTTTTAATAACTGCATACAGAATGCATAAACAAGTACAGAAGGAGGAAACTTTTTGAATGTCATTTCCTTTTATAATATTAAATACAAACTTTTATTAACTGATTAAACAAGAAACAATTAAAATAAATAGGTGAAAATAAAAACATTCCTGGCATTAAATTTCACACTAATCAACATAAAAAGAGAATCTATGATGCCATCTTGAGAAAATGCTACTTTATATAAATTATAGGTAAAAGATATTCTATCATAGACATTTAGAAATCACTTCATTCAAATACATTTACCTTACTGCAGGGTTGGCAAACACCCGGGTTTTTTTTTTCAGAAAAAAACCAACACAGTGTGTTTTTGAGTTTTTTTTCAGGGTTTTTGGGCTTTTTTTCGGGTTTTATCAGGGTTTTTACTATACTTTAATGGGTTTTAGATGCTTTTTTGGGGATTTGAAAACTATTCTGGTTTTTTTGTTATGTAAGAGGACAGGATATACAATTAATTGTATGATTAAAATAAATTTAAAATGTTAATAACTTTATAAAATTTAAAAATTTAAAAATCAATTTTAAGTTATGCAGAAGAAATTTTTGTCTAAATTAAAGGAAATTTTGAAATCTTAAAATAAATTTTTTTCATATTATAAAATTTTTCTAATATCAAAAAACTAGTTTTGAATGGTGATTATTATATACTAAAAGTTGGCTTTGAAATAGTTGCATTTGAAGTTTTTTCTTTTCAATAAAATGTATTAAATTATTACTCCATATTTATTAACAGTATTGTGTTATTAAAGCATTTAGAAGATATTTTTTTAGTTAATTTGTAAGTTATATATGATAAGTAGCAGAATTAATTATATATATTATCCCCATGTTTCTTTATTTTTTATCACATGTAATACTTCAATATTCTTTTTTTTTCCATCATACATTCTTATTAACTTTGTTTAATCTATATTTTATTGTATTTGTTATACAGATAACTATTTTTCCTTGAAAAGTTTTTAAGTTTTTGTTTTTTCTAGCAGTTTAGACCCCCTCAAATTAAAGAAAATCTAGGATTATTGCCAAAGATAATATATGTAATATATATTATAGATTTAATTCAATATATTTATTATTAGTTAGTTACGTGGAATTTTAAATAAAGATTTTGAGAACCCAATTTTGAAAAAAACCCACTTGGGTTTTTTCAAGTGGTTTTTTTTTAAAAAAACCCGCCCGGGTTTTTTCAGGTTGAGCAAATGAAGCCAACCCTGCCTTACTGTGACTATGAAAATAAGTATTGAAATAGTATTAAAAAATATATATTTCTCACAAAGGATGTAACTATACAATATTTAAACATTTTATGTACAAAAATCAACTTTTAAAGGTGGAGGTAGATCATGATTTTATATCCACACTAGAAGCAAATGGTTTTTTACACAACAAGAGAGCTAAGATGCTTGCTGCCCATCATGTAAATATAGGCGAGTTTTTAATTCAGTACTAGCAAAGAATGCTTTCTTACATACAACACATTGATATGGTTTCTCCTTAGAGTGGAAACGAAAATGAACTTTTAATGAATATTTACTAGAATATGATTTCTTACACACACTACAAACATATTTCTTTTCAGTGTGAGAAAGAAAATGAATATCAAAGTTGCCTTTCTGAGAAAATGATTTGTAACATATACTACAAGTATATGGTTTCTCCCCAGTACGAATACAAAAATGAAGTTCTAGAGCAGATTTTGCAGAAAACACTTTATTACATACACCACAAGCATTATGGCTCTTTTTTAATATGGGAGAGAAAATGATTATCTAAGATAATTTTTCGAGAAAATGATTTTTTGCATAGATTACAAGCATATGGCTTCTCCCCAGTATGAACATGAAGATGAACATCTAAGTTACGTTTTTCTGAAAATGATTTCTTACAAACACAACAAGTATACGGTTTCTCACCAGTATGTACACGAAGATGAACATCTAAGTTACGTTTTTCTGAAAATGATTTCTTACAAACACAACAAGTATACGGTTTCTCACCAGTATGTACACGAAGATGAATATCCAATTTCCTTTTTTGAGAAAACGATTTTTTGCATACAGTACAAACATATGGTTTCTCCCCAGTATGAATACTAAGATGAAATTTTAAAGAAGCACTTTGTGAAAATGCTTTATTACATACAGTACAAGCATATGGTTTTTTTCTCCTGTATGTAAACGGAGATGGTTTTTTAATTCATAATTAGTAGAAAATGATTTCTTACATAGAGGGCAAACATATGGTTTCTCCCCAGCATGGGTGCAAAGATGTTTTTTTAATGAAGAACTAAAAGCATATGATTTCTTGCACACACTGCAGACATATGTTTTTTCTCCAGTGCAGTGTCGAAGATGAATATCTAAGTTGCCTTTACGAGAAAATGATTTCTTACATAAATTGCAATGAAAAGTCTTTTCTTTAGAATCTTCTGCATTAGAATTATAAACTTTGTTTTTATCCATATCAACACCAAGCAAAATTTCAACTAAAGGGCCATTCTCAATATATTTTTAAATATATTGCCAGTAAAAATTGCTCTCTGAAAAATTCATAGCTTCATAGTTTCTGTGGTATTTTAAATGAATATCATTTCCTGATATAATAATTTTTACTTCGAGGAAGCTTAATTTTTTAAAATCAGATTGTAATGTGTCTAATAATTTCTTAAATGCTATAACTTTGTGAAAAATCACCAAAATTTATCTCTATTTCTATTTCATATCATGTAAACTAATACATATACGTAAAGCTGCTTAAAATTTATTTCATATAAGAACTAAACTCATTTCACTATTTTCAATTTTGAATGCAAGTATTAGAACTTCACATTTTGTAAAATCATTTTACAATTCAAACTTCTTTCACTTAAGAACAAGCTCCATTTGCACATATATATGAATGATATACAGCAAATCTGAAGAAGCATTGAATGTAGAGAAATGCTCTAAATCAAATGTAACCTGTAAAGTAACAACAGATATTAAGCATATTATTGTAGAAGTTCTAGCTACGTCTGGGTAGAAAGAATAAGTTTCACGATTAAAGATATCGGTTAATCTTAACTTAAAATAAAAATATCTGTTATGAAATAGTATTGTAAAATATTTTTTATGCTGTACAATGTTATTTAAATTATGGATTTGTAATAAACAGTTTCAATAATGAAACTTTCTTCCTAATTTGATAATGAAATAAATGTTCAACAAACGTAAAGCAAACTTAAAATATTTTTCTTTTTATGAACCATTTTCATTTAAAAATGTTTTGTAGCTATTGGAGAAGTAACTATTAATTTTGAGTTAAATAATTTTGAAATTTAGCTGAGAACCAATGTTTGGTAACCAAACAATTCACAGTGATTTGAATACAATATTAACTTTATCTAAGATATTACAACTTAAATTTAAATTAAAGACGTTAAAAATCTTACTTTAGCTTTACAGTAATTTCATGTTTTCAATTTTTAAATATAAATGATTAACAGAGTTTAAATATATAATTGATATATTAACAACACCTGCCTAATTAATTAATGTATTAGAGAATTTTTAAATTGAGATATGTGATAACATAGCATACCTTGATTTTTAAAACTTTTAAACATTTTTTTTTGTACATGTACTTTATTATATAGATTTTTTTACAAATTTTAGCAAAAATGAACAACTGCATTGTTACCATTATGTATATTACAAGTATTCTTACTTTATATATGCATTACATACCTGTAAAATAAAAACCATAAGTAATTTTAAAAATAGTAATTTTTTTTAAATAGAATAGTAAAATTGGTATAAAAAGGAAAAAAAATCCAGCATTGCCAGGTTAAACCAGCAGATCTGCATACATAATCTCGTACCTTAAAAAGTAATTTTCATCATAAAAAAGTAAAACAACATGGTAAGTACATGATGAAATGAAAGTCATTAAAATTTTATACTGGTGATCATCAGCTGGTCACAACACATTTGATAAGAAGAAAATTTAATTATAGAAAATAATTCTACGCTTGTACATTATGGAACATACATTATTCATTTGTACTCAAATTTTGTTAATGAAAATCCATCAAAACCAAAAGTATCCTCATAAACTTACCACAAATATAACTGTCTTAATATTATCTCAGTGAAGAATGAATTTGTATCAGTCCATTTCACCTTTGAAGAAAATTGGTCATCACAAAAATAATTCTTTTCTTTCTGCAAAATATTGTGTTAAATAGAGCATACAAAATTTACAAGGACTTAATATACCTAAAAAAAAAATGCTGCATGTAACATGTTACTAATACATAAATATTAAAAAAATATTTTTTACTCCACATTTCAGATTTTGATGAACATGCAAGAATGTAATGATGCATAATATAACATTTTAAAGTGGGTTTTAAGAACTAATGCCAATTTTTTTTTTTTTACATGTTTTTATAGTAAAACTTTAAGAATGTTTTTAAAATACCCTAAAATAATACAATTTTAAAAAAGGAAAAAATTTGATTTTTTTTAATAGAACAAACTGATATTTAAATTTTGAACTTTTAACATTTCAGAGTCTAAATTAAATTCTTTGTTGATTTTGTAAAGTCAATAATATTATACCTACACTTTAAATCCAGGTCAAGGTAATAGGGTTTAACGGAGTACCTAGCGAAGTGAAAGGTCTTCACTTTAACCTCCGAACATAAGCAGATCAAAACATAAATTTAAGAATCTATGCAAAAAGTGATCCAAACAAAATTTAAAACACTCCGGCTCACAAGGAAGCGAGGAGGTGAGGACGTTCTCATAAAAAATTATAAGTAAACAACGCATTGCCTAATTAGAGGATAATTAGACTGTAACCTTGATAATGACCATTCGGTATGGTTAACAGCAATACATAGATTCAACAACATGAAGCTCAGAAATTATATAAAAAGGGTAAAACAATAATAAAAAATACTCTAAATCCAATAAATGGATGGTGTTCGCCAAGATTCTTCTTGTATTAATTTTTAATATAATTGACTAACGGCAGACAATTTTACATCTAATCAATATTTTTACTACACAGTAGAATAAGTTTGCTTCTTTCATAAGGATTACAAACATATATTTTATCATAAATATAAAAATAAAAGTTGTGGCTTTTCAACTGACATTTTTAATTAAAAAATACTGCCTTTACTCTGTGGCGAAAAACATTTTTACCTCTTACTTTTTTTAATTAAAAATATTAAATGATAATATTATTAGTGAAAGAGAAAAGGTATGGATAAAATACTTATGAATTATTATTAATGATTTTAAAAAAATGTTTGAGATTTTTTCATTGAAATATGGTATTATATGTATTTAATAATTAGAAAATATATATCATAAATTTGATAATTTGAGATATATAGCAATCTTGGGGTTCTCCTGAGCAAACTTGGCACCTTTTAACCTTAGTATTACTACTGGTAAAATACTAACGGTTTTTAATAGTGTGTACTTCCCTATGTTAATGCTTTAAGCTTATACTTTATATCTTATGGAAGTTTACTGTAGTCATTCTAAACGGAATGTTGGCACTACTGGTGCCAAAATGTATCTCCAAATATCAAGGAGGCACCAGAAACTGCATTTTCACTCATACAAGGGGCTTCACCTTAAATACTGCTACTAACATGGTTGATAATTGTCGTTCAGGATGGGCTTTGAATATTGTTACTGTCTCATTAGCCACAGTGCAGCTATTAAAGGCTGCAGTTTCAAACAAAACTAAATTTACAATTTTAAAATGTATGTTTTTACAGTTCCTCTCTAATGATATGCTTACTTGCGAATAACCAAACCTTATCTTTGTGATCCTAATGCAAAACTTTAATTTTATACAAATCAATTTAAATGACTTTCTAAAATTGTCCTCTAATAATCAGGATAATCGCCAACTGAAATAACTATATTCTCTTTTTGGTGTATATTTTCGGAGCGATATGTACAAAGTGATTACATATAATAATTTCAATTATAGGAACAAAATTATTAAATGAGATACAAAGCAGTACTCCGTTAAAAAAGTTAAAAGGAGGTTGAGGAGTAACAATTTCATTTACATTAACAGTAAATAACAAATCAGTCGTCTCTTACGAAAAAACTAGAAATATGGAGAAAAGCAATATTAATTGTACTGACTAATTAAAAATTCACCCTTACCTTAACTAAGCTATCACTAAATAAAATTTCCAGTTTGCCAAAATTTAAGATTTTTAACTTCACAATGTAAACTACAGAAGTTTTGTTGCCAAATATGATAGGAGCTTCTGCATGGTGAAACAACCCAGCTATGCGCGCATGCTCTCGGACTTTCAGAGATTAATTGCGATTAGCCATTAAACCAATTGGTGAGACCGGACCTTAGACATGGGTTACTATATTTTTTTTTTTTTTGTTAATCGCTCCAGTTGTCTTATATAACTTACTCAATATATATAATCCCTCTTATGATTGTGGGATCCCTCTTATTTCGGCTTTTATCGGTAGCTTGCGCTTTATGGATATGGGGGCTTACTCTGGACGTTGCGAGTCGGGTCGAACATTCGTTGTAACGTCACTTTGACATCAGCTTCATCATTTGCTCACATAATGTCCGCAAGTTGACGTCAAAATAACGTCACAACGATGGTTCGAAACGAACCGCAACGTCCAGAGTAAGGGCCATGGAGTTTTGTTAGCTGTCTCGCTTCCTCTGGTTTGGTAATAATATGATGCATATTACTTTTGTCAAAAGTTTCGGGATTAGATGGGAAAATTACGTCAAGAGGAATCTGGATATCTCTACCATGAACGAGAAAGAATGAACTAAATCCCGTGGTATCGTGTTTTGCTAAATCGTACGCAAAAGTCGCAAAGGGTAGTATGTTATCCCAATTTCTTTGCTCAACATCCACGTACATAGACAGCATATTCGCCAGTGTTCTCTTGAATCTTTCTGTCAATCCATTGGTCTCTGGATGATAGGCGGTCGTCAGAAGGTGAGACGTCTGGCATAACTGGTTGACATTTTTAACAATATTGGCTAAAAAGTTATGTCCGCTATCGCTTATCATTTCTTTGTGAGCTCCGTGCTTCAGTACAATTTCTTCAACTGTAAATCTAGCGATTTCAGCAGTCTCAGCAGTTGGTAATGCCTTTGTGACTCTGTATCTTGGTCAAGTAATCTGTGCAAACTATAATCCACCGGTTGCCATTTCGGGTAACTGGAAAGCGTCGAAGCAAATGACTCCAATTTTAGCAAAAGGTATGTCAGGGGGTTTTATCGGTTAAAGCTGCCCCGGTGGGAATTGTGGAGAGAATTTCAATCTCTGGCATTCTCGACACCGTGAAACATATCGACGCATGTTCCCATACAGTCCTGACCAAAAGTATTTTCTTCTTATCCTATCGTAAATTTTGGCAAAACCAAGATGACCGGCAGTTGAAGCATCGTGAAGACTTCTTAGAACACAACTACGAGTTTTTTGACACCACCAAGTACCACTGCTGTCCTGTCGGATCGAAGTTTCTTTTATAAAGTATACCACTTCTTATTTGATAATTTTGGTACCCCTCGCCTCTGTTGGGGATTTTTATTACTGTCTATTCTTTTGTTGTTCTTTTCCGAAATCTTCGATAGTTGCGATGGATGGGATTTCGTCATTGCTCTCAATCGTTGGTTCAATGAGGGGCTTTCTTGATAGAGAATTCGCATCCAAATGTTTACGACCACTCTTGTAGATAGTATTTATGTCGTATTCTTGTAACCTGAGAGCCCACAGAGCCAGTCGTTCCGATGGATCCTTAACGTTCGCCAACCAACATAAAGAATGGTGATCCGTTACTACTCTGAAAGTTTTTTCATAGAGATACGGCCTGAATTTACTGATCGCCCAAATGATGGCAAGGCATTCTTTTTCTTTTGTGATATAGTTTCTTTGTGGTATAGTAAGGGACCTGGATGCATAGGCTATTGGTCTTTTTTTATTATCCTGGATCTGGATCTGTACCAGAACAGCGCCGATACCATGACCACTAGCATCTGAATGTATACTTGTTTCCGCGTCTGGTAGAAAATGACCTAGAACAAGACCATTGGTCAATAACTTTTGGAGTGTTGAAAAAGATTTCTTCTGAGGGCGCTCTAAGAAAATTTTGCGTCTTCAATAAGTCATGCATTGTTTTTGCGATGTCTGCAAAAATTTTTAGGAATCGTCGATAGTATGAGCATAATCCCAGAAAACTTTGGACATCCGTGACATTTTCCAGGATAGGGAACTTTGCTACTGCCGCTGTTTTCTGTGAATCGGAATAGATTTCATGTCGATCAACTAGGTGTCCCAATATAGTTGGCTTCTTTTTGCCGAATGAACATTTGCAGAATTTAGAATTTGCAGAACGTTAGTCCCGCTTCTTGAATGCACTTCAGGACTTTTCTCAAACGTATTTGATTTCTTCGAATTTCAGCGCGTAAACAATATCGTCTGGATAACAAAGACAAATATTCCACATTAGACCTCTTAGCACTATGTTCATCATCCGTTCGAAAGTAGCGGGGGCATTACATAGCTCGAAAGGCATGACTTTAAATTTGAAAAGACCACCTGTCGTCACGAAGGTTGTCTTTTCTCTGTCTTTGTCGTCATCCTCTATTTCCCAGTAGTCTGACTTTAGATCCATCACAGAGAAAAATTTCGAACCAGCTAGACAGTCCAGGACATTATTGAAGAGAAGTAATGGAAATACATCCTTTCTTGTTATCTTGTTCAATCTCCTATAATCAACACAACAACGCCATTCACCATTTTTCTTCTTCACAAGCATGACCGGAGATGGTCATGGGCTATCTGACGGCTGTATCTTCTCTTAGCATTCGCTGCACTTCTTCGGCAGTCATGCGTCTTTCCATGGCTGATACAAGTAACGGTTTGTGGTGGGATGCGAAATTTGCATGTCGCAAGCGACCATCTACCCTGAGAACACTTGGTGAATCTATAAATGAATTTAGACATAAAATTTTTCTTCTACAGAATAATGATTGATACCCTTTTAATGCATTGATATCACTATTAAACTCCATTAATTGTACTAATTTAATTAACACAAGCATACTTTTAGTAAATTCACTAGTTTTTAAAAAACCAGTTACCTTACCATTTGTATTTCTACAGTTGCTTACAACCGTAGACGATGAGTTTACATTAAAGAAAAATACATCAGATGCTGAATGCCACAGTACACCCAAGGTTTTTACTGTGTTATCACTATCTATAATTAAGGAACTATATGACAATGAAAGTTGGTATGAATTGAGTTCAAGAGTTCGTTTGCAGTTAGAACCCCCATTTTCTCAAAACTCACTTTGAAACTGTGGACCAACCATCTGTTGTTGAGAAACACAGCTATTGATAATTTAGCAGGTCTATTAAAAACTATGTGAAATTTGTTTAATTTTTATTGTGAACTGGATGATGTGGTAAGAAAAAGTGGAACATTAATCTCATTTTCTGCAATTAATTCCATGTGACCAACTCTGGGATAGTCTTACATGAATTTGTGGTATTGGTATACCAATCATTATTATTAAACCGATGTTCAATTTGTAATAAACGATGCACAGCAATGTCTCTAGCTGACCCAATTTCGGCATTGGTAACACAGAATGGAAATTAGACTGCAAACCTAACCGTCAAGTCACGAGAGGAAATATGCTTGAAATGATTTTAACATGCTATTTCTTTGTAAAATGCTTTGTTTAAGAAATCTCTTCCAATTCCCAAAATTTGTCAAGCTGAAATTCAATAGCATTTTGAGTCTTGACGAGAATTACCTAACCGAATATTGATTCTAAAGAGGATAATGAATGTCTTGGAACATCGAAATGTCCACTAAGCATGATTTCTCTGAATACGTCTGCACCCAACAAAATTTCTATAGGGCCAGGTTTGCCAGGTGTTTCATAATAAAATTTACTTTTTAGAAAAAAATTAATGGTATCCCAATGTTCTATTGACTGTTTTAAGATTTTTACAATGATGGTGCTATCTCGGCTAGTGGCGTGTTTATCAAATAAAGAAGTATTAGATTTAGTATGAGAAATCATAACTACTACTGAGTTTTTCAGGAACTTATATCTAATAAAAAAGCTTTACATTTTTCTGTCAAAGAGGATCTCAATATTGATACCTGGATTATAAGCAAAATCAGTAGTTCTATTGAGCACCTGAACTAATCATAGAAAACATGGTGACAAAACAACTGTACAGCATTCGTGTTGCTTGAATGCACATAACATATTTCAAAGAATTCTTTCAAAGGTAGATGATTACAGTAAGGAGATTGCAGATGGACTGGTCAGGTAGTCAGGCTTAACGATTCTACTGATTTTATGGGAACTATCTTTCTTCTTCAGAACTTATCTCTTGGGCCAAACTAGAAATTAACTCCTCTGCCCTCATACATGAGTATTATGCTTGTTCCTCTGGTGCTATTTTGTTTGGAGCAAGCAACAGGCGCAATCAAACAGCAATTGCTAGGCTCAGTAGTAGTCAATGTGTTCTAGTGCATCAGTCGGGTTTTAAGTTTATCCTCTTTATCCAAGTTGCATCCTCACTCCAGTCCATATCTTAACATACATGTTTTGCCAGTAGAGTCAGCTATAATCCAATGCTGATCGCAGTATTCATTTTTTGAAAACATTTTGGTTCATGGACTTTATCTAGATATTACTGTCGATCATGTGGGATTAGAAACAACAAAAAAAAATTATTATTTCTGCCTTTCTAAAGAAACTCCCTTTGTGGAAGTAGAATTTTGGTAGCAGTTCAATAAGTTTTAATCATGTATCTACAGAACTATGAAATTTCCTTCAATAATAAACAAGTTCAACACTTTGACACAAGCATTTTTCTGGACGATTTGAGGATACTTTGTCTCCGGAAATTTCTCAATGCACCCTTTTGGTTTATATTGAAACAACAGAGGTTCAAATTCAGGGGAAGTTTGTCTAACTTTCAACTTATGAAGCTTTGAAATTCAGTTTTAATGGTGATTGCCTTACAAAAATGTTGATGCACGGTAACACAATATCACTGTAATATTGAATTTGGACTATAAATAAGGATTTCAATTGCCATCCCTTCCTCCTACCTCAACATATGTAAATCATTTTTTATTGTGCCGTATCTGATTAAAAAGATAAGTGAAATCCTAATCGTGCAAAGAGCGAACTTGAGCCTTCATTTCACTAAAAATAGTGAATCGGACATCAAGAAACTGGTTATGAACCAGTAAGCACAACTATCCTTTCTGTAAAATGTCAATTTTTAAATAATGTATGCAAAACTTACAAAAACTCGATATATCCAAAGAAAAATAAAGGTTATGATTAACATGTTGCTAATACACAAATTTTAAAAAAATATTTAAAAATACTGTAAAAAATATGAAAAAGAAACAAATCTGATTTTTTTAATGGGACAAATTGATCTTTTAATTCTAAACTTTTAACATGAGAGTCTAAATTAAATTAATTGTTAATTTTATAAAGTTGATAATACTACACCTACCATCTAAATCCAATAAATGCATAGTATTCTCTAGGATTCATTTTTTCATTAATATTTAAAATAATTTACTATTAACAGACAATTTTACATCTATTCAATATCTATACTATATAGCAGAATAAGTTTACAAAGATATATTTTATGACAAATATAAAAATAAAAGCTGTGGCTTTTCTTTGAATCAATGTACGATTTGTTGCACATCTGTAGCCCCTGAGCAATTTTATTCTTTTTGCAATACATTTATTTTTTTAATTTTCAATTGAACAATGTTGAATCGAAAAGAAAAAAAAATCTGATGCGGCCAATGGCTTCCTCGAACATTTATAAAATTACATTTTTTATTTTGTATGATGAATTATCAGACTTATCATTTGGTAAGTCATTTTTGATCATCATATCATCCCTCAAGGTTCACACTTAGGGTGCTACTTATACTACATGCGAGATATGTCACAAGCGACATAAGCGTCAGAATGACCTCTAAATTCGTCATTATGATGCAGCAAAGAGGGTAATTTATCTAAGGCTGCTACCATATTACAGTTGACATATGTCACTGGGGATTTCTGCGTCATAATGACATCACAAATTGCCAGATATGGGAATTTGGTACTATAAATTTCTCTCTCTGGCATCATTATGACGCAGAAGTCACCAGTGACATATGTCGACCGTAATATGGTAGCACCTTTAATAAATTCTCATCTATGATGATCTCTGACGTCACATGTCGCGAGTCGCCCGTGACATATCTCGAGCACAACAGAGAATATCCGCCTGACGTCAGGTGCAGCAAAAATTGCAGCTCAACTTCCTTGTAGGCAAAACATTTGAATTTCGTACGGATTGTGCTTGGTATTGGGGTTTTAATTTTTCAATTATCTGAAAATGGTAACAAGTTGTTGTATATATGGCTGTACTAAGCGTTTCAAAAAAGGTGAAAATATTGGATTTTATTGCATTCCTAAAGATTCTACATTGCGAATGCTTTCGATAAAACCTTTGGAAAGGCAAAACTGAACTCCAAATTCTTCGAAAATTTCCAGCAAGCATTTTTAGAATGGTAATAAAACGTTAACCTTACTGTAATGCAATAGATTATATAAAATTCTTATTCTCTAAGACTTTTTTTTATTATTACATTTTTTTTCATATTTCTAATGTATTTTCTATCCTTTTGTAAGAAGTACTGTACCTATAAATGTAAATTTTTGTACTTAAAATGATCAGGTTTTTGCACATTATTAGATTCTTATTATATAACAGTTTATTGTGCCTGTTAACAAAGTAATTTTACTTTGATTATGATACTTAACATTACTGTGTAAAGTGTTTAATTAAAAAAAATATATATATAATGTTGTCAGTGCTAAAAAAAAAAAAAATCTATTTTGAATTACTTGGACAGTTTGATGTTTCCTTCCTCTTCCCTTAAATAAAATTTAGTTTTGTTGTATACGTAACCCATATCTAAGCTCATAAGATACCTTGAAAACAAGCTATGTTTTGCCAACGAAAAGTTGAGTTATAGTCAGAACTCGTATTTGTTTACAAATATGCACTTTCTCTATACGGTAGTGTCTCTAGTTTCGTTTAACAAAGGATTGATAGTATTGTATTAGAGCAGCAAGGTGCTGCCATCTGCTGACGACTTGCAGTATTATAATTAGTTAAGAACTTTTATTTCATAGATATTTCCTTCGAAAGAAAAAAGTTAAACAAGGATCCACATTAAATTTTTTAAAAACAAAATGAGGCATTTCACAAGTTTCTACAATAATTGCAAAACATCTTTTGTTGTGCTGACCGTGACTTATACTCTCAATAGTGTTGCTATTTCAGCACAACTAAAATTAAAGAAAACATATTAAATGAAATTTCCTATGTATATTAACAAATACGTAGCTGAACGATTGTCAAAATATAGGCGCTCACTGCTACCACAGTTTGTGTTTTAAATCTCACTGACAGCAAATTTTTCAAGAATGATGCAAATTTATACAGATGACTAAAAGAAAAACTTAATATTATCATAAATTTTTTAATAAAAAAAAATTCAATATACCATTAACACCGAATTTTCAATCATAAAAATATACAGGATTATTTTTACAAATTACATATCTTAACGCATTTTACCCTGGTGGGCCCAACTGCATGTATGTAATCGTATGTATATGTATATACAGTGGACTCTGCTTAATGTGATCAATTTTGGACGTGATTTTGATAACAATAAATGATATGCAGAATTAAATAAATTTACCCCCTCCTTTTAATTCACACGTGCTAAATTTCCGTGAATTCTCTTGTAAACAATAGTTTCACACATCTTCCATTGCTAGGACCAACCATATAATCCAACAAAATCTGTTTTTCCCATATGAGTGGCTAAACTTTTTGCTTTTTGTTTCATAAGGGGTTCGCTGACTGGACCATCAAGTCCTCGAACATTTTCAAATCTTAGAGCCTTTTCAATTTGCTCATCTTTATTAGCTGTATTACGTTTGGACTCTGTATTTGCATTTTATTTATCTCTTCTAGTAAGTTCATCACGATTTTTCAAAATTTTGCACAATAGAGGCTGAGAAATGTTTAACTGCTCTGTAGCATTGTGCTGACTCACTTCTGGTAACCTGTCATAACGATTTAAATTTCTTTTTGTTTTAATGCTTTCTGGATTCCATATCGACCAGCTGCAAGCGAGCAAGGCATAAAATGTGAATATGCTTCTTCTTATATCCGATAAGAATGTATTGACTCCTGCTTATCTGACAACCATTGACCATCAGCAGGGTGTGTGTATTTCTGAAAAATTTCCAGAACGGGTAATACCCCACTCCTTTGGCCATTCTCCATTTCCCTAAGTGGAAGAGGAAACATTCTCAGAAATTCAAATGAAAAGAATGGTTTTCTTTTCAGTACATTGTGAATATTCCTTTGCCAGGTAAAACGAGGTTCGAAAACTGATACATTAACCAATGTAACGATCACATAAAGCGATACTTTATCAGGACCAAGTGATTTCGAAAACAATAAGCGATTGATAACATTAATCACGATCACATTAAGCAAAGTTCAATGTATATGCATGTGTGTGTAAAGGACGTGAACACTGAAAACAATACTTTAATATTAAAATTTTTATTACTATTTATTAAAAATAGAATTGTTAAAAGATATAAATGTGGATAAAGATTTATAACAATTATCAATCAAAAATCATTCTTATTTATTTGTTTCAAGTATAAATTTAATGATAGACTACATGTGGACCCAACATATGATGATTGAAATGAAAGAGCAGCATTTCAGACATTTTCGCTCCATGGATTCAGTAATTGGATGATGATGAAATAGGTAGTGTTAATACAGGATCCTAAATTCCACTGCAGTAATGGATTTTAAAATCATTCATAAAGGACAAAAAGCACCAGATGCTAGTCCTCTTAGTACCAAAACTTTCTGACTTTAACATTTGCTAGTCAATCAAAGTGAATAAAAGGGGTTGAAGTGGCACAATGTGAAAATCCTCTATTATAATCATATATGAAACTGTGCAGTTTCACATCACTTTAGAAAAACAGCAATATAAATAGAAAATAAAATTGCTAAAAACTGCATACAGAATACAGTTATTTTTTGAATAAAATTTCCTTTTAAATATTAAACACAAACTTGTATCAAATTTCTCACAAATCAATATAAAATTAAGAATCTAATATGCTATCTTGAGAAAATGCTACTTTCATGTACATTATAAGTAAAAGGAATATACCGGCAGAGACATTCAGAAATCAATTCATTAATACTAGATTTATGGACCGAGCCAATTTGATCACTACATATATATAAAATTTTAATATCACTTTTCAAAACATTGTTGGTTTTTAGTTGAGTAATTAAATATATGCAAACTTTCATTCCTCTTCCCTGCAGATCCCTTCATTTCGCATCATCAAATGTGGTATACCTATTTTCACGGTTGTGAGCCAATTTGACTCAGAGAATGGTTTAATAGTTAATAGCATAACATGAAATTTATTGGTTCTATCAGGCCTGGGCAACAGTCAAGTTGCACATGATTTGTTTCTCTTCTTATTCACGCAGATGGCATCTACAAGTTTTCTACAACATTTTAGATTTAGCAGCTATTTAATGCTTGGATTCTGAATAAAGAGAAGACTCAAGTAAATATAGAGAAGAAGTTGAGAACACTTCCATTCCAATGACAGAAATTCATGCTACTGACACAGGGAAGAGTTGTCAAGTTCAACAATCATGCAAAAGAAACAGATGTAGGAACCATTGTGCTAAATGTAATAGAAATGTTTGCGGAAAATGTGTTTCAAAAACAGATTTTATATGTAAAAAATTTTTCCATGAATTTTTTGATAATAAACATTTTATTTAAATTAATTTGGAACTATTTTCTTTGCAAAAAACTTCAATTTTCTTGTATGAGTCAAATTGGCTCCCGTCAGTAAAAATAGGTTTATGATCAACATCCATAAATCTAGTGTTAAAATATGTTTACCTGACTGAGTATGGAAATGAGCATTAAAATGGCATTTTTCCAAGAAAAGAAAATTCTTACATAGGTTGTAACTGTACATTATTTATGCAGTTTGCATACAAAGATGAACTTTCGAAAGGTAGAGGTCAATCATGATTTTGTATCCACATTACAGGCAAATAGTTTTTCAGCAGGAAGGTAGCTAAGATGGTTTCTTCCCATCATGAAAATGAAGGTGAGCTTTTAATTCAGTACTAGTAAAGAATGCTTTCTTACATACACCACATTGATATGGTTTCTCCTTAGAGTGGAAACGAAAATGAACTTTCAATGAAGCACTAGTAGAAAATGCTTTCTTACACACACTACATATATATGATTTCAACCCAGAATGAACACTGAGATGATTTTTTAACTCACGATTAGTAGAATATGCTTTCTTACACAAACTGCAAACATGTGATTTCTTTTCAGTGTGAGAAAGAAAATGAATATCAAAGTTGCCTTTTTGAGAAAATGATTTGTTACATATACTACACGTATATGGTTTCTCTCCGGTATGAACACGAAAATGAAGTTCTAAAGCAGATTTAGCAGAAAATGCTTTATTACATACACCACAAGCATATCGCTTCTTTCCAATATGAGAAAGAAAATGATTATTTAAGTTACCTTTTTGAGAAAATAATTTTTTACATACACTACAAGCATATGGCTTTTCCCCAGTATGAACACGAAGATGAACATCTAAGTTACCTCTTTGAGAAAACGATTTCTTACATACACTGCAAGCAAAAGTCTTTTCTTTAGAATCTTCTGGACTAGAAGGATGAAATATGTCTGTATCCATATCAACAGCAAACAAAATTTTGATTAATAAGCCTTTTCTAAATTTATTTTTAAGCAACTGCCAGTAAAATGCCTCTTTTAAATAATATACAGCGTACCAGTTCCTGTAGTACTTTAGAAAAATGTCACTTTCTTGATATATAAATTTTTAATTCCAGCAAACTTAATTTATTTATTATATGTTTTTAATAATTGTGATAGTTTCTTAAATTAAATGCTATGACTGTATGAAAAATGACAAAGACATCTCCATTTCTTTAAAGCATATATTTAATGCTGCCTTTCATATAAGATCTATATTTGTTTCAATATTAAGATTAAACACAAGTATTATAATTTTACCATTTTCTAAATCTATTTTACAGTTGTCCAAATTTCTTCCACCTGAAGTACAAACTTCTTGTGCACTAACAAATTAATAGGACATTTAGATGATCCAAGAAGCACCAAATGCAGAGAAATACTCTAAAAAAATTCAACCTGTAAAGTAACAAAAGAAATAAAATATAATGAACAAATTCTAAGTGTGAGCAGAGAGAATAAAATTTGCCATTTTTTTACTTTGATTTATCTTCACTTCAAAAAAAGCATTTCTTTTGAAATATTTTTTTAGGCTGCGTTGTTTGACTTATGATACTTTTATAATAATCAGCTTTAGAATTTTAAAGTTAACTGTACTTAATAAATACATAAAATTAACATACTACAAATAATAAGAATCAATCATTATCCATAATTAATCTTTGGTAACCAAATAATTCATAGTTATTGGAATATATAAGATCAGCATAAAAAAATATTAATTTCTAAGATGTGGTAACAAATTTAATTGAGGCATTAAACTTCCTATTTTAGCTTTAAATGTAATTCCACATTGTTTTCACAATTGCTAATTAAAAATGATTAACATAATTTATAGTGTGTAATTAAAATATGAATGACACATTTGCTAAGTTGATTAGCTCTATAAAACAAAAAGTTGAAACAAGTCATAAATAGTATATATTTTTTAAAAAATTTATTTTAAATTATGTCATGAAAGGTCATAGACTGTATGGCAGAACATGTTTACTTTAACTAATGGTTTATAAAAAGTATTAGATAGCATATCCTTGAATTGTTATTACTACAATTTTTGTATGATTAAGGAAGATAATCAATTTAATAAAATAAAATGTTTTATCTCTCCATTACACCATAGTTTAATAACGAAATATGCATGCAGCCTTAGTTAATAAATATATAAAATAACATATTACAGATATTTAGGAATCTATCAGTTTTCAGAACCAGTCTTTGGTAACCAAAGAATTCATAGTGATTTGAATATATAATCAGCTGACTTAAAATATTAATTTCCTACAGCGTGGCAAGAAATTTGAGGTATTAACAGACATGCCAACATTAGGCACTTATGTCAGGAGCAAAAGCATGGTTTAAAATTTTAACATGCTAATTATAAATTGTACATAAGTACATATCTTATGGTTTCTGAATTTAAATTAAATTTAAAATATTTACACAGTAGTAAATTGTAAGCTGTAAATTAAAATTTATGTACTTAAAAATTTATGAGTAGCTTTTTTGGCTTCAACAACTTATTTTTTAGAACAGTGTTTCTTATAGCAACATTGACACTGATTAAAGGGCCGAACGATGGCCGAATGGTTAGAGTACTGGCCTTCGGAACCAGAGTTCATGGGTTCAAATCCCACTATGGCATGGATGTTCGTAGCCGTTTGAAATCGGCTTTAAGCAGTAGGTCCCGGTCTCATTAGCCCTCGTGTTGCAAAAAGTAGACCGTAGCACTCCAAAACCAAACCACTGATTAAAATATTAGAATTTTTTTATCCTCAGGGAATCTAGAGATTGCCTACTCAAATTTGACCTAAATTCAGTTTGGTTTTTCCCCACAGTACTAAAAACTTTTAACATGCAGTATTACTGTGTGAAAAGAGTAATATTAAGCATTTTTTACTTGCAAAACTTTGTATTTAATTGCTGAATTGTAATCTTTTAGTTGCTCAAAAGTTTGATTATTTTCCGGAGCAATATGAGGAGTTTCTGGAGATATAAAATTTTCTCATTTCTCCTGAGAATACAGAGTAGTTGGCATGTCTGCATTAAACATCCTACTTTAGCTTTAACTGTAATTCGTAACTGATTTGAATTGCTGAATAAAAATTATTATCACAGTTTAAAATGTATAACTAGCATATTAATGAAACATTAGCCAAATTAATTCATTTCATTAAAGAAGTTGATATAAGTGAAAAATAGCATTTTTTTTTGTATAAACTTATTAATAAACATGTTTTAAAAATTTTAGTAAAAATGCATCATAACTGCTCTATTACTGTCATGTATATTACCAGTATAATTATTTTAAACATGTATTATTCAAACTTCCAGTAACACTAAATTATAGATAAATTAAAAAAATATATATATATATATATATAAATGGCTTAAAAAATTGGTATTGTTGGATTAAACTTGGAGAGTTGCCAGGTCTACACAGGGCCGTAACTAGGTCCTTTAGCGCCATGACAAAAACTGATCTGTGCTCCTACCACCCAATATAGTGAGAAAATATGTAAATGTTTTTTTCTATATCATGTATTTAGACTGAACTCAAAATATTGTGTTGATTCTAAAAATGTTCCTAGTATATTAATTTTTTCTTCTATATTTATTTTACTGGATACTGTTGGCATTTTCAGAATTTTAAGCATAAAATAGCCTGTTTAACTTCCAACTTAATTTTCTTAAAATCACTTATTTTCAGTTGGTTTATTTTTAATTTTCTACCGATTGCGGGAAACGCCCCTTCCTACTATTGACATAATAGTCACAGCCAATCGGGGAATTTAGCAGCTGTAGCTTACTTGGCTCTGGAGAGAGAGCTTTATGCAAATTAGTAAGTATATATATATAGCCTCGAGAGATGTGTTCGCGTATATATGTGTTATGTTTACGTTAGGTTGTGTTTTTTTCCACATAGGAGTTCAGTTGGGAGATGAGCTTAACAGGTTGTTTCCCCTTCCCTCCAGTAAGAGTTCATTTCTGTTAAGTTTAGTTCAGTTTAGAGATGTGTTAGGGGATAGATATGTTTAGAGTTGTAATTTAAGTGTTTATGCATTGTTCTTTTGTTATGACAATAAAATTGTTATTGTTAACTGTGTTATTGCCAATTAATACAAAGGAATAGGCCAGTAAGCTTATCAAATACTTAAAAATATTTTCGAACATTCTAGGGGTATTAGTTTGCTGATAAACTGAACAGTTTATTTGAGGGGAATATTTTTTAAAAGACGCTGAATTTTCATAAAAAATTGAAGATTTTCAAAACTTAAATTTAGTTTTAATAACTTTAATAATTTCAAAATTCAAAACGAATACCCGGATTTATATAGAGGCATGTTAAGAGTGTTTGGTAAACATTTGGTAAGAATCTATAACAAGTTTAGTCTGTAGGAGCATTTTAACATATTGTAACAAATGTACTTCGCCACAGCGCCGTGCTGCCACCTGTACAAATACAAACACACACGTAAAAGAATACTTCCCCCCCAAAAAGTCAGTTGGCCTTACGGACTTCAGAGGCACAGCAACACTTTGACCTCCCCTGGTTCTAATTGTGTTAACTATTTTAATTATGTATATTTTGTCTGTTTAACTTTTAATTTTTTTTTCCTTTAATTGTTTTGTGTGCAAGCTAAGATTTTATGTAATTAAACTATATTTTGCACAGAAAAGATGTTTTCATTGAACCCCACCCTCATAATATAGCTTAGCCACAATATAAGAAAATTCATAAAACAGCAATTTTTAAACACATTTTGATTTAAAAAATAAAATCTGATTCTATCATTAAAAAAAAATTTTTTTTTTCAACTTTTTCTAATTTCTACTTGGGGTGAATAGTCTTCTTTTGGACACCATTTTCCTCACAGTGCTGCATCCTAGGACTGATGTGCCCGTGGCAAATGCCACCTTTGCTACCCTTAGTTATGGCCCTGGGTCTAGATATATGAGCCTGTATCTTGAAAGGTTATATCTGCATCAGAAACAAGTGAAGGAAAATGTAAAAACAGGATGGTAAGTGATCATCAGCCAGTAACAACACATTTAAAAGTACAAAATTTGATTATAGAAAATTAATTCTATGTCTGCACAGGGTGGAACATATGTTATTCATTCATAAAAATTATCCACAAATTTTGTTAATGAGAATCCATCGAAACAAAAGTTTCCTTATAAACTTACCATAGATTTAATTACCATAATACCATATCACTGGGGTAATGAATTTGTATCCTTTTCACCTTAGAAGAAAAGTGGTCAACTTAAAAATAATCCTTTTCTTTATGAAAGATGTCAAAAGCTAAAAAAGTACACAAACATAAATACTTAAAAACTTGATGTATCCAAGAAGGAAAAAAAATTATGACTAAAAAATTTCTAGTACATGAATATTAAAAGAATATTTTTTTTATATATCATTTTAGATTTTTATAAAACATATGGAAATGATGCTATAAAAGTATTCTATTTTTTTGTATTAGTTTTAGTTTTACAGCCCTCTAGAATGTATGGATTATGCATGATATTCCAAAGTGGGTCTGAACAGTTAATGCCAAATTCTTTTTAAAAGTATTAAATTTAGCATTAAGTATTTTTAAAAAATAACTTAATTTTTATTGCTAAATTAAAAAACAAATTTTTTTTTCTTAATGGAATAAATCAATGTTTAAATTCTGATTTTTTAACATTTTAAAAAAACCAAATAAAATTCTTCATTTCTTTTTTTTAAATAAAATTGTTAATACACCTACACTCTAAATCAAATATATAAATGGTATTCTCTAGGAATCTATTTTTATTCATATTTAAAAATAATTGGCTATTAGAAGACAATTTTATATGCATTTAATACCTACCCTACATTATAGGATAAGTTTATTTCATTCACAGACATGATAAAGGTATATTCTGTCATACATATAAAAATAAAAGCTGTGGCTTTTCACTTGACATTCAATAAAACAAATTACGGGACTACTTAAGAATTGGGTTCCCCTTGGCAAATTTGGCAAAATTATTGCCGAAATTTACTAAAACACAAAGGTAATCCATCCAAACATTGTATTTTTGCTTTTTTGGTGACTTTAATGCACAGTGTGCTATTGTCTAGAATTATATACTCTTACTTAATTAAAGAAAATGACTTGAAAACTGGATATTTATATTTATGGGCAATTAATCCCTTAACAGTTTACAAACACTACAGCTCTAAATTATTAAAAATCTGCTATAGTGAACCATTAATGGTTTGTTATATCTAATTTTTTTAAGCACTGCACACTTTTAATATATTAGAAAAGAGTTACATAAGGAGAGCTGGAGGCAAATATCATAAATTATAAACAGATTGTTTGGACATGGCGAGATCAGGAGAAAATGTTAGGCGACCACACTTACACCATTATCGCCAAGTTGGCGAGGAAACCCAGTTCTTTTGTCAAGCCCAAATTACCACTGTTACTTTGTAGGGAAAAAAAAAAAAAAAAGGCTCACTCAACCTATCATTATTTTCTCAATTTTAAATCTTAAATGATATTATTTGCAAAAGAGAAAATGTATAAATGAAATACTTCACTAAAAGTTTCATTTAGGATTATTTTTTTTAAATTTTACACAAAAATGTTATAATTATGGTATAAATCTTATAATTTCCTAGTCAGAGATCAATTAGGTATTGTGGTACATTTCAATACCAGAGGCTGCATGTTATAAAAATTGACAAAAATACAAGAAGGGCACCCTGTCCTGATAAAACATTGCATGTTTGAATGTTGCTGCTGACATGGTTATTCACAATCTTTCAGCCGAACGATGACCGAATGGTTAGAGTGCTGGCCTTCAGAAATGGAGTTCATGGGTTCAAATCCCACTGTGGCATGGATGTTTATAGCCATTCAGAATCGGCTTTAAGCAGTAGGTTCCAGTCTCATTAGCCCTCGTGTTGCAAAAAGTATACCATAGCGCTTCAAACCAAACCAAATCATAATCTTTCAGAATGGACTTTGAACAGTAAGGCCCTATCTCATTAACCATATTGCAGTAACAAAATAAGACACCAGAGATTCAAACCAAATTTACAATTTTCCAGTTTAATGCTTTTCCAATTTCTTGCTAATTATATGCTTCAATAAGTAATCAAACCTCTTTGTGACGCTAATACAAAATTTTAATTTTTTAGCCAGACAGTATTTTATCTTTAAAGCCATTATTTTCAGGTATCAATAAATGACCTTTTACTTTATTCTTGAATATTTCAACATTAGTACTAAAATAACCTTAAGGTATCTGTCTACATTAAAAATGTCATTTTTTGCCAAAAATCATAATTTTTTAAAATTTCTCTATTGTAAAATTTCAACTTTTAGGCTTCTAAATCTGTTTTTGTTTTGTCTCTACAGCATTTGAAAGAAAAGTTACAGCTGTTTAAACATCAGAATGCATCATAAATGCCATTACGATTGACAAGAAACACTCAGGTAGAATAAGAAGTTGTTTGGAGATATATATGTTTTCATTTCAATGTAAATAATTTGAAATCTTAATACTTGAATGACATGACACATTGTCAGTCAAAGAAATTTTTATATTCAATTTACCAAGGGCTGTGATAACTCAGTTCCAAAGGTATCAATCTCCTAACTGGAAAATTTGAGACTTGGACAAACCAAATATCTGCTGTGTTCATTAATGGCAGCTAGGGTTCATAAAAGTAGGTTCATAGTCGCAAAGCCTTTAATGTATCCATCTACGTTAAAAACGTCATTTTTTGTCAAAAATCATAATTTTTTTTATTCCTCTATTGTAAAATTTCAACTTTTAGTCTTCTAAATCTGTTTTTGTTTTGTCTCTATGGCATTTTAAAGAAAAGTTACAGCTGTTTAAACATCAGTGACAGCTGTCAAAACAAAAGGAAGTAGCGACTTCGGAACTGGAAGTTATGAATTTAAAGCCTTTTAAAGAGCATTTTTTGGACAAAACATTTTAAATTTTCATGAAGATTAGTTTAAACATTTTCCTAGTATTTTTAATAATTACCAACTTGGCAATTAGAAAGTTTTAAAGCAAGAAAGTGTGGGGAATTTTAAACATGTATTTTAATTTTTTTAACAGTTAAAGTTGCTTTCATAAACTTCAAATGCGTTTTTCTCAGAACGGTATTTTTAATAAAATGTTGAAACTTAAAATGTGATTTCTTAAAAAGTACTTAAAATATTTTGTTGAAAATTATTATGAATGCTTTTGATAGTATTTATTAGTGAATGACCTAAAAGCTTTAAATTTGGATAATGTTTAATGATGTTATACTCATAGTTAGATATAAAGATAATGAAAATTCATTAAAAATTCAATGTGTATGATTTTGAAGGACCAAAATTTTTTGCCAAATGTAAATTGAGCAAAGATTTTAGGTGATTCACTAGTCCAGTGTATAAGAAATAGGTTGCATAAAAAAATATTGAAATAATTTAATAAAAAATTAGACCTTTTGAAAAAATCCGATCTTTACTAAATTTGCTTCATTTATTAGAAATTTTATAAAAACTTCTCCAGGAATAAATTTTTTAAGTGCAAATCTCTATGATAATATAAAAAATAAATTTAAAAATGTAAAATCACGAACTAGTTTCTACGTTTAAAGAAAAGTTTTCTAAACGTAGACAGATATCTTAATGTTAAGATTAAAAACATCCTGCTTTAATTTTTTCATTGGATAACTCATTTTATAAAACTTCTTTTAATAGTGAAATTTCAGAATTAAGTTTTTTGGCTAGGGAGGGGATTTAGGGGACCAGTCCCTCCTAGATTTTCCAAAATTCTAAACAATCCCTTCGTGGAAAGAAAATTGACCAGGTGTGTGGGTCTGTCATCTGCCTAGCTTTGCATCAACAACAGTGTTCTTAGTAAGAGACCACTTCGGCCATAAATGTCTTTTGGGGTTGCAGGCTTTTATCTGCCCTCCACTCTCATGCCCTATGGTCCCTCGTCTCAAGATTATTTTCCATAATCTATTGTATATCGTCTTCCTGTCTGGTGTGCTCCAAGGTGAGTATTTTGAGGCAGATTTTATCTTCTAAAATAGCTTCAACTTATTATGTTAGTCTAGATTTTAGCATATAGCTAAATGAGAGAGAAATTTAAACAAATAAACATAAAAATGGTTTTTAATGTTAATTTTACGATTAAATTCATTGTGTAGATACTCTATTACTCACTTCTAAGCTTTAAATTTGTTCATTATAGCCCTTTTTAATCATTTTGTTATTATAAAACTACATTGCGTTATAGTACTCATTACGGATTTACATGCATAAGAAAACCTGTAGATTTACTTAAGTATCATTCATACAAAACAATGTCTTTCTCCTTGGTCCCCCTCCGAACAAAATTTCTGGCTACGGTGCTGATTAGAAGTACTGCAGAGTTTTATCTTCCTACTGAGTGGATTCGGAAGGGTATGTAAAAATGATTATATATAAAGTTCAACTTTAGGAATAAATTGTTAAAAAAATAAATGGTACTGAATTTAGAAGTTTATAAAATTGTTGAGAAACAGTGTCATTATGTTACCAGTCAATGACAACTCAGTCCTATCTTAGGAATAAACATAGAAATGTGGGGAACAGCAAAGTGTAATTGTGTGACTAACTAATTAAGAATCCAAGAATACCTTAACGAAGCTGTTCCTAGCTAGAATTCCATTTTACTAAAACTTTAACAACATACACAAAGTATATAAAAAACTACGGATTTTACCATAAGAGATAATATATTTTGTTGTGCTATTCAGTGTCAATAAGTTCGGTGTTGCCAATTTTATTAGATGTTATATATATTTATATACTACAGAGGCAATTCATCTTGTACCTGTAGTGGGGTTTACGGGCACAGTCATGTAGCCTTATTTCCATCACTGATCGCTGTGCCATCGTTATTTCTATTTCAAGTGCACATTTCCCAGACCACAGCGAGCACTTTTACCAGTCAATAAGTGATCATTAATACGATTTGACTGTTTGTGTTCGTTGTGTCGTATAAAGTTTTATCATTGTCAACTCTTACAGTGGATGCGATCAGCGATGGGACCGTTTGAATGCCCCTGTTAGCTTGGAAACTCTCCTTACTTGTTGCGTGTTCACATTTCTAGAATAAAAATGTGGCAACATCTATAACGAAGTGCGGGAACCCGGCAAAATAATTGTTTCTGTTCTGGTTATTGTGGACGAATGATGTACTGTTGATTTTTGAGTTTAACACGTTGCTGTAGAAATTGTAAATTTTAAATTTTGACGATGAATCCCGATTTACCATTCACCGCAGAATATTCGAAGAGTAATAGAGCCGCATGCAAAGTATGCAAAGAGAAAATTGAGAAAGAAGTATTAAGAATTGGTATTATGGTTCAGGTAAGACGTATTTGCATTCTTTACTCTTTTAATTAAATATTTTTTAAACCTAAGATTATACATACCCTAAATTGCCTTTACAAATGTACTAGTCGCATGAAACACTAGTATGCTTTGTGTAAGAGTACTGTATTATTGTATCTTATAATTCTATTGTGTAATCTGCTTTGAACTTATAATTTTAAATTCAGGCCTTGATGTGCTATGATATGAAGAGGCCGCCTGATGCGACCGTAGGGAAACAGAAGTAAATATAAAAAAAAAATCGAAACATTTAAGGGGCGTTATTTAAGATTTAATAAGATAATTTATCGCACTGTTTTGCAAATAATAAAAAGAAGAGGAATCTTATATAAAGACATTAAATTTTGAAAACGTGCCGATAATTTTATAAAAAGTAATCAAATATTTCAAATTTCTGATTTCTTCCAATACTTTCATTCTGATGCTGTATCGATATGTTATGTCTGATTGTGCTTTTACATAACAGTGTAAAATCGTTCATTAATCACCAATTTTTAAAATTCATTCCTGTGTATCCTAACATAATGTGCATTTTTATGACATTGTCTTAGGATAATGTCATAAAAATATTAGTTGAGAATGCAACTGTGTAGGTCTTAACTGTATCACATAGTAAAATAGAGATAATAGAAGTCTGTATTGTTAGATTCAGTTGACTTAGTTTCATGTTAATAAGACTTCTTTGTGTTTGAAAGTGTTGTAAAAATTCTGTCAAATTTTTTTATTTAAGCTTATCATTCCTTTACTGTAACTTACTTTAATGATCTAGATGCTTTTTCAGTGTAATCAGTACTGTAGTAGGGGAAACTGGGGTAAAATGGTCCTCTTTTGTGAATTTTAAGTATTTACTCTCAAACTAATGATTTTTTGAATATGAAAATATATATGCTTATTATCTATATATTAGGCTTTACATTACAATAAGTCAAAACCAATAATTATAATTACTTTTTTTATTATAAATTTTTTTAAAAGCAAGTGACAAAGTGGACCATTTTACCCCAACCCCGGGGTAAAATGGTCCATGGCACGGGGTAAAATTAAATCATTTAAATCTTGATTTAAATCAGTTGATTTTTATAAAAAGTCATTGATTTAAATCATTTCTTTTTCATTTCTCTTAAAACCTATATTCCAAAGACAGGTGATTTGGGAATCAGTCAGCAAGGAAATACCAATAAGTAAATAAGTGTAAATAGATAGCATGTGCTTTCCAAGAATTTAGGGCTTGTTATCTGAAAGTATGTAGTAGGGTTAGGTACAATGACTAGTTATGACTAGTGGATTTCATTTTATGTAATGGTAGGTAAAAAGTATTACAGAACTTGAAATCCAGTTTCTCTACCAAATAACAACAGCCGTGGCATCATCTGCTAGAATAGAAAGAGTTTTCTTCTTTTGGTATTGCTTTTGGTTCTAGCCTTCGTAACGAATTAGGAGTGGATACGGCATCAAAACTAATGTTTTTATTGAAACAGTTAAATCTATAATTCATTGCTTAAAAAATATTGAAATAATTGTGATTTTTTGTTTTTTAATAAATAGTTTGCATTAAATGAATATTTTATATGTTCTTTTAATTTACATCTTATTTAATTTGCACTAATTACAAAATAATGAAATGTATTTAGATTAAAATTTATGTATTTAATTTTAGGTAATCAGTGTGTAGAATATACTAGATAGATAAGTTGTTACTTATGATAAACTATTCCATGTATATTGCAAAAAATATAAAAACACAACAATAATTAAAATTAGAAATCAGAAAAAAAATAAAAAAAAATCTGATTTAAATCAAATAAATCTGATTTTTTAAATAAAATCATGATTTTTTTTCAACCTTGGGAGTAATGATATTTGAAAATCATGTCCTGAAATTTATTTATAGTATAGTGCCCCTACTTTTAATATATGACCTATAAAAGTGTTTGTATCTGAAGTGTTCTTTAGAGTAAATTTAAAATTGTTTTTACCATTGTTAATTTTAAATGGAATTTCAGATTGATTTTCTTAATCTTTTTATACATTTTTTTTATTAGTCACCTCATTTTGATGGTAAAGTTCCTCTTTGGCATCATTCGAAGTGTTTTTTTACAAAGAAGAAAGTAAAATTGACAAGTGTTGCTGAAATAGCTAACTTTGATAACCTACGATGGGATGATCAGAAATCTATAAAGGAACAAATTGGTAAGATGTTACTGTATAATGATTGGAACATTTGAATGTAACTATAATATTTTAAGAAATTTCAGGCACAATATCTTCTTAAGAAAATTTCTATAAAGTGTTTGTTATATTTTATAATGCTAAAATTCACTAATTTTATTATATGTTTTTAATTTTGTTAAATTTTAGATGCAGTTTTCTTAAATGAATTAAATAGATACTAAACCATTTAGGAACAGATGCATTATAGACGCCAGTCCCGTCCGGCATGTTTTTTTTTGGCAAACAACAGAAAAACGCATGATTTGAAAAATCGCTAAGTAGAAAAACATGGCAGTGGTGCGTGTTTTCTGAAAGATCACCAAAAAAAATCATGGCAATGGTCACGGGGCATATTTGAAACACAACATAAACAAAACTAAACTTTAAAAGGAAAAAGAGATTAACAATTTAAAGCATTATTAAAATAAAATTAATAATGCATAATAATCATCATTTTTACGTTATTTAAAAAATAAATAACAGATTAGTTATATTTATATGTGTCAACAGAATAAATACAATTTATAGCATTTTAATAAGCATTAATATTATGAAAATTCTAACATGTGAGAGGGGTGTTCCCCCCTTCACACCCCCTTGTAATAAAAAAAAAATGCAAAATAAACAATAACACTTTTTAACAATTTCAAAACCAAAATAATTGATACTTTTTAAGAATTTCAAAACCGAAATAACTTCACCCATCATAACTAAATTAACTAAATCCTAGAAAATGATAAGAACAAAAACAAAATGTTCCAAACCAAAGCATCTTGTTTGGTTTAGAATATTTTGATACTTTTTAACAATTTCTAAACCGAAATAACTTCACCCGTCATAACTAAATTAACTAAATCCCAAATGATAAGAACAAAAAAAAAAAAAAAGTACAACCTGATCTAGGCGAATGTAAACTATAAAAGCAGCTAAGATGCGAATTTCTGGAAACACCCGCCATAACTAAATTACTTACCTAACCTAGGTGACACCTTACCACTCCACATCTGGAACGAAAAGAACAGCAAATTTTCATATAGTGCCGGGTAATGACGTCAAAAACCACGTGCACCAATAGGATGCAAGAACATATCGGAGCTTCTACCCAGTCATCACCCCCATAAAATTGCTAAAAAAGTTTGGCGAGAAAAAACACGGCGTCTATAATGCACCTGTACCACCATTTATTTATATTCATAAAGTAAATGAAGTTAGTGTCCATTTAATTTCTGAATAAATTTCTTTAAAATTTTTAGTCTGCTCTGTCTGTACTCTATCACAGGCTATATTTTAAAGATAGTCATCTCATATTATTTTACAGGTGTAAGTTCAAAGGTTTTCTCACTCGTCCCCTTTTTTTCTTCTAAATCTGCTCTCTAAATCATGTTCCATGTCAAATTATTTCTATGAAATATAAATATGTTCATAATTTATCATTTTCAAAAGGTCAATTTTGTACATTTAAATTGTAAAGGTTTTCCAGTTTAATTTGACAAGACCATTCTCTTTTGATGACTCTTAACCCTTTCATGGGCTCTTTATTCCTCTTTTGAATTTCTTCTCGTTTTTAGTGTATTTATTTAATTGAACAATAGAATTTAAGGAAATATACTTTATATTTTCCAGTTTTTAAATTTACATATAAATTCTAGGGTTGATAAATGTACTTCCTGTTGAACCGTTTATAATCATAGGAAAAATTATTAATCATGGCAATCAGGGTTTGCATGATTTAAATCATTTGTTTTTTTTGAAAAAATCATTGATTTAAATAATTTTTTTTTTCACTTCTTTTAAAACCTATATTCGAAAGATAGGAGAATTGAGAATCAGTCAGCACAGTAATACCAATAAGTAAATAAGTGTCAATAGATAGCATGTGCTTTCTAAGAATTTAGGGGTTGTTATCAGAAAGTATGTAGTAGGGGTAGTACAGTAATTGATTATGACTGGTGGAATTTATTTTATGTAATGGGAGGTAAAGAGTATTACAGAACTTGAAATCCAGTTTGTCTACCAAATAACAACAGCCATGGCATCATCTGCTAGAACAGAAAGACAGTTTTCTTCTTTTGGTATTGTTCATTCTTGCCTTCATAACCAATTAGGAGTGGTTAAAGCATCAAAGCTAGTGTTTTTATTGAAACAATTAAATCCATAATCTGGTGCATAAAAGATATTGAAATAATTGTGATTTGTTTTTTTAAATAAATAGTTTACATTAAAAGAATATTTAATTTTTTCTTTAAATTTACATCTTATTTAGTTTGCACTATCCAATTACAAAATAATGGAATGTATTTAGATTAAAATTTATATATTTAATTTTAGATAATCAGCGTGTAGCATATACTAGATAGATAAGATGTTACTTCTTGTAACAAACTATTCTATGTACGTTGCAAAAAGCATAAAAACAACGATTAAAATTAGTATTAGGAAAAAAATCAAAGAAATCTGATTTAAATAAAAAAAAATCTAATTTAAATCCAATAAATCTGATTCTTTTATTTAAAAAAGAAAAAAAAAACATGATTTTTTTTCCAACCCTGGTGGCAATTATTTGTCATAGAGTAATGAGAAGCCTGTTGCAATCCACCAGGGTTCATCATTCTGCACACATTAAGCGGGTCCTTGCTTTGTGGTACTTTTTTTTCATTGTCTTTAGTCGGAAACCTTTTGCATGATTTCTCATATAAGCTGTGTTCATACTATCTGGAGCTACAGACTTCTTTTCTTGGAAGCTAACAGTATGGTGTTTCCATTTTGTAAAAGAATACCCATCTATTGGCTGATGAGCTAATGCTATACAGAACGTTTACATGTCTATAAAGGGTCTTTGTAAGAGTTACGTCCGTCTCTGTCGGTGGTCGGTGCACTTTTCTTTTTTTGAACAATTGAAAATGGCAGTACTGTACCAATAATGGTATTTTTAATGCACGGACAATTAGAGGTATCAAGTGTGCCGTTTTTGTCAACGCACCGACAGAGAAAAGAAATTGTGTTTTGTGGAACTGTGTTGGCTGGGTGCCAAAGGACATTTCGGCTACTCCAAGGACAAAGTTCAAAGAGGGAGGGTGTCGATCTCCCCTAAAACTGAGGTTTCCTGTTTGGAAAAGAAGAAACGGGAGGGGATGCCCTGCTGAACTTTTGAGATGAGCAGGTTGTCTAGAGTAATCTCCTCTCTGGACGACTTTACTTATACACTGTAATATTTCTTTAAATGCTTATTGTTAAATAAATGAACAGTTATTAAGTTTGAAATCTTCTACGGCTGATTATTTCGTCTGCATACCTGCTCCTTATAAGAGACCTATGCGAAATCATATCCAGATGATTAGGGTATGACTTACAATCGGAATTAGAAACATTGCAAACCACTCGGCGAGTTTACAGTCTTGCTACATGTGTATTTCATAAGATCATAATAACATACATCTTCCATAACATAACATAACATAACATAACATAATCTTCCCAAGGTCCATGAAAGGGTTAATTCAGTTTAGTTATTTTGCTTTTCATACTTATTAAAATTAGCAAATTTATTTATAAATTTATAATTATAAATATTTTTAAAAAGCCAATTCACAGGCATATAAGTAACATTTTAAAATTACAGCGAAATTTGTTTTAGCCTGATGGGTTTAGAAATGAACTTAGTTTAAATTACATCTTTAGGTAAGTATTTTTAATTTGGAAAGTAAGACAATTATCATCTGAACTGGAAAAGGTATACTCATTCAGTTTGAAGGTTATTTGAATACTTTGTGCACATCTGTTTATTTTTATTTAATTTCTATTCAAGCTAGTAAATATTTAATATCTAGGAAAAAATCAAACCTAAAGCAAAATTTTACTGCATTATATTAGCATTAAAAATAAAAAATCCGTCATTCTCAAATATGGTTAAATCCATTTTTATCTCTTCAAGATATTTGGGCAAGTAAACTAACACTCATGCACTGTTGCAGAACAGCCAATTTGCTATTTTCCATCAAAATCATAAAAACCTCGTGTTGTTCCTTTCAGAGTTATTCCATATGAAATCAACACAATTTTGGAACCAATTCTACCTATCTCCAATTTTGATTAAATTTGGTATCCAATTTTGATTAATTTTGGTAATTTGGATAAGAAAATCCCTTAATCTTATCTTGAAATGATTACTGGTTTTAGAGTTATAAGGTGTTGCCAGATTTGTCCAAAAAATGTACTATTAGCAAATCTTTAAATTACCCTTAGTGCTTGCTCACTTATAATTAAGCTAGAGATATGTGCAAGGTATTCTTTAAACCTTTTTTCATAGGCTTTCATATGATATGCAATACATGATGATTTGAAATTGTTTTTTTTTTTAAAAGCTTAATTAGTTTTTAAAATTTTAAAAAATCTCAAAAGTTATTCATATTGTGTATTAATTCTCAAAGTTCCATGGTGGGATCGTAATGTGATCACAAGCTACAAAGTTTTTTTTTTTTTTTGGTATATATATATTATTACAATAATGAAAATTCGAAACTTTGTTCCGTTCTTTCAATCTAAGTTCTTTTGAAGTTGTGTATGGTGACAGTAATATTTACAGTCCTTTATTATTATATAGTCCAGTAAATATTGCAGTTAATACACTAAATTTAAATGTAATTTGTAAAAATTTTATAACTAAGAAAAATCATTTGCTGTTTAGAAAAGTTACTTTGGATGAATCTAAACTTGTTAACTTGGGATTGGTTAAAAGGTTTTATAAAATCAAATGTACAAATTAAAATATAAAAGTTTAAAAATAAAAAAAGAAATCTTAAAGTTACTCATACTGTTTAGCACTAAAAGTTTTACCTTGGATTAATAATATGGCCACTTGTTATAAAGAGCTTTCAATTTTGAATGATGCAATAACATCAGCAGGCTTGCAATTCCGCCACTTTTCTCACCTTTAGTCACTTTTTTTACAAAATTTTTTACTTTTTGTATTTGATGTAAAATCATGTCTTGCATGGTGTTTGATTAGAGTTAAAAAAAAGAAAATCTGTTAATAATAGCATCTGTAATAAAAGAGAAAAAAAATCGCTTTTCTTTTTTTTTTAATGTTTAGTCACTTTGTATTATTTGTCACTTTTCTCACCTTTTTGAAAGTACCCCAGCAGTTGCAAGCCTGCATCAGGAAAAAAATAAGAAGCAAGTATTAACGTGTTTGAACTTGCTATGATATGTTGGGTCATGTTTGAGCATGTCGTTGGGACATGTGTCAAGCACACTGCTCCCCTGCTGTGTTGTACATGTAGCAGCATTTGAGTGTATTTTACTCTGTGTTCATATTTGAAGTCAAGTGTTAGAACCCTATGTTTTGAGCATTAATTAACCATTTTATGTTTTTCTATCTTTAAAAAAATTTTTTAAGAAAATTTTTAATTAAATATTTTTGCATTTGAAACATTGAACAATACCTTGAAGGATACCATTAAGGATAATTTTATAATAGAAAATTCAACTCTACTGTGTTCCATGTAAAATTTTGAGTTTTAATTATTTTAAAACACATAGAATTCTTGAGATGGAGAAGAGTGACAGATATTTAATATTACATTGTTGGAACCCATTTAAAAAGACCAATTACACCTATGATGCTAAGAACTATTTTAGAATGGATGTGTGAATTATTTTCTGAAATTCCAAAAGTTGCAAAAATAGGGGAAACTGGGGTAAAATGGTCCGCTTTTGGGAATTTTGAGTATATACTCTCAAACGAATGATTTTTTTTAAATTAAAAATATATATGCATATTCCTATAAATTAGGCTTATAGTACTGTCCATTCAAAACCAATTATTATAATTACTTTTTTATTATAATTTTTTTAATAGCAAGTGATAAAGTAGACCATTTTACCTCAACCCCGGGGTAAAATGGTCCATGGTACGGGGTAAGATGGACCGAAAAAAAGTTCTAAAGTTAAATGTAGTACATTATGTAATAGTGCAAAAAATAAAATGTATTATATTTATTTTTTATAGCTTCAATCTGTATATATAAAGCATAATATTAGCGATTATTGAAGTTAATGAATGATACACCAAAAGATTTGTTTGTTACTGAAAGTCTGCTATTTCTTGAGAGCAGTAAGGTCTGGGAGACTCATCACAATATCTTGAACATTTCCGAGCGATTCATCAACATTGTCAGAGAAAATGAACACATTTTGATTTAGTTTTTGCCTTATAAATTTCACAAGAACGTAATCTTCATCATTTTTTCCTGTTATTAAACCAACAAAATGAACCACTTTTTTGTCAAAAATTTAACCAAAACATACTTGCCAACTTTTAATTCATAATCAGAATTAGCATCATGCTGTGAATAGCTTTCTTTATCACTGTGTTGTGTATCACTATAAACAGACATATTTTCTGAATCACTGGAACTTTATGATCCACATAAATTTTCTTTATTTGCTTTATAATGCACAGTTTTATCAATTTTCTGCATAGTTAAGACTAAAATTTTTTCTTAATTCTTCCTAGCTTTAACTAAAGCAGCATTTTTCTGTTTTAATTTTTTTTCTTCCTTCTCTTTCACATTTTTTTCAATCATCATTTTCACTGCTGTATCAGTTAGAATTTTTGATGCACCCTTCTTTCATTTGTTTGCGGTCTTGTGCATGTTAGATTTTGCCAAGGGGCGTAATTCAAAAGGTGATATTGTTTTCAACTGAGGATTTTTACTTTGTACTGATTGTGATGTATTTGGTTGCTGATCATCTATGCTTACACTTGATTGTTGATCACCTGTGCTTGGTTGACGATCAGCTGTACTTGATAATTCAAAATCTGGTGACGGTTGATCAGTTACATATGATGAGAGATATTCTATATTCTCAAAGACGTTTTCATAGAATGGCCATATATCTGTTACTTTAAATTCTAATTGCATGTTTTTTAAAGTATCACACATAAAATCAACTTAGAAAAGCATATGGGATACAGAAATAAAAAAAAAGGCACAACTTGAAGGATGCCGTTAATGATAAATTTATAATAGAAAATTCAACTCTACTGTGTTCGATGTAAAGTTTTGAGTTTTAATTATTTTAAAACACATAGAATTCTTGAGATGGAGAAAGGTGACAGATATTTAATATTACATTGTTGGAACCCATTTATAAAGGCCAATTACACCTATGATAAAAAGATATTAAGATCTATTTCAGAATGGATGTGTGAATTATTTTCTGAAGTTCCAAAAGTTGCTAAAGTAGGGTAAACTAGGGTAAAATGGTCTGCTTTTGGGAATTTTGAGTATATACTCTCAAACTGATTTTTTTTAATCTGAAAATATATATGCATATTACCTATATATTAGGCTTTATAGTACACTCAGTCAAAAACAATTATTATTACTTTTTTATTATAATTTTTTTAATAGCAAGTGACAAAGTGGACCATTTTACCCCGGAGTAAAATGGACCACAAAAAATTTCTAAAGATAACTTAAATGTAGTACATTATTTAATAGTTCAAAAAATAAAATGTATTATATTTATTTTCTATAGCTTCAATCTGTACATATAAAGCATAATATTAGCGAATATTGAAGTTAATGAATGATACACCAAAAGATTTGTTTGTTACTGAAAGTCTGCTATTTTCTTGAGAAGCAGTAGGGGACTCATCACAATATCTTGAACATTTCTGAGAGATTCATCAATATTGTCAGGGAAAATGAACACATTTTGATTTAGTTTTTGCCTTATAAATTTCACAAGAACGTAATCTTCATCATTTTCCCCTGTTATTAAACCAACAAAATGAACCACTGTCTTTTTTGTCAAAATTTTAACCAAAACATACTTGCCAACTTTTAATTCATTGTCAAAATTAGCATCATGCTGTGAATTGCTTTCGTTATCACTGTGTTGTGTATCACTATAAACAGACATATTTTCCGAATCACTCAAACTTTATGATCCACATAAATTTTCTTTATTTGCTTTATAATGCACAGTTTTATCATTTTTCTGCATAGTTAAGACTAACATTTTTTCTTAATTCTTCCTAGCTTTAACTAAAGCAGCATTTTTCTGTTTTAATTTTTTTTCTTCCTTCTCTTTCACATTTTTTTGCAATCATCGGTTTCACTGCTGTATCAGTTAGAATTTTTGATGCACCTTCTTTCGTTTGTTTGCTGTCTTGTGCATGCTAGATTTTGCCAAGTGGCGTAATTCAAAAGGTGATATTGTTATCAACTGATGATTTTTACTTTGTACTGATTGTGATGTATTTGGTTGCTGATCATCTATGTTTACGCTTGATTGTTGATCACCTGTGCTTGGTTGACGATCAGCTGTACTTGGTAATTCAAAATCTGGTGACAGTTGATCAGTTACATATGATGAGAGATATTCGATATTCTCAAAGACATTTTCATAGAATGGCCATATATCTGTTACTTTAAATCCTAATTGCATGTTTTTTAAAGTATCACACATAAAATCAACTTAAAAAAGCATATGGGATACAGAAATAAAAAAACACAACTTGGAAAATGGACCATGGTCCATTTTACAACAATGTTTATAAACAATATAAAATAAAACTTCAGAGAGACTAAGTTGCATGTTTTTAATTTCACTTGGTCTTAAACTTCCAATTCTGTTAGAATTTTATGTATTGTTCTTTATTAAAAATATTTCAAGGGAATGTTTTCTTATCAGGTAAGGGAGCTGCCAATGGTGATTCAAAAGGCAAAGGTGCTAAAGGAGGTAATTCTGATTTTTCTATTGAATATGCAAAATCTGGTCGAGCTGCATGTAGGACCTGCAGTGAAAAAATCCCAAAGGTAAGTCAAAACTACAATAGAATTAATAAAGGAAATCATATTAAATGCCCAAATTAAGTTTAGCAGTTTGCTGTGCTATATTTATGCATTTTACATGTAGATCTTTTATTAACTGTTTCTGCATAGATTTTTTAAAATTTGTTTTAGTAAAATAAACATGTAGAATTTAAAATGTTTGTCTGTGACCATTTCTCTGCTAATTCCAATATTGACTTGAATAATGTATGTGTTATTGGCAAAGTATGAAATGCCAGCATTCTATAGTGTAAATAAGCATTGTATAAAATGCTGGATGTTTTTAGGCAAAGTATGAAATGAGAATTATTACATACTTTTCCTAGGCTCTATACAAAGACAAATGCTATTTATGCAAAGTATGAAAAAAAATCCTCAAAAGGCTATTATATAAATGATGTGCATTCCTCAAAACTACAAATGTTGTTCTGAAAAAATAATGGAAGTGCCATCAAAAAATTGAAAATACATAAAGAAAAAGGAAAGGGAACAGATGCATTATAGACGGCAATCCCGTCTGCCATTTTTTTTTTCGACCAACAGAAAAACACGTGATTTGAAAAATCGCCAAGTAGAAAAACATGGCGGCAGTATGTGTTTTCTGAAATATCACCAAAACAAACATGGCGGCGGTCACTTGGCATATTTGAAACACAATATTAACAAAACTAAACTTTATAAAAAACAGATTAACAATTTAAAGCATTATTAAAATAAAAAACAGATTAGTAATATTTATGATATGTGTCAACAGATTAAACACAATATATAGCATTTTAATAATCACTAATATTATGAAGAATCTAAGATGGGAGGGGGTTCCCCCCTTCTTGTAATAAAAGAAATGCAAAATAAACTTAACAGCAAATGGAAATTGGAAAGGGTAGCACCAGAAACATTTTTCAACACTTCCACCTCCCTTAAAAAACTTTAAAATAATTCTTTTTTGCCAAATAAAAACAAAAACCCTCAGATTTGGATTTGATATTTTTTAACAATTTTTAAAATAGTAAGAACCGAAATAACGACACCTGCCATAATTAAATTACTAAATCCAAGAAAATAAGAACAAAACAAAAATGTTCCAAACCAATTAACTTAGAATAGCCTGATATGTTTTAACGATTTCAAAACCGAAATAACTTCACCCATCAAAACTAAATCCCAGAAAATGATAAGAACAAAAACAAAATGCTCCAAACCAAAGCATCTTGTTTGGTTTAGAATATTTTGATATTTTTTTAACAATTTCAAAACCGAAATAACTTCACTTGTCATAACTAAATTAACGAAATCCCAGAAAGTGATAAGAACAAAAACAAAATGTTCCAAACCAAAGCATCTTGTTTGATTTAGAATAAAAATAGTAAGAACCGAAATAACTACACCCACCATAACTATAATACTAAATCCCAGAAAATGATAAGAACAAAAAAAAAAAAAAAAAAAAACCCCAAAAGAGCAGCTAAGATGCAAATTTCTGGAAACACCCGCCATAACTAAATTACTTACCTAGGTGACACCTTACCACTCCTCGTCTGGAACGAAAAGAACAGCTTAGAACAGCAAATTTTTGTATGACGGTAATGATTAGGTAATGACATCAAAAATCATGTGTACCAATAGGATGCCAGAACATATCGGAGCTTCCATATCCCCCCCATCAAAGTTAGGGTATATACAGCAACCCAGTCGTTGCCCCATAAAATCCCCAAGTTTGCATCTTAACCCCAAATTTGGTGAGAAAAAAACATGGCGTCTGTACCAAATGAAAGTTGAGAAAAACAAAATTTATGCCTTTCTTAATTAAGAAAAAACAAAATTTTCATGCAAAAAAATAAGAAATTAAAATTAACCTACACTTGTTGCAGTATAGTAGGCTTCATTGACATTTTTCATTACATTTTATTCTAAAAATTCTTAAGTATTTTTAAGTTCTAAAAATTGTACAAATGTGTATTTCATACTTTAAAAACTGCCTATTAAGAATTCAGTTGTAAAAATGTCTTATTTTTGTAGAATGAAATTTCATTGTATAAGTTTAATTCCATTTAAACATTATGACAATTACTTGCAGTCTGTTATTTTCTGTCCCCCCTCCCCATTATTAAAATTCTTTCTGTTTCATTCTAGATTATATTCAGAAAATTAATAGTAATTATATATCTTTCATTTCATAAGAGTTTTCACATCACATTTGTATTTTGGATGACTAGCGTATTCCAAATCAATTTCTCTTAAAGATTTATGTTATTAAAGCACCATAAACAAATATTTATATTTGATTTCTTTTATATATATGTATATATGTATTTTATTCAACATCTATCATAAATTCTTAGAAACTGGAAAAACGAAGAAAAAACTAATAGTGAAAATTCTTAATAATTATCTTATAATTTAAAGTCAGTTTACGCTAATTTATAAAGGATTGATTGAAACTTTTGAACTTTACTATCATCTTGGTACTATAAAATGAAATACATATAGTCAAATGACACCTAAAACAAATACATGGTACTTTTATATAAGGATATTAGCTCATAATAGTATCATTAAATGCTCCTTACTTCAATCCTCTAGCTTGGTGCGGGTTACTAGAAACTAAGTTACAGTAAAAAGGCCAGCTTTAAGGTTGAAGCTTATTTGAATTTTGGTGATTTTTTAATATTTCAATATCATGACCTTTCCCTGCATGTAAGCATAAGTCCTTTCAAATTTTTTTCAGATTTTTTCTCTCAAAATTATACATTGTTAATGATTCAAATCATGAAGGATGATTAACAGTTTTTTCTGAATTATATCACTTTTGATTTTTATATAATTTTATATGAATTTAACTCTTAGGGGGAAATAAGGATTTCAAAGATGATTACGGATACTCCAGAAGCTCATCGTTATGGTCCCATGCCAGGCTGGCGTCATGTTGATTGTTTTGTTAAATCAAGGCTGGAGTTAGACTATTCTGATTCTGCTGATAAGTATGTTCTGTGTACCATTACTGTAAATATCATTAGTTTGTTGTTCTGGTATAAATATCTCATAAGAGGTTTTTATTTTTAGGTTGCCTGGATTCACAACACTCAGCGAAGAAGATCAAAAAATGGTTTCAGAAAAAATTGAAAAACTTAGTGTGTATGTTATTTATTTAATATGTTTCTGTGTGTATGTGTACACAAAAGGGAAAGATCAGAGTACAATGATTTGGCTATATTTTATTTTAAATGCGGAGAGTTCAGTTGGCAAAGGTGCTGGTCTTATAACTAGAGAAGTGTAGGTTCAAGGCTTGATCTGATCAATAATTTGCTGTTTTTATCAATAGCAACTGGGGCACTTAAAATAGGTTTGTGGTTGTAATGTCCTCAAAGTTACTAAACAATAACCAAAACAATACCTTTGGAGTACCAAAACAGTACATTTGGAGGTGGCAGTTCAAGCCTATGGAGTCATCTGCTTCTAAAATACGAAGACCCAACAGGGGTAATGTTATTCTGTAGCATTCCTTAAACTACATATTCTCCCCAGCTGATGCTAGATGAGTAACTGCTTTGCAGCCATGTATGACATAGATATCTGTATTGCCAACTGCTTTGGGAATTTTTTTTAGTTTTGAAAATACGTTTTATTTTACACCATATAATAAATTGTAAGTTATTTCTTTTAGAATTTAACAAACATTAGTAATCAAACAAGTCTTGTTTGTAATCCTTATTTAAAATTCTTATCTCAAGAGGTACATATAAAGGGATATTGGGGACATGCCATCTGGATGCAGATAGGTAGGCAGTGTCTACCCTTAACAAAATATACCAGAAATTACATTTCCCTCCTATTACTTATTATAATTACTAATCTAAAAAAATTATAAGGATTTGATTATTTTGCAAAAAATGTATAGGATGCTGACTTTTGTGGAAAAGGTGGACAGAATTCTCTCCTGCCTTCAATATTTTCCTAACATATCATTACCATTAGGTATGTACATTGTGGAATATTTCCCTTAGCACATATTTGTATAGGCCATGTTTGGTTGGCAGATTGATGTTTTGCTCACAGGGGATTTTTTTTATGGGGATAAGGAAGAAAGAGGCTTTTGTTTTGAAGAGAGTCTTGTTCCAGGTAATAATGGTCAACATTTTGCAGTGACCACAAATTAAGTCTTTTAGTTTTTTGTTATTTCAGCTTATGGACAATGGTTATCAGCAACATTCATTTTGAAGAATCATATTTACAGACAATGGAATCTTCCGTTACTTCTTAATTTTTTTGTAGTGGCAATTGGAAGAATGCTGAAATTCTAATATAAATATATTGTATTTACAAGAAATTTGCTGAAACAAGATACTTTGTGAAGAGGCAATGTCAAAATTTAATGCTACATAAATTTATTCTACATCATCTGGCGACATGCAGCACTCAATATTTTTCAGACTTAAAAAAATTAATCTTTTTTAACTTATAGGTCTTTACCAAATATGCACATATTTTGCTCCTTTTCCTTCTAAAAATGAGTGAATTTTGAATTGTGTTCAGACTTCAATGCAGACATGAAAAGATTTGAAAAAGTTTTAACTTCAATAAATTTGTGCCAAAATTGATTGAAAATTTTAATTTAAGATATTCTTAGTTTGTCGATATTAAACATAGTTTCAGTTTATTCAACAATTAAATGTTGCTATTTAATTGGTAAATTCAGGACCAAGATATCAAAGAGTTTTAAAACCCTGATGACTTTTTACTCCAAGGGGGGATTTTACACAATTGTCTATTGTTTCATTTGGAGTATTTTCTGGTTTTATTAGTGTCAAACTTAAATGACTAAGTAGTTTACAATTGGTAGCAACATCAACCCAGTGTACCGTCACACAGCTGGGCTATATATCTTTTCTATGGGGTTCCTTGTCAAACAGCACTCATTATTAAATTTAGAATAGGGGTTATCCACATATTTCTTATATATATATTGTTAAAAATTAAACTTTGTTCGATTAAAAATAATTTTAAAAACCTAGTTTGTGATTTTTTTTTTTTTAAATTCCTGAAATCTTACAGTTTAATTTTTTGATTTAAAGAACACTTAAATGTTTGGTTTGTTTCTCATATTACTTGATTTGTGATATTGTAAATCATTCAATATTTTTAATCATTCAACGTCATTCTTTAGCAGAAGAAAATTATACCTCTTTTTTTTGAACAATGTCCCTCATCAAAAGTTTTGTATAAAGAATTTTTCATTAATGAAATAATACATTATTCTTTTCTATAAGCCAACATTATTGTCTACTATTAGACAGTCCTTTATTTGGAGGTAAATATATAGACATTATGAGTATTGTCACTTACAAAGGTGTGTCCCTTATTCGGAGTCGTGCAATATTCTATCTTTACTGTATAAAGTTTTTTTTTAAATTTTTACTTAACTGCCATCTTTCGTTTAATGAAAATAATTTAAACTTTTGGTCTGCCTTTTTTCTGAAGGAAAAGGAAAGCAGAAGAGAAGGCAGTAGTTTCTCCTCCATCTAAAAAAATGAGTAAAGAAGATAAATTACTTAAGGTAATATTGTTTTTGTTTAATCTTATCTTTAGATATATATTCTTTTGACTCATATTCTTCTGAGAATATTTCTTACTTTGTTAAGCTGAAATGTTGGCGTCTGTGATTGCCAATAAATATTTTTGATGTAAAACAAATTTTTAGTGTTTCCAATTTGGCACAGGCATCAAAGAGAAAAAGGTGAGGATTTCTCACCTTTTCTTAAAATTATAGTGAGATTTCTAAAAATTAAGAGAAAACATAAATAGACATTGGAAAACAATAATTCTCCATAACAAAGGAAGATCTAGAAGGTGTTGATAATGTCCCATTTATTTTAGCTTTGTGTGAAACACTTATGTTGTATATCTACGTAAATTCTTCTTTGAAAAAGGATTTTTCACAAATCTGTATTGTCTTAAAAACTAACCTTTAGATTTATGGTGGGGCGGCCCATAAGGGCTTTAGCACTGCGACCTATGGCCTATTGTACTGAAAAACTCCCCATTTTTCGGGACAAAAAAATCCCAGCATAAAGTTAAGAAATATTAACAATTAGGTCTCAGAAAGATTAATAGCTGAGATAAATCTAAGCATCAATTTAACCAGGAAGTTGGTTAGCTCCCACGGCTCGAAGTGATATCCAAGAAATTCAAATCTCTTGGTACAGTAGTAGTCACATTGAGTGTGAGGAACTCTCCTCCACCATATGACACTCCCTACATACTGGGCTATCCGTGAAACTAACCTGTATAAATTAATGAAGTCTTGTATAAATGTAATATTTATGTATATATCTGTATGTTTATATACAGATAAATATACATTTTTTTTTTTTTAAATTGAGAATTCATTTCCAAGGGAACTTTAACTTAGCATTAATTTAAGATTCTTAAATATGCATATTTTCAAAAAAATAGGACCCTGGTTAAAAGAGCCATATTTTCACAAAATAACCATTTCAGTTTCTCAAAATGAATATATTTGACCCTGTCTCAAAAGTTTGGACAGACTCCTGTTTATGATGTTTAAATTGGCAGCTGATCACTACTGAAGATAGCAGTAATATTCAAAATTATTTAAATGTCATATTTTGTTTACTCTATGCTTTCCATGATAACTTCAATTTAAGATATTCATCAATTCAGACATACTTACTCTGGATTCTTTGGAGCAGCTCTGGAGAAATGAGAAAATTTAATAACTCTGGAAACTCCTCAGATTGCTCTGGAAAATAACAAAATTTTTGAACAGCTAAAAGATTACAATTCAGCAATCAAATATAAAGTTTTACAAAAAATAATGCTGAATATTACTCTTTTCACATAGTAATGCTGCACGTTAAAAGTTTTTAGTACTGTGTGGAATAACCAAGCTGAATTTTGGACAAATTTGAGTACACAAACTCTAAAATCCTTGTTGATAGAAAAAATGGAAATATTTTAATCAGTATCGATGGTACTATAAGTAACACTGTTCTGAAAAATAAGTTGTTAAAGCTAAAAAAAAAAAAGAAAAACTACTCATAAATTTTTAAATGCCTAAATTTTAATTTACCTTTTACAATTTATTACTGGATGAATGTTTTAAATTTAATTTTAATTCAGAATCCAATAAGATATGTACAATCTGTAATTAGCATGTTAAAATTTCAAACTACACTTGCTTCTGACACAAATGCTTGAATTTTGGCATGTCTGTCAATTTATATTTAGCAGAAATCGCTTGTGTTAAATGGGTTAATCTCCAAATCCCTATCCAAAATTTTCTTACCAAAGAAATATAGATTAATGTGTGTGCATAGTAATTAATGAGTTCATTAAAAAAAGGGTAAATAATAACCTACATAATTCCACTCCAGTTATTTATTCTTCTAGTATTTCATTTAATTTTAGTAAAGGTTGATTATAAAAAATTTAGCCATCGTAACCTCTGTACTTGAAGCCAGTGATATTTTTCATTATTATTGATTTTGTGTAGATTTAACAGAAAACAACTACTTGTACAGTCCTCTAAAGAAAGTATTTAAGACACTAAATGAAAAATAAAAATTTTAATATTCAAAAGAGAAATAAAAGTTTTATTATTATTTCCCAATGCAGGGGCAGTTGCTTTTATAGCATTTACCACAACCAAGCTACCAAACTCCCTAAAGGCGATTTCATTCTTTCATTTATTGGCTGACTGAAGCCTCAAGCTTGCAAACATCTCATATGCCTGCAGCCCCTTATAAGTAGCACACAGCTACCATTAATGAACATGGTAGATCTTTGGCTTTCTTGAGCCTCTACAGGGTTCCCACGGTCCTTAAAAGTCCTAAAGAACTCCTTAATTTTAGCTTTCATTTTTAAGGGCCCATAAAACTACTTAATTTTCATCAAAGGTCCTTAAAAACTCCTTAATTTTGAAATTGGAACACTATCAATTTCTTCCATGAAAAGATATAACAGAAAAAGTAGCTGAATTACAGAACTTGAGTGAAAAAATTTCTGATACAAAAAAAGAAATCTGTTGAATTTTCAAAATGAAATTATTTATGTATATGAATTTGCACTATTGGAAATTTCCTTGTAAATAGTAAATAAATATTTGTTAAAATACTTAACATTCTTTTACATTTTCTAGCCCAAAGTGCAGTATTAATAGTAAAGAAAATCCTCAAATGCATATATGTTGTCAGTATATTACTGTAGTAATTTAAAATTCCTTTTCTTGATATCCTTAAAAAAGTATTATAATACTTTTAGCTTATTAGTATTTTTTATGGTCCCGAGCTAGAAAACTTATTTAACAAATAATCTTTTGCATACTGAAAAGGTTTAAAGTATAAAGGCAACTGTCCTTTTCTAATAGCTATTAGTCGAGCAGATTTTAATTAAACGAAGCATAGAGGGTGGGGGTTTGTAAATATTTCAGTTACTTATGGAAGTTTAATTTTCTTTGGATTGAATGTAATAGAAAAATCTAAAACTTTCTTCTTTCTCAGACAATGTTGGTTATAATCAACTAGTATATATATATATATATATATATATATATATATATATATATATATATATATATCAGACTTAGAGTCATTTTTAAACCCTCAGAAAGTACTGTTTATAATATTGTATTTTATTCACAATTTATTTTTAGTTTGATCACTCAAAAAAATTTAGATGTACATTTTTCAAAATTAGTTTTTGTCAAATAGATTTATCTTATATTAATTTTTATACATTTTTAAAAGCTTAATTCTGAAATATTGTAGGGCATTTCTTGAACATGCCTTGTTTGGTTCATAATCATTAAAATATGTTCCTCAGGAAATAGGGTTTATGTCGTTATGCCGTGTATTTAAAGTAGGCCCTTATAAAAAGTTACTTTGGTCCTTAGAAAGTCCTTAAAAAGTACTTAGTTTTTCTTCTCGAAGAAATGAGAACCCTGCTCTAACACTTAACCATCTGGTTATGAGATCAATGCCTTAAGGACAGTGTTTATATATTACATCCCCTTTCTTTGCTAAATGAATAGTGTGGCTATACTGCAGCAAACAAATCATAAAATCAGCTAAAATGCTTCTTATTATCTGATAGTGGAAGCTAATGCCTGATCAGTTAAACAGTTCTGCCATAAGGGAATGTGCTAGTGTGATGAATTTGGTTGTGCTTCTTCAATATCAATCCATAATAATTTTGGTTATATATGGTTTATTCAAAATTTCTACTAATTTTTAAATTTTTGTCATTTATTTTTGAAAAGTTTGTATTTTTTCTCAGATTTTCTCTGAAAATTAAATGTATCCTTAATTATCTACCTCCAGTTTTTCAAGATATATTTATATTGTATCTTGTTTCATATTATTAAAAAAAATTTTTTTTTTTTTTTTTTAGGCCCAAAATGATCTGCTTTTTGAAATGAGAGATAAAATCAAAGCAAACTTATCAAAGAAAGAAATTGCTACGTTGTTAGAGCATAATAATCAACATATATCTATTGGAATGAGTGGAGTGAGTAACTGTTTCTGTTGTATATTCTTCTTGACTAACAACAAATGTTTTTGACTAAAGCAAATTTTAAATTTTTACAGTTTTATGATTTTTAATTGTTCAGGACTGATAGAAGGAGAAAGAAGTGCTTCTCCAGGCCCGTGTTATTTGTTTTCATTAAAGAATCTTATTTTCTCTTAAATATTTAATTCTTTTTGCTATGATGGCTAAAATAAAACTGACCCAAAATATACAATATGCTATCAAACTCCAAATAATAAATGACATTTTGATTCTCATGTCTAATCATAATAAACAATCCATATATATATATATATATAAATATATATATATATATATAAATATATATATACATGTATATTTATATTTATATATACATATATTTATATATATTTATATTTGTATATATATATATATATATATATATATATATATATATATATATATATATATATGTAGGAATTTAGTGCAGCACATTCTCGCAAGGTCGCGCCCTCATCACTGAGTGGGGTAAGTAAGGAACAACAGAGGGACATTCGAGTCGGAGTCGAGGAGAAGGAGTGACCAGGTCGAGTGAAGGACCCGTGGCACTTGAGCTTCCTCAATTTATTAAACACCGAGTAGGGTGTCTTGCCTATGTTAAACTTCGAGTAGGAAGTCTTGTCTATACCGCGTCTTCACCATTGTCTAACTATTTGTCTTTGTGCTTAAATGTTTTCTGTGTTGTTACGTCATTAAATGTTTGTTATTGTTAATTTAGTCTGTCATCGAATTTGTCTAACGACACCTCTAGATACCGAACCCTACATATATATATATTTATATATTTTTATATAATTATATATTTATATATATGTCTATATATATATATATATATATATATATATATACAGATATATATATATATATATATATATATATATATATATATATATATATATATATATATATATAAGTTTTGTTATAAATTGAGTATTTACATACCTAATAAATAGTTAACTTATTTAAAAAACTTGATTTAATATCTTTAACAAAAAGCCTGATTTTTTAATATTTTGTATATATTTTTTTACACCCTGTTACCCAAAATTGGGGATTTTTTAATAAAATTTTTTGATTTAAATCAGATTTTTATTTTTTAAAACTTTGTATTTATAATTTTAGTTCCTTTTTTTATAATTATGTGTAATAATCAGTCAGTATATGTGGGAATCCTGTCACTCAATGCAACATGCTTTAGTAGTATTTATTTAATTCTCTGTTGTATATGTTTCATGTATACATGATAACTTAAAATGCAGCACAGTTGGTAGATGAATTGCTGACCCAGTACTAAAGTTTGATCATTTTTATCTTTTTATTGCAGCTAGTTGATAATTTATCTGATTGCTTAGTGTTTGGAGCTCTCAAAGTCTGCCCAGAATGTAAAAATGGAACACCACGGTTTAAGTAAGAGTTATTGTTTAGTATTTTAAAGCCATATACATATTTGCAATGCACATCTCCAATTTAAAATAAAATCAACATTCAATCTGGTTAAGATCTATAAACTTAAATATGTGTCATTTCACCAAACCTTAATTTTTTACTTAGTTTTGTTCAACTTGTGTAGTTTCAATATATCATATTTAATCAATATTTTTCTCTAATAATAATCTAATGTTTTATAAATCTAGAATTGACGGATATAGGTGTTCTGGGAATGTAACTGAATGGACTAAATGCCAGTATGTTAGTAGATGTCCTGAAAGAGAACCGTTCAAAGTTCCTGGAGAATTTAAAGAGAAATATGACTTTTTGTAAGTTTTTTGCAAATATTTTGATATATAATCATATTGATAATTAAAATTAAACATAACTTATCAAACAACGTATTAAAATCATTTTTCATCCTATAGGGTTCCCACGGTCCTTAAAAGTCCTAATAAACTCTTTAATTTTAGTTTTCATTTTTAAGGGCCTTTCTACTTAATTTTTGTCAAAGGTCCTTAAAAACTCCTTAATTTTTAAATTAGAATGCAATCACTTTCTCCATTGACATGATCCACTGTCTTCACTTCCTATCAGTTTTTGCCGTATTCTCCTTTCTAGTTTTGTAAGTTCAGAGTTATATTTTCCCAAAACTGGTTCTAAGAATGCCAATATAGGTGATAAGTACTGTTCAAAGAATATATATATTAAGAATGTATAAAATATTTGTTTATGTTCATAACATTCTTTTACATTTTCTAGCCTGAAGTGCAGTATTAATAATAAAGAAAATCTTCAAATATACATGTTTTCAGTGTATTAGTGTTGTAATTCAGAATTCCTTTTCTTGATATTCTTAAAAAATTATGAAAATACTCTTAGTTTATTAATATTTTTATGGTCATAAGCTAGAAAATTTATTTGACAAATTAATAATCTTTCGCATACTGAAGAGGTATAAGGAATAAAATCAGCTGCCCTTTTCTAATAACAATAGTCATGCAGATTTTAAATCAATGAAGCATGGAGGGTGGAGGTGGGGTGTAGATATTTCAGTTAATTATGGAAGTTTAATTTTCCTTGCATTAAACGTGATAGAAAAGCCTAAAATTTTCCTCTTTCCCAGGCAATGTTGGGTATAATAAGTCAGTATATTCATATATATATGAGTCAGTTTTAAACCTGAGAAAGTACTGTTTATAATGTAGTTTATTCACAACTTATTTTTAGTTTGATCACTAAAAACTGTTTTCAAAATTAGTTTTTATCAAATAGATTTATCTTATTAATTTTTAGGCATTTTTAAAAATTCTGAAATATTGTAGGGCATTTATTGAATATGAATTGTCTGGTTCATAATCATTAAAATATGTTCATCAGGAAATAGGATTTATGTTGTTATGTCGTGTATTTCAAGTAGGTCCTTATAAAAAGTTACTTTGGTCCTTAGAAAGTCCTTAAAAAGTCCTTAATTTTTGTTCTGGAAAAAGAGTGGGAACCCTGTCAGGGTTCATATGGTCATGAAAAGTCATTGAAAAATGCTTAAATTTTCTTTTTGTTTTTTAAGGCCTTAAAAGTTTTTGAATTTTCTTTGAGGTCATTGAATTTGAGGTCCGATGCTTGATTTTTCTTTTTCAAGTCCCTGCAAAATGTTATGTAGCATCCACACTAGGACCAATTGTTCACCACTTCGTGACCGTGAACGATGGTTCATGGGTTGCATCCACACGCTGGGCCACTCAGTGAGCTGAGCTTGTGGATTCGTCCATTGGGTCTACTGCGCACTTTAGTGGAGCATCTGGCTGTCTTTGATCTTTGGGGAAAAACCGCCTCCGAAGACATTGTTCGTCAAGGTTTATCGTCTGCCGTCATCAACCACAATAAACCATATGCCCCTCCAGACAGTGGGGATGGCTTGCAGTGGACCATAGTGTGGAGGGGCCCTTAATTCATGTCTGCGCCGGAAAATTGAGAAGGATTGTTATTGGCAATTGTGGGCGTGTCACGTGACTCATCTTTCATGCACTGCAAACTGCACTAGCTACTGTCACTGGCGTGATAAAATATAATTTAAAAAGGGATTTAAAAGAATAAAAAGTTTGGAATGCTTTATAAAAGAACTGTATTTTTAAACCAGTATTCATGTGCTTATAGCCCTTCCTTTTTTTTTTTTCACCATTTCAAAAGCCTGGTTTTTTTTCTGGGAAAAGAGTGAACATTATATATATAGTTCTACTGTTTTGGGGAGTTATTTTAATTTCTTTCAATTATGAACAGTGTATCAAAGAAGTGCTTGAAAAAAATATCAGGTTTTGGAAAAGTCATTGAAAAGTGCTTGAAATTTTCAGAAGCAAAAGAGTGGGAACCTTGTACTTTTCAATGTCCTTGCATGATTCATATTTCTGTTTTAATTAAAAGACACTAAGTCTATATAAATGATTAATCAATTTCTAATAATTTATTGAGATGTAATAATCGGATGATTTTTATGTGTAATTTTAGGAATAATTATAAGTATGTCAAAAGAGATCGTCTGCTTCCAGAAAGAGAAGAGGCTTCTGCCACAACTGTAAAGTGAGTTTGTATTAGTTTCCCTATTAATCCTTTCGCGCCTACTGTCACAAATACGTGTCAGCAAGAAACGCACTCACTTCCCGGCCGACACACTGGCGTGCCAGAGCGTTTTCTCGTTCACCCGACTGCCACATATGTGTGCCAGTTTTGTCGAACATTTTATAAACTATAAGTTTCGACACAAGATGGCATTGTATGTCCATATGCATTTAGATACATGTAGATTTGACCTTGTGCTCAATAAGAGAGTAGCATGATACATATACCAGTGGTTTTTGATTATATAAACATGAGGGTAAAGGAATTTTTCCGATTGACATGTTTTATGACAGCTCTTTAAATTCCCACATGGTGTTTGTTTATGTAAGCAGGGGAGTTTTATTTTTGCTAAAGCGTTGTGTATTTCGGATTGCAAGTCCAGTTTTTAGTACAGAATTAGATCTGACAGATTTGATTTTTTTTCTCTTTTTTTTTTCTTTGTTAGATTTACGAAGTGTCGAAAGTGTTTAACTGAGCTTGAAATAGCTGAAATGACGCAAAATATTTCAGATTTTGATTCTGAAATATTTTAGGATAGTAGTAATAGTGACACTTTAATATATTCTGATTGTTCTTTCTGTTCATAATGGATCTAGTGATTCTAATGATGAGGAAGACGTTGGTGACAAAGATCATGATGATGCTTCGTTTTTTCACATTCCAGGAAAAATCCTCCAAAACGGCAAATGAGTTACTAAGAATTCAAAGCCTGTAATGTATGATTGTGTGTAGATCCCTGTTTTTAAAATTTTTCATACAAAAAAATAATTTTAAATAACATAGTATTCAGTTTTGTAATATTAAAAGTCATTAAATAGTAAGCAATGAAAAAAAAGGTGTAAAATATATATTTAAATAAGAAATAGCCTAAGTAAATAAAGTATCTATAAACATATAATATAAATCCCATTCCATTTAAATACTTTACGCAGCGTTATTAAATAATGCGTTGCTACTTCGTTAATTTCATGAATTTACGCTTTATAGCATAAAACCCTTCGGCCCACGATACTCACTAGCGAAAGTGACTGCCGGCCTTAGATAAAAGCGCACGTTTGTGCTTCCTGTCGCGAAAGGGTTAAGCATCAATTTGTAAATTAGCTATGTTTTATATGAGTATTTCTTTCTTTTCATTTTTACCATAAATAATTGTTGATGAAAGTTAAGTATAAATCAAGAATTCTTTTAATGCCTTTTGTCTTAGAGAATGTCAACATGTATGCAAATAAATTTTAGTATTTTATAATTTTTAATACTTTCAGCTTTGTTTTTATTTCAGCTAATATTTGCATATACTTCTCATAAATTTTTTTAGTAACTATAAATTTATTTAAAAGTTTATTTTTTTTGTGTAATATTTTGCATCATGCTTTCAAAAATGTATAAAATCATAAATAATAAAATATAGCCATAACAGTGATAAATAATCTAGTCCAAATTCTAGATATATATGAAGGATTCTTAATTTATATTTCATTAATTCTAAAATTATTTTATATTTCTCAAATGCTTTCACATATATTTCACTTTGTTACTTGATATTAGTTTGGATTATTAAGTTCTTATTAGAAAATATTAAAAAAAAAAAAAAAACTTGTTTACAATTATCTGTTTAAGCTTTTTTAAAATTTTTGTAGATAATTAAACTTAATTAACAGCCGCAATTAAAATACTCATTTCTAAATTATTAGAATGCATTAGTGTTTAAGATTTGTTATTGAACTAAATTTTTAATTATTGGTAAGGTGGAGTAGGGCAGGTGTATAATATAAGGTGCAAAGTTCAACTTCAGTTAGTTATAACAAAGTACTATTTAATGCTAGGTTCATTTAAAATTTAAATTTTTTTGTGTGTCATCTCTTACTTTAACTGTATTCCTTACTTTAATTTTATGTTATTAATTTTTAACAAAGTATTTCATTTTATTACTCTTTTTAGTGTTTTCAGTTTATCAGATGATTTAGGAAATTTCCCCAAATTAAGTGAAAATTAGCTAAAATAGTGGTACAGCTGCTTAACATTTGTGTTAGTGTAGCATCATTAAAAAATTCTTATTTCAATATCATTTACTTTGCTATGGTTTCTGTAGTAACTAATTTCAGGCTTGCAATTCCGTCACTTTTTTCTCACCTTTAGTCACTTTTTTTACAATTGATCACTTTTAGTCACTTTTTTAAGGAAACAGTCACTTTTAGTCACTTTTTTCATGGTATATCACAGCAAAAGTCTGTTGTTGAAAAAAGAAAATCTGAATTAATAACAAAATATTTTAATAAGATACCAAAAATGTGATGCTCTAATCTTATTTTTCTTATTAAAATTTAATTAGTCATATGGTATCCAGAATTTAGTGATTTTAAAAAGTCGTAAAGAAGTTCCTAAAATCTACATTTGTACTGGAATATACTTAAAGTAATTTACGTCAAAGCACACATTTCTCTTTTTCTTTTACTTCACAATTTTTGTTTAGATACTCTAATCTAGCTATGTACATATTTCAAAACATCATTAATATATGCAGAAAATTGTGATTATAAAATTAATTTATTGTATGTATTAAAATCTAATTTATAGGTTTTCTTGAATAAAAAGCAATATTGAGTTGTGTTAAACAAAATTTTTAACCTTTTTTGTATTTGAAGCTAAAATCATGTCTTGCATCATTTGATTTAGAGTTAAAATAAATAGAAAAATCTTAATAATAGCATCTGTAATCAAGAGGAGAAAGTCACTTTTTGGTCACTTATTCTGTATTATTTGTCACTTTTCTCACCTTTTTAAAAGTACCTTAGCAATTGCAAGCCTGTAATTTGTATGAGAGTGATTTAGTTTTACATGGTTCATATTCAAGGGGTTTTAAATTCCATCAATAAATTTCATAGGTATTTCTGTCACATTCATATCTCTCATTTATATAATAGTAATCAGAATCTAGTGAGTATTGCATGGTTATTATCCCACCATTTCAAAAATTAGGTTTCCCATATAAGAACTTAATAAGCTGAGAATAGTTGCAAGTTGGAGGGGGGGGGGGCGTACTAACTTTGTTTAAACATTATGTATTTCAAAAGTCATGAAATTTATTTTCTTAAAAGTAGTAGATACCTTGCTAGTTGCCCATTTTGTTACAACATGATTTTAAACTAGAATTTCTCTAATTAAATGAATAATTCCTTTACTGATGAATTTTCCTCAAGCATTTTATTTTGGGATTATAACATATAAATCTAATCTAAGTATATTTAATGTTCTTTGTACTTAGTTTTATATTTAATATTGCTGTGTACAAAGCTTATAAAATTTCTTTATTAGATTAACATTTTAAAATATTTACAGGGGACCATTAAGTAACCTCATTGTTGCAGTTTTTGGAAAGTTCAATGGTCCAAAAAGTACCATTGAGAAAAAGCTGAAAGATTTTGGTGCTGCTATCAGTTCAAAAGTAATTAACTCTGCACATCTTTGCATCAGTACTGAAGGTGAGTTCAATTATTTAAAATTTGTATTTATTAAAGAAGCTATTTTAAAAGTAGGAATGGTCTATAATATTTTTAAAAAAATTTAATATTTTATGCTTTAATTAAAGACCCGTATTTTATCCATTCCTATTACATTAAGATGAAAAGATTATGGAAGATTTAATTGAATAATTAGTCTCGAAAAAAGTTTCTTTTCAAAAAATTTTATAATGTAATATTCAATAAGTTTGTTATGCACATTTTAATAATAATAATTATAATAATAATACATTAAATAATAATAGATCTTATATGCTTCTAAGATTTTACCAATTAATCCTTTTTTAGGGGGAATGGGGGGATAGAATGTACATATGTTGACTAATCCTGCAATTTTTTAAAATTTATTTTTTATTTTCTCAAATATCCTCATATTTTTTCTAAAAATTTAATTTAATTATATTTGTTGCTTCTGATATGCATCCACATTTAAGTTTTATAAATTGTACCTCCATTGTTTTAAAAAATCAAAAACTGTTTGAAAATATAAAATTATATATGTGAGGTTTGAAAACATTAAATTAATAATTTAAGGGGTTTTTAAAGGCAGAAAACGCAGTACTCTCTTTAATGCAGGTGCACAAATCACTAATAGCTCCGTATAAAAGTGCTTGATGCGTAGTAATTGAAGGAGAGTGTCATCAGATTGAGTTGATGATGAACCCACATTAAGTGTCTGTCTTTTGTTAGGGATGCTACCCACTGACCACCATGTTTAATGGTTGAATACTTGTTTGTGACGAAGACACGAATAAACATATTATGAAGGAATAATCATCTCCTCTCTGACTAAATAATTGACTGCATCAAGGCATGTCATATATATATATATATATATATACACACACACACACACAAATTATAAATTGAGACGTTTTCTTTAAAAGTGGTGTATTTAAGGTTTTTGCACTTGTATAATTTGAAAAATATGGATATATGTTATTACACTAGTTTTATAATTTTATATAAATTTTATTTTTCAATAAAGTTCATAGTAAATTAATTCATTTTTATCATTAACTAATTTTTTGTCAAAATGGACTTACAGTGCTTTCAAAGAAAACGGCTTGATTATTGAAATTTGGATAAAGCCTTTATACTTTTCACTAATTGTATGAAAAGTATGGCAATTATATCCATATAGCAACAGCCTTCTGATGACTGTAGGCCATGAAGAAACGAATTACAGACAGATACGGGGCTGACACAAAATGTTTTTTCACATAATTTAGGAGAATGTTTTAAATTTCAAAGAATGTGGTCAATATATATATATTATTGAAATTTGGATAAAGCCATTATACTTTTCACAAATGATAGGAAAAGTATGGCAATTATATCCATATAGCAACAGCCTTCTGATGACTGTAAGCCATGAAGAAACGAATTACAGACAGATACGAGGCTGACATGAGATATTTTTTCGTATCAGTTAGAAGAATGTTTTTAAATTTCAAAAAATTGTGGTCAGAAAATATATTCTACATTCATTCAATTCTCCCAAACTAAAGTTTCTTTTCTCCATTCTTTTTGCTTTTTTTCTCCCTTCTTTGCCCTTTTCTTAGAAGTATTTATTATCTATACTTACATGAACTTTCAGAAAAGAAAAATTTATTTTGATTTACTTATATATACATCTTTTTTCATTAAGAAAATCATTTTTAAATTTCAGATGAAGTTGCTCAAAATGGTCCCAAGGTGAAATTGGCCCGTGATTTTAACACCCACATTGTTTCTCCCAAATTTCTTGAAGATATTAAAAGTGGATCAGCTCTTGCAATTGCAGTTAAAGACAATTTGATTTGTTCGTGGGGTGAAGATGTAAGCTTTCATTACTTGCTTTATTTTTAACTAATTTTTAAAAGTATTTCTGTGAATTTCTTGTTCCTATGAATTTTTTTTTTGAGTGTCTACCATAAAGTGGCCTCAAGTCAGAATTGTTAATGTACTTTTTTCCCAAATTTTCCTACAAAATTTCACAAATTCAGAAAATATTTCTTTCAATTGCCAAAAGTTATGACATAATTATTTTGACAATAAGAAGGAACATTTTTAATATCTCGAAGAAAAATTTTTAATATCTCCAAGAAAATATTTAAAAGTACAGAATTGTCCAAAAAGATGTCATTAAAATTTAGACCACATTAGCCACTAACCAGGCCAGAATTTGGATGACATATTTTTGGTCAATTTTACATTTTAAGATAATTTCTTAAGTTTATTTAGAGAATAAATTTTAATTACATTTAAAGTATTTTATTTTAAATCAAAGACACACACACACACACACATATATATATATATATATATATATATATATATATATATATATATATATATCCAGGCTTGCAATTCCGTCACTTTTTTTACAACTTATCACTTTTAGTCATTTTTAGTCATGGTGTATCACTGCAAAAGTCTAGTGTTGAAAAAAAAATCATAATTAATAACAAAATATTTAAATAAAAGACCAAAATGGGATGCTCTAATTTTATTTTTTTTATTAAAATGTAATTAGTCAAATGGTTTCCAGAATTGAGTGATTTTAAAAAGTCGTAAAGAAGTTCCTTGAAATCTACATTTGTACTGAAATGTGCATTTAATACATTAAAGTAATTTACGTCAAAGCACACATTTCTCTTCCTTTTTCTTCACAATTTTTGTTTAGATACTCTAATCTAGTTATGTAGTAAATATTTCAAAACATCGTTAATATATGCAGAAAATTGTGATTATAAAATTAATGTATTGTGTGTATTCAAATCTAATTTATAGATTTTCTTGAATAAAAAGCAATGTAGAGTTGTGTTAAACAAATTTTTTAACCTTTTATGTATTTGACGCTAAAATTATGCCTTGCATGAATCGTTTGATTTAGAGTTAAAATAAATGGAAAATCTTAATAATAGCATCTGTAATCAAGAGGAGAAAAATCTTTTTTTTTTTTCCCAATGTTTAGTCACTTTTTAGTCACTTATTCTGTATTATTTGTCACTTTTCTCACCTTTTTGAAAGTACCTCAGCAGTTGCAAGCCTGTATATCTCATTAGTTAATCTAAATGAACAGAAGTTGATGCTCAGTATATTGAATCACAGTTTATTGCATAAATTGGCTTTTTGGCTTCACCATACCTGATAGAGGTACAAAACTGAAACTAAATAAACGTTTATTATCATTTTCAATTCTACCAGATGTTCAGATTCACTTAATTTTTCATGGTCTTTGATATTTTTTTCATGTAGTTTTGTTTATTAGTATAAGGCTAAAATAAAAAGTCTGTTTTCATTCTGTGATATCTGTAAAATCTCTATGACAATTCTTTAAAAATTAAAACACTTGTAATCTTACTTAAGAAATTAAAACAATTATTAAGAAAAAACAAAATTTAAGGAACAGGTGTATGTGGATTGTGATTAGTAATATGTTTAATAAATAAGTACAGCATGACAGATTTATCTGCTATTGTATAATTTGGTAGTTTTAATAATGTTTGTAATAGACAGCTATTATATAACTGTTTCTGTGATTTTATGGTAACTGATCAATGATGTATAGTATTAGCATAGAAATCAAGCTTTAAAAGTTTCTTTAAAAACTAAATGCTTGTTTAAACATTATAAAAGACTTGATGGCATAAGTGTCAGAGTTAACCTGGAATGTAGATGTTCGATTGCCAAAAGTTATGACATAATTATTTTGACAATAAGAAGGAACATTTTTAATATCTCGAAGAAAATATTTAAAAGTACAAAATTGTCCAAAAAGATGTCATTAAAATTTAGACCACATTAGCCACTAACCAGGCCAGAATTTGGATGACATATTTTTGGTCAATTTTAGATTTTAAGGTAATTTCTTAAAGATATATTTAGAGAACAAATTTTAATTACATTTAAAGTATTTTATTTTAAATCAAAGACACACACACATATCCCATTAGTTAATCTAAATGAACAGAAGTTGATGTTCAGTATATTGAATCACAGTTTATTGCATAAATTGGCTTTTTGGCTTCACCTTACCTGGTAGAGCTACAAAACTGAAACTAAATAAAAGTTTATGATCATTTTCAATTCTACCAGATGTTCAGATTGACTAAATTTTTCATGGTCTCTGACATTTTTTTCATGTGACTAGTTTGTTTATTAGTATAAGGCTAAAATCAGTTATAGTATAAGGCATTAGTATAAGGCTAAAATCTGTTTTCATTCTGTGATATCTGTAAAATTTATTATGACAATTCTTTAAAAATTAAAATACTTGTAATCTTACTCAAGAAATTAAAAAAAAAAATATTAAAAATAAAATTTAAGGAACAAGTATATGTGGATTAACTATGATTAGTAATATGTTTAATAGATAAGTACAGCATGTCAGATTTATCTGCTATTGTATAATTTGGTAGTTTTAATAATGTTTGTAATAGACAGCTATTATATAGCTTATTCTGTGATTTTAGGGTAACTGATCAATGAGGTACAGTATTAGCATAGAAATCAAGCTTTAAAAGTTTCTTTAAAAACTAAATGCTTGTTTAAACATTATAAAAGACCTGATAGCATAAGTGTCAGAGTTAACCTGGAATGTAGATGAAAATCTTAATAAACCCAGGATTTCTCAACTCTGTTTAATATGCAATGCACTAAAGACATTTAAAAGAGTATTGCTGAATAACTTAAGAGTTTAAAAATTTTTAATTATAAATTCTTTTGTTGTGTAACATTATCCATATTAAAAAGATAAGTTAGAAAAGGAACACCAAAGAAAAAGATTTATGGTCCCGTAACTCCTTAAAATTTTATTAGAAAGATAATGTTATTTTATTTAATGTTTAATTTTAATAATTTTTAAAAAATATTTTAGCCTGTAAAGAAGTTTGGAATTAAAGCTGAATTTAACAACAGCACAGGTAGGAAATTTTCACATGCTCAGTTTAAAATTATTTTTTATCATTATTTTGATTGTTTTTTCTGTTAATTCATAAAGATATATGACATATGAATTATCATATCTAGCATCATCAAGTTCCTTATCTAATTCTGGCAAGAGTATGTCCCAGAAAGTCAAAGTCTTGGGTGGAGCTGCTGTAGACCCTGACAGTGGTAAGAACATTTTAATCCCCTGTAATAGTATTTTAACTGTCAAGAATGTTGAGCGATCCCACCTCCAAAAATTTGTTTTAATTTTAATTATATTTGTTATTATAACCAAAATCAAAATGTATTATGTATTGTAAATACTGGAAAAGTAATAACATGGATGGATGGATGGATGAATGAATGAATGAATGAATGAAATCACCTTTACACATGATTTCCGTGCACCTGGAAAGTCATGGAAAATCATGGATTTAGACAATGGATTAATTTTGTCATGGAAAGTCATGATTTTTCAAGTAAAATGAGTAAAAGTCATGGATCTGCTAAACTACCGATTAAAAAAAATGCATTGAATTGTTTAATTCTATTTTTACTTGTCATTTGGCTGAAGTTACTGAGTTTGGTATTTATGTATTATCCTATTGATCCTATTGCCAAGTAAAATTTGTTCACCAAGGAAACTCAAAGCAAGAAAGCTTAATGGGTGGGTAAATGTATATTATTCTGTTTTTTTCTTAAATTGTAGATTAAAAATTTTTTAATATAATAATTATTTTTTTTAATAAAAATATTTAAGATTTTTGCACAAAATATAAGTTTATCTCTAGGGATATTGTATATAAACATTATAGGGTTATATCTGGCTATTATTCATGGTCACCTGGATAATACCAAAGTACCCTGAATTCAAATTGGAAACATTTTGATTGAAAAATTGCTATATGATTAATCTTGGGTATGTAGATACAACAATGTTTTTATGTATATTAGTTTATTAACACTTATAAAGTAAGTTTATAGTTTTTTTTTTAATGATAAAATTCCTGTAATTTCTCCAAAAGCATATATTTTATTTGTATGTACATCAGAAGTTTTATTCATGTATACTTTAATGAAAGCTTTTTAAAGTTATGGAAAATGATCTCCTAAATCAGGGAAAGTCATGAAAAGTCATGGATTTGAAAAATTTTTATTTGGCAGATACCCTGTAGTTGGTAGTTGACTTGAATATCCTGTAGTTTCTAAACTTCTTAATTGTACAGAATATGGTGAGCAGCCTTCTCTCAAGACAGTAGCCATAGCAAAAGGGATTGGATTGATCTTTATCACATTAAGATGCCTTCTGAAGACAAGTGACCAGTACAGCAGCCTTCTTCAGAACATTCCTATGAAGCTACAAAGATCCTTACATCTCATACTGGTACAGTCACAGTTGAGCTCTTTGGCTTGCCTATGAGCCCCCAAACTGTTCCAGTTAACACACTTAACATACCTAAAATAAAAATTAATAGAATTCCTGATATGCCCAGGAGACAGAACAGGTTCAGAACCAGTAAAAGAGATACTGGGTTGTTTTCTAGCTAATTGCTCTGAAACCCATATGACTATGCATCCCGTAAATTGACCTTTAATGAAGCAAAGCCAGGAAGAACCTCATAGCCCTCCTAAACCAAAGCCAATGACTGCATCTAGATAAGTCTAATAGAGCAGTTTGAACAGATATAAATGATTTGCTTTTGAAAAACCCTATCTAGGTGATTTTTAAAGCATTTGCCAGAGGCTCATCTGCAGGAGGCTTAACCTCAGTAAGCTTGATTGTTTTTACTTGTCTCTTATCTCTGGGATCATATAGGATCTTGAAGATGCCATTGTCTGACTCGGAGAAAATCATTACATTGAGTTGATGAATAGAATACTGAATTGCATTCCTTTTTATACTGTGTGACAGATGATGTGGCATGAATTTTAATTTTTATGACCATCCATGTTTGTTGTGTTTTCCTTGATGCAGTTAGTCTTGTGGTTCAACCTAGGCAACCATGCCAGTCGTAAAACTATAATTGGCATAGCCCATCAAATCACTGGCCCACATAAGCCCATTCATCATGGTAGGTCACAGTTTGTTAAGGGGAATATAGATAGAAAAATGGCATTTTTTTTTCTAAACTATTAAGAATAATTCTTTCCTGGGTTGTTAGTTATTAAATGGTTCACTCCTTGAATGAATACATTTATACCTAACACAGAATCACCATAGTGAGGCACAGGAATACAGCTAGTTCTTAATGTAAATAGTAGCTTACACCAATTAATAAAATGCAGAAAAAGTGGACATTATTTGCATTTTAAATGTTCCATTGATAAAATCTAATCAGTGTTAGAAATTTTTATATTCTCAGGATAATATTCAAAGATCAGGTCAAAGTTTAACAAGTGTTTAAATGGTTAATAGGTTAGATACTTTTTAATTGAAGTTTTTCGCTTTCATAACTAGTTTATTAATTTTTTAAAAACAATTATCTTAGAGATGTTAAATTTACACTGGGTTTAAAATCATTAGAGGATTATGCAATTAACAATACGGTAATCCATGCTCTTACATGAAATAAAAACTGATTTGGTAAATTAAAGAAATAAGCTAATTTGGTGTAATTTTTTTTCTGATATTTCATTTTTGTTGAAAACAAGTGTGCTTACATATAGTGATTGCTGTAACGTTCACTAATAAGATAAAACTTTATTTTAAGTGTATACTTACATAGTAATTTTATCCAGGAAAGGAAGATACTGCTCATGTGTATCAGAAAAAAGATAATATCTATAATGCTGTCCTGGGTATGGTGGATCTCTCTAGTGGAATAAATTCATACTACAAATTACAAATATTAGAAGACAACAAGAAACCAAAGTATGGAACACTTTGTTTTTATGTTTATATTCTGAACATTTGATTATATGGTTATGTGTTTAATCGTACATTAAAATCTGATTGCATCTATGTCCATGGTTTCCGCGCACCTGGAAAGTCAGGGAAAGTCATGGAAAATCATGGATTTAGACAATGGATTAATTTTGTCATGGGAAGTCTTGATCTGCAAAATGAGTAAAAGTCATGGATCTGCTGAACTACCGATTAAAAAAAAATGCATTGAATTCTATTTTTACTTGTCGTTTGACTGAAGTTACTGAGTTTGGTATTTATGTATTATCCTATTGACCATATTGCCAAGTAAAATTAGTTCACCTAGGAAACTCAAACCAAGAAAGCTTAATGGGTGGGTAAAGGTATATTATTCTGGTTTTTTTCTTAAATTGTAGAGTAACATTTTATTAATATAATAATTTTTTTTTTAATAAAAATTAGTTAAGGTTTTTGCATAAAATATAAGTTTATCTCTAGGGATATTGTATATAAACATTATAGGGTTATATTTGGTTATTATTCATGATCACCCGGATAATACCAAAGTACCCTGAATTCAAATTGGAAACATTTTGATTGAAAAATTGCTATATGATTAAACTTAGATATGTAGATACAACAATTTATTTTTATGTGAGTTTATTAACACTTATAAAGTAAGTTTATAGTTTTTTTTATGATAAAATTCCTGTAATTTCTCTAAAAGCATATATTTTATTTGTATGTACATCAGAATTTTTATTCATTTATACTTTTAACGAAATCTTTTCAAAGTCATGGAAAATTATCTGCTAAATCAGGGAAAGTTATGAAAAGTCATGGATTTGAAAAATTTTATTTTGGCAGATACCCTATATGTCACCTCAACCTGTTGATAATTGGCTAAGAGTTTTAGCCTATGACAGGTATCTTATGGATTTCGAAAATTTTGGTGATCTCATTTCACCAAGTATCATGTTTGTAGGACAGAAATCACATCGGTCATCAAAATTAAAAGATAATTACTAGTAAATGTAACTGATACATAATAAAAAATTATTAATAGAAATTTGTACAATACTATAAGTTACAGGTGAAAATGTATAGAAGATATTTAAGGCAGATTTCACACAAAGGTAGTTTCAAATTCTTTATGTAAAGAAATCTTTATGCAAAATAATAATTTAGAATATTTGAAATAAATACATTTTTTTTCTTGGCTCTAAAAAAATGCATTTTTGCAAATGAAATTTTTTGTTTAAATTTCTAAAATTACTTTTTTTACATGTCAGAAAAGACATATTCTAATATTTAAGGAAATGTTTTACAAATTGGGCTTGTTAAGATAGAAAGGGTTGATGGTGGTGTTAATTACAACTAACTCCATTACTTTAAAATTTAACTTGTGTTATTAAAGTACATGTTTTATATTTTAAATATTTCTTTTAAATAATAATCTGTTGCTTATTTTATATTTCATATTTATTGTTTGATTTAGTAAGAATTTCTTCAGAGTTTGAATTAAAATAGATGAGAAATAACTTTTTAGTTTGAATATTCCGGGTCTGGTTCATTCTGTATTACCAGAAATACCAGGCTCTCCTTCTCCCTGGGCAGATTAGCTTTTGTTTTCCAGGCTGAGGTTGCAGCTGACAAGGTTTGGTTTATGGATGGTTCCAAAGCATCATCTGGTACTGGGTCCGGTGCATTCTGTATTGCCAGAAATATCAGGTTCTCCTTCTCCCAGGGCAGATTAGCTTCTGTTTTCCAGGCTGAGGTTATAGCTATTCTTGCTTGTGCAAATAACTGCCTAGCAAGGGGGATGCTAATAAAAAATTAAAGATCTTTTCTGATAGTCAGGCCACACTTATGAACTTGCATAATCACTGCTTCTCATCTAAATTAGCAATCGCTTAGCGCGATTGCAATAAGATCATCAACAGATTGGTTGGTTAATAAGGTTATCCTATCTTGGGTTCCTAGTCACCGCAGTATTTTTGGCAATGATATTTCTGACAGTCTTGCGAAGCAGGGTTCTGAGTTGCCCTTTATTGGGCCAGAACCAGTACTGGGACTTCCTCACAATGTGGTTAGAAAGACTGTAAAGGATCTCTTAATGGTAGAGACCTATAGGACTTGGCTTGATTCTAATAATCAGAGGCAAACTATAGAGCTTAAACAGAAGTTTCCTTAGGATTGAGTTGAAGGTGGCCATTGGTCTTTTGACTGGTCCCTGCTGTCTCAAGAGACATCTGAACATTATTGGCATCATAGATAGACCAATATGTAGGGGGTGTCATATGGCAGAGGAGAGTTCTTTACATTTTTTGTGTGAATGTGAATACTACTATGCTAAGCATTTTGAATATCTAGGGTATCATATCATTGAACCATGGGAGTTAACTAATTTTTTGGTTAAATTGCTGCTTATATTTATTTCAGCTATTGGTCTCTTTGAGACTTAATTGTTAATTTTTTTTTTTTAACTCACTGCTGGGACTCTTTTGTTCCAGGGAAATGGAGGGCTTTCAGTTGAATAGGCCTTGGGTCGCAGTGCTAGTGGTCTAACGAGCTGCTCTAACCTAATTCTAATTCCTTTTTGTTTCCCTCTTTTCATAATTTTTCTTCTTTTTTTCCCAAATATTTTACTTTTGTGTCTGGTAATAGTTGAATCTAGACTTTCTATACCAGAAATGATTTATCATAAATAAAATGTATTTGTTATTCAAAATTTAAATATCCTATTCTAAGAAGGCTAATTTGTTTCACTTCTAAGTGTAAAATTCACCAGAATAAGTTTGGTAAGTTTTTCATTTTAATTGTTAAAATTAAAGCAGTCACTGCTTTAATTTACTAGCAATTAAAATCATTTTTGGAATTTACAAACAATCTAATATTTGTAACGGGATTATCTGTTGAATATAATTAACTTTTTTTATTGTTGTTAAGATTTTGATTATGAATGATATAAATTTCAAGGTTTTTTTTTTTTTACTTAGAATCACAATCTCCCATGACTTTAGAAAATTATTTCAGCATTAATTTTTCAACAGATATACTCATTTTGACCATTGCTGAATCAGTTTTGAGTAGTTTTATAAGAAAACTAACTTTGAAAACTTAAATATCAATTTGGTAGTTCCTACAGGAGAAAGAGTTAATTAAAAGGTCCTCCTTCTTTTCAAATGTATTTCAGTATTATCAGTCTTGGCCACATTACATCCTAGAACTAGATTTACAATCTGATTCCAGAGTAAACTTAGAACCTGCATTTTTACAGAATAACAGATTCGAAAGGATTGTAGTTCTACGAAAATCAACTCTTATTTGTCAGTTCCTATGCTAAAGTTGGTCAGAACCTGACAGTTAAAAATCTGTCAGGGTTTTTATATTTTAGTCAGTAAAATCAGTATTTTCATGCCTCTGACTAGCTTTTACCTTGTGCATTACTGATAGAATTAAACAAGTTATTTTTTGTAGGTTTTGGTTATTCAGAGCTTGGGGCCGAGTTGGTACTTCTATTGGAGGTAACAAACTAGAAAATATGAGTAATGCTGCAGATGCTGTTGACGCATTTAAGACTTTATATCTGGAAAAAACTGGTAATGAGTGGAAAAATCGAAAAAATTTTGTAAAACATCCTGGTGCATTTTATCCACTTGAAATAGATTATGGTCAGGTAAGTAGCTTGTCTAAAAATTTGAGGTTAAGTTTAAAATAACTTCTGTTTTTTCTCTTTGCAAAGTGCATAATTTAGTATTGTATATTAATTTCATGTACTGAAGATTTATAATGCATACCCTCCAAATGCTATAGATTATCTGTAGTCCTTGTGGAAAATATGAAGTCTTTCAAATTACAAAGAAATGTGAAAAAATTTAGATTTTACTATTTTTGTGGCATATTTTTCCAAAATACGTAAGCAGAGTAATGCATATATTTTTCCTGAACTGTATGTTTTGTATATATTTTATCATACAATGTAATCTTAAATACCTAAGGCAATTACGAAATTATAATCAGGTCACTGTATTTATTATTATTTCTTAGAACTATGGGAATAAATAAATTTTCTTACAAATGTTTGCAAAGGCGTTCTTTGTGTTACATTGTATATTGCATTCAGTACACTGTAAACTATGATGAAATTATTTTCTATTTCCATGGTTTCTGCACACCTGGAAAGTCATGGAAAATCATGGATTTAAACAATGGATTAATTTTGTCATGAAAAGTCTTGATTTTTCAAGTAAAATGAGTAAAAGTCATGGATCCGCTAAACTACCGATTAAATAAAAATGCATTGAATTGTTTAATTCTATTTTTACTTGTCATTTGGCTGAAGTTACTGAGTTTGGTACTTATGTATTATCCTATTGACCCTATTGCCAAGTAAAATTTGTTCACCAAGGAAACTCAAAGCAAGAAAGCTTAATGGGTGGGTAAATGTATATTATTCTGGTTTTTTTCTTAAATTGTAGATTAAAATTTTATTAATATAATAATAATTATTTTTTAATAAAAATTAGTTAAGATTTTTGCACAAAATATAAGTTTATCTCTAGGGATATTGTATATAAACATTATAGGGTTATATTTGGCTATTATTCATGGTCACCTGGATAATACCAAAGTACCCTGAATTCAAATTGGAAACATTTTGATTGAAAAATTGCTATATAATTAAACTTAGGTATGTAGATACAACAATTTATTTTTATGTATGTGAGTTTATTAACACTTATAAAGTAAGTTTATAGTTTTTTTATGATGAAATTCCTGTAATTTCTCTAAAAGCATATATTTTATTTGTATGTACATCAGAAGTTTTATTCATATATACTTTTAACGAAAGCTTTTTAAAGTCATGGAAAATGATCCGCTAAATCAGGGAAAGTCATGAAAAGTCATGGATTTGAAAAATTTTATTTTGGCATATACCCTGAAACTGCCAGTAAAATTTCTCCATAAGAAAGGGGGCGGAACCTAAGTTCCTCAATAGGGGGTCTAAGTTTGCCCTGATTTTTTAGTTCTCGTGTTTTGAATTGAAAAATTTTTAGAAATTTGGAAGAATATAAAATTATGGAGGGGAGGGGCCTAATATTCAAAAGGTCCAAAAGTTTGGGGAGTGGGTGTAATATTACAAAAATATCGAAAAAGTAGGCAGTCCGTATCGAACGCTGTGAAGGAGTCAACGAATGAGTTCGAAGGCTCAGAATAGTAACGGAATGGAAAAATAATGTCAGATTGCAGAATTTTGATAATAATAAAATGAAATTTAATAAGAATTTGGAAAAATAAGATAAAAAATTAAGAAAATATTTAATTTTAGTGTTTTAAATTTAATAGATTGGCAAAATGAGGTTTCTAATTTTAGTTCAGTTCCAATCCTAAACTTTCATTACGTAATTTTTTTAAAAAATGAAATAGTTTTATTTTTTTCTTATTTATTGTATTTAAAATTTTAATTTACGTTATATAGAATATGTAAATGTTATATCATGCAATCTTATGTTTTTACCTTTATCATTGCCTCCTTCTGCATACATTATTTCTACATATCTGAGGTTACACCAGAAAATAGGAAATGATGTCATTAAATATATATATTTTTAAATTTCCTTTTGGCCAGATACATCATTTAAACAGACTGGAATCATTGTTCATGATAAAGACTTTTTTTTGTCACTTTATAGTCACTTTTCTGCATTTTATTTATCACTTTTCCCTTATGGTTTATCATTTTTCTGACCTTTTTAAAGTCATTTGACAACTTGAATTATGTAATTAAAAACAATGTTTTCTAATACTTGAACTTCCCCCTTTTTTCTGCATTTTCTTCAATCTTTCCTCCTTATTTCATGGATGTTTTTTCATTGTGTGTCAGGATGTTGTCATCTCAGTGTACCAGCCTTTTTACAGTTGAAATATGAATGATTTTATGCTTTAATTTTTGTATTTTTTACTGTTAAAAATAACATGTTCTGGCTCGATGTACAAGAATTTGAATTTAGTAAATCAGCACTTTATTCTTTTGTTCATATTTAGGAAACAGCTGAATATAAAGCCTTAAAAACCAGTACTTCATGTAAACTGCCAATGCCTGTCCAGGAGTTAATTTGTTTAATATTTGATATTGAAGCTATGAAAAAAGCAATGATTGAATTTGAGGTAAGTTTTAACAATTACTTAACAATTTTTAAAATATTTTTAATATATTGATTTACAACATTTTAATATACTCCCAAAGTAGTATGATAAGCAAAAATTCTCAAATATAAAGTTGAAATAAGTAATGCAGGACTGTTGGTTTATCATTTTTTAAAATTGATTTATTTGATTTAATTCAAGATTTAAGGATTTTTTTTAACAAAATATATATTTTAAGCATATAAAGGATAGTACACTCTGAATTTTTTGCGATACAGCTAAATGGTTCTAGTTAATCTTATCAAATGTTTCGAGTGTATACAGTTTTCCCCTCAAACATCAAGGCACTTTTGTAGGCAAATTTTATCTAGGGTTCTCACAGTCCTTAAAAGTCCTTAAGAACTCCTTAATTTTGGCTTTCATTTTAAAGGCCCTTAAAACTACTTAATTTTCATCAAAGGTCCTTAAAAACTCCTTAATTTTTAATGGAACTTTATCAATTTATCTGTCGTCACATGATTTCCTATCAGTTTTTGCCGTACTCTCCAAACTGTCTGGTTTTGTAAGTTTGGAGTTAAACTTGCCCCAAATCGGTTCTAAGAATGCCAGTACAGGTGATAAGCACTGGTCAAAGAATATATAAAATATTTTTTAATATTCATAACATTCTTTTACATTTTTTGTACTGCTGTTTCTTTGCAGATTTTATTGACTGGTAGTAATTCTGTGAAAGTTTTAGATGCATCAAATAGGTTTTATACTTTGATTCCCCATGATTTTGGTTTAAAACAACCCACTCTGTTGAACAATGAAGAACTTATTAAGGTAATTTATATATATATATATATTATTTACTTTTTTTATAAATATAATTCAAGAATCAATTCTGCAATGTTATGTATGTATGTATGTATGTATATATATATATATATATATATATATATATGTATGTATGTATGTATATATGTATGTATATGTATGTATATATGTATAAAGTTAAAGTCAAAATAATTCTTTATGTGTTATATTATTAGTATTTTCAACAATGAAGGCATCATAGGAATATCATTTAAATTATTATGATTCATTTTATTTGTTTAATTTTTGACAGTTTTGAATCCTTTCCTATAATAAAAGTTAAAATCTAAATTGTTCTTTGCTACTGTAAGACATGCATATATATTATGTAATTATATATTATGTAACCTAAGATTTTTTAAAAAATAAAATCTATTATGAAATTCTTTGAAACTGCCCCAGGGATGGAGGGAAGAGTGAAATGTTTTTTATGCAATTGAATAGACACCCGGGATAGCTGCTTTAGGTTTTATATTTGAAATCAAATTTTGTGTTGTACTAAAATTATTATTATTATTTTAAAATTATGTTCAAAGTATTGTATACTTACAAAAGTTTGTCTCCTCATTTTGAACAGTCAAAAATTGAAATGTTGGATTCCCTGCTTGAGATTGAAATTGCTTACAATATGCTTAGCAGTGATACTGACTCTAAGGATCCATTGTCTGTACATTATAAGAAATTGAAGACAGATATTGAAGTTCTGGATGAGTCATCTAAAGAATTTAATATAATTAATGCTTATGTGACGAACACTCACGCTGAAACACATAATCAGTATAATTTAGTCTTAAATAGGGTAAGTTATCGATTTTTCTTATTATTAAGAAACATTTTGAATGCTTATTAACCCTGTGAAATGCTGTGGTTTCACCACAAAACACTTGTTGAATCCTTTTTTCTTTTTACAGGCTTGCAATTCCGTCATTTTTCTCACCTTTAGTCACTTTTTTTTTTACAATTGATGACTTTTAGTCACTTTTTTAAGTAAACAGTTGCCTTTCTCATGGTGTATCACGGCAAAAGTCTGTTGTTGAAAAAAGAAAATCTGAATTAATACCAAAATATTTTAATAAAAGGCTAAAAATGGGATGCTGTAATCTTATTTTTCTTATTAAAATGTAATTAGTCATATAGTTTCCAGAATTTAGTGATTTTAAAAATTCGTAAAGAAGTTCCTGAAATCTACATTTGTACTGAAATGTACATTTAATACATCAAAGTAATTTACGTCAAAGCACACATTTCTATTTCAAAAAGAAAGAATTTTTGTTTCATATTTCTTCACAATTTTTGTTTAGATACTCTAATCTAGCTATGTACATATTTCAAAACACCATTAATATATGCAGAAAATTGTGATTAAAAATTAATGTATTGTATGTATTCAAATCTAATTTATAGATTTTCTTGAATAAAAAGCAATGTTGAGTAGTGTTAAACAAAATTTTTAAACTTTTTTTGCATTTGACTCTAAAATCATGTTTTGCATGAATCATTTGATATAGAGTTAAAATAAATAGAAAAATCTTAAAAAGAGCATCTGTAATCAAGAGGAGAATAAAAAATCGCTTATTTTTTTTAATGTTTAGCACTTTTTGGTCACTTATTCTGTATTTGTCACCTTTTTGAAAGTACCTCAGCAGTTGCAAGCCTGTTTTTATTATTTTTATGTTTTTAACACTTCAAATTAATAACACATGGCAGTACTGTATGTCTTAAGTAAGCACTGTATGTTCCCACCCTTAAGTAAGCATTATTAAACTTGCTTTTTACCCATGCCTGTTAAAGATGTATTATAACTTTTCTAGGTTAATTGATAAACAAATTATCTTTGAATTTTTATTTTAACAAAATATGCTAGTTAATTAAATTTAATGAAAATAGAAAACTGTGTACTTTAAAAATAATTTCAATTATTAAAACCTTCAAAATGTCTGGGAGGAATGTGTAAATTGTGCAAGGCTTGACTGAAAAGGGTTAATAGGTTTTATTTTCTTAAATTTATTACTTTCTTCATTTTTATTTAAAAATTTTCCATTAAAATTTTCTGTTCATTTATTTCCACAACAGCTCAGAAGCGTTGAGAATTTTATATTAGTAGAAAAAAAAACTAGCAAATTGTTTTGTCCATTTCAACTTTTCTTAAATTCAAGTTGGCTTTTAAACGAATATATATATTTTTTAAAACAGTAGTTCAATTAATGAGATAAAAAGTTTGTTATTTAGGTTTTTTTGAGCTAACAGTATTACAGATAATATACTAAAACTCAATATAGTTTTAATTAAACTCAATTAGCTTTTATTAATTCTTCCATTAAATGCATATCTTTTGATCAAGGTTCAGGGATACATACATACCTGCCAATTTTTCAGTTGAAACATGGGTTAGTTGATTTGACTGACTTGTAGTGGGACTAGTAATTGCAATTAATAAAAGTTTTTTTTTTATCTCAGGAAAGTTGTAATTAATAAAATCTTTATGTATTCATTAGATGAAATAAAACAGTTCATTATTTTGGTTCAAGAAAACACAAAATTAACTTATTTCAAATTGACTATCTATAAGAGGAGAGAGTATCATTATACTGATCATTAATATGGGTTTTAATCACACTTATTGGAATTTTAATAAATAAGATTAATTTTCATTTGTGTGGTCCTTTATTTATTATTATTTTCGTATTCTTTCAAAATTAACTGCTTGCATAAATATGCTATCAAAATTAAATATCCAAGCAATGTCATATTCAGTGGTTGTTACAACTATGCAAAATGTATACTTATGTACCTGAAAGATATTTATATATCTTTGTATCATTTATGTAAATTTATTTATGTTAAGTATTTCTATAAAAATGAAGTGGAAAAATCACTTTGTAATATAAATTTTTGTTGTCTTGTTAATCGAGATTTAGTTATAAATTTTATGTTATGAATGTAAACAAAGCAATTATTATTATATTTTAGTGTCTAATCTTTATTATTTTTAAATTATAGTTTTGTTGCGAAAGAAAATTAATTTTAAAACATAATATTAATTCAATTATGTAATGAGGATCTCTTGCTATACAAATTAAGCATAGAATTGTGCACAGAATTATTAATAATTTAATCAATAGGAGGTTGACTCTTGAAAATATTAAAATTTGTTATTTACAAACCTTGCTTTTGGTAGATGATTATTTGGAAAACTAAAAATGTGTTCTAGTAATTTATGTAAATGTAAAATATTAGTGAGATCTGATTGAAGTGATTTTTAGCATTTGAAGATATATTATTTATAAAACATGTGCCTTAACATCTTCTATTTATGGGTTGCAGGTATTCAAAATCAACAGACATGGTGAAAATGAGAGGTATAAAAAATTTAAGAGTCTTCATAACAAGAAGTTATTGTGGCATGGATCTAGACTTACAAATTATGCTGGTATTTTGTCCCAAGGTCTTAGAATTGCACCTCCTGAGGCACCAGTGGTAAGATTTTCTCATTTTTACATTGTCTAAATTTTAAAAATACAGAAGTCAAAGATTCTTTGCTGTATTATATCTGAGAACTGACCCTGTATGAGATATATTTTGCTTTATTTTGTAGTATTTCTATAATACAATGCAGACACCGCAGCGCTCCTTTTTTTCCTCTTTTTCCTTTTTTTTAGAAATCTCTCCTTTTTTCCTTATTTTACTGCATTCCTCCTTTTTTTCGCATATTCCCTCCTTTTATTCCTTTTTTCTTTGGGCCATTCACTCCTTTTATTTGTTTTTTCTTTCTCAACGTTTACGGAGTTATGTAACAGTGGAACGGATTGCACACATTTGTTTTGGTAACATCTTTGTTTTTCTATTTTTTTTCTCTCCGTGAGATCCCCCCCCCCAAAAAAAAAAAAAAGTTTTAGGCTATTTATTGGCGTTACAGATGTTTGGAAGTTAGCGAACAACGATCAAAGTGTCAAAACTAAAAGGGGGACCCGAATTTTTGGATTGTAGTGTCAAGAAATCTGTTTACCCCGTTTCTGAACCCAAGAGGGGAAAAAGAAACGTTACTCCGAGCCTGTGCGCTAAAAAATGGACTGCCGCATCGAATATTGAATTCAAGGATAATTCTGATCCGAAAAAAAAAATTTTTTTTTTTAGCTTGTATATATTTAAATTTTGACGATAATCAGAAAGATTTCTTTCCTTTTCTCATTTGTTTTTTCTCTTTGCCACGTCCACAATTTTTTTGACAAAGAGCAGGAGAAAAGCGTTATCAGTTGATTCTCGCAACACGTGCTTCAAGGTCAAAAAGCCGTGCGACGCGCGGTGCAAATGAAACATATAGAACGTGTGTGGTTCTAGATGTAATAGTACAGCTAAGCCGTAACTGTATGTTTTTGGTGAAAAACGACCGTTTTCTGGATTTCGGTTCCGGAAAATGCGCATTTTTTTAATGGGCCATTATAGTTAATACTGTTATCATAATATGGGGGCTCTGAAACGGTAGAATTATGTTTTAACATCCTGCGTATAGATTATCCCCCGAACACACGTACGTGTAGACCGATCGTAATACTGTTTGATATATCGATATTTTTTTATATCGCGATAACAGTATTAGGATTTCAATCCCTCTTATAGTTATTTCTAACGATACTTCATCTTATTGACTGAATTTTTGTGCTATGATCAGTATCTGTGAGAAAATAACACTGTTGCAAATAACTTACGAAAGTTAATTGTTGTTGAAAAATCCTCACTTTTTTTTTTTTTTTTTTTTTTTTTTTTTTTTTTTTTTTTTTTTTTTGTTAAGTTTGCATCTGTATTGAAGTTGATGAAAAAATTTATTAATGAAAAATCGTAACTTTTAACGGCAATCCCGATAAAAATCAGCCCTCCAGCTGAATCCGCAGGATGCTGCCACGGGTTCGAATCCTGCCGCTTTGTTCGCAGCCGTTCAGAATCGTAGTAATTAAGTAGTAAACTCCGATGATTTTAGCTGTCGGGTAACATAAAAGTAAACTCTAGCTCTCTCAGCCCAAACTAAATGGTTACAAATCTGTTAGTCTAAAGTAGAATTCGAACCCACTGTCTCAGATACCGGAAGAAAGCCCGTCGAGTTCGATCATCGTCCTGAAATCTTACTGTTAAAAAAAAATTTTTTTTAATTGTTCACTTAAAAAATAGCCTTATACAGAGTATATGTTATTTAAATCATGAGTTTTTAAACATTGATTAAAGTTAAATCAAATGCTAATTATTGTATCTTTATAAACTATTAAGGTATAGATTTTACTGCTATTTAAGAAATTCTAGTGTCACAAAATTAAAAATTTGTTTGTAGGAATGCCTTCTAAAAATTTAGTATCTAAAATGCGCATTTATATTATTAGATTTTTTTTTAAATTAGGATATTTGAGAAACTTCTGATTTGAATCTGTTTTGAACAGTAATTGTTTATATTAGTAAAAATTATTTAGCATCTGGTATATTTCATACTTAGGTACTTGTTTTTGCATTATGTATACTTAAATAAATATTTTTAAATTGCTCTTTATTTTCAATTTTTCCTCCTTTTTCCCCCTCTAATATTTAACTTCTGAATCTGCTACTTTTATTAAAAAAATTTTGAAATTGTCCATTTAAAAAAATTAGACTATACTGTATTTTTTAAACATTTATTATAAATCAATGTAAAAAAATTAATAGAATTTTACAAACTAGTTAATAACAAATTTTGCGGTTACAAAGTTTTCAAGTTCTGTTTGGAAGTGCATTTTAAAGCTTTGCTATTTGAAACGGCTTTTAAATTATTGATGCACTGTTGAAATCCCTATTTTAAGAAACCAGCTTATAACAAATGAAAATTTTGATCTCATGATTTTCCTTTTGTTTACAATGCTAATTTACCCATAAGTGGCAATTCTCCATTTTATACATTTATAGTGAATCTTAGGAATGAGGTAGAAGAATCCTTTCTTTCATTCATTTACTAAGTATTTTTTCTTCATTTCGTATAAAACTTTTTTTCAGTTATAAAAACAGATTTAAATATGTTTCTAGATTTAAAAACAAAGTGCATGAAATTAATAACATCTTGTCCAGACACTCAAGGAAAGAAAATGTTTTTTGTTGTATTGGACAAAGAAATTCCTTAAACTAGCTTGATATAGAATATTATAAATTAACTCAGTATTAAAATAGTAAGCAATAACTAGAAGACAAAACTAGTTTTGCATTTGTCTACATTTTTGGTCATTCTGATTTCAGTCAATTAAAATCCTTAAAGATAATATTTTTATAAATCTTATAGAAGATAATATGTAACCTTATGTAAATCTTATACAAGTTATAATTTTCTGAGATCTAGCATTTTTCTTAAAGGTTCAAGTACAACAAACAATATGGTTCCTCAAAATTTAATATAATAAAGTTCAACTGTATTGGTGAATTTATTTATTTTTTTAATGAGGCACATTGAAGAAGCATCTGATTTGAATCTATTTTAAATATTTTTTTACTAGGAAACTTCAGTACTTACTTATATTGATAAAAAGTTATTTAGATACTTCCATATTTCATATTTAGGCACTTGTTTTTGCATTAAATAAATCAGAACATTAATTTTTAATAGTTATTTAACTTCCTCTTTTTTTCCTCTTTTTTGAATTTTTCTCCTTTTTTTCCTTCTTTTTTCCCAAAATTTTGACTTCTGTGTCTGACAGTGGTTTTTATTATGCATTTTAAGAGAGCAAAAATATTTTACTGTTAAATTTGTTTCTAATAGGAGTGATATGCAAAATTATCTGGTATTCAAATAAATAAAAAAAATTATTGAAGTTTTCCTAAATTTTTGATTGATTTCATTTGATGTAGGGCATGCTTCTATGCAATGTTTTATACATTATATCAAGGTTGGTGAAAATCCTAGGTACCAAGGTTGTTATATACTCAAAATTATGTTTTTTAAGTAAATGTAAAGGATTATGTTCCCAATACCTGTAGAGATGGAGTCTTTGCTTTTACAAAGTTTAAGACATTTCCAAGAAATGAATGACAGTGATTTGTGGGGGAAGTTTGGGTGAATCATCAGGGTACTTCTTTTATGGCTACCATGTAATATTAGGTTGGGGAAAAAGAAATACATTACTTTTGTGTGAAATTAATGGCTTTATTTAACATGTTTTGGATTGTGCGATTTGGGTCAAATATAAACCATTTTGTTGTGTAATTTGTTGCCATTTTAAAGGTAGCTTCATAAAATCTCTCTCATAGAAACCTTGGTCCTTATTGACGAAAAATTCTAATAATGGATTTTCACAATCTTCTCTTGATCCCAATTTTTTATCACTCAGTTTTACAATGCGAGAAAAAGGTGGTAATCGCTTGGTGCCAGGTCTGGACTATGTGGTGGACGCATTAAAACTTCTCAACCAAGCTTCCTGAGTTTCTGATGAGTCACTACAGATGTGTGTGGGCTTCTGTTGTCCTAAAGGAAAGCAACACCTCTTCTGTTGCCCAGTTCTGACCGTTTCTGGTCAATCGCTCGCTTCAAAAGGTCCAGTTGTTGACAGTAGAGATCTGAATTTAGTGTTTGGCCATATGGAAACAATTCATAATAAATTATTCCCTTCCAGTCCTTCCAAATACACTGTAGAACCTTCCTGGCTGTTAGCCCTGGTTTGGCCACCTTTTGAGCTGCCTCACTGCACTTTGACCTCGATCGTTTTCGCAGAATATTGTCGTATTTGACCCATTTCTTATCCGCAATCACCATCCATTTAAGAAATGGGTTGATTTCATTCCGTTTGGCCAAGGCTTCTCAGACGGAGATTCGATCCATCATGGTGTTAAATGGTGGGGCACCCAAACATCAAGCTTCTTTTTAAATTCAACTTTGTGCAAATGGTTTAAACTATTTTATGGCTGATCTTTAGCTCCTGGGAGATGCTATGACTAAATAACATGCCGGTCAACTTTGGTTATTTCTGTGATTTTATAGACATTTTCGACGACAGTCCTGTCTGTGCGAGGTGCATCTTTAACCTCAAAAATGCCTGAACATAATCGACAAAACCAAAATTGCACGTAATTAGCTGCTATAGTATCGGCACCATAAACAATATTCACAATTTCAGCTGCCTGGCTTGCATTTTCACCTTTATCAAAGAAAAACTGTAAAATGTACCGAATTTTCTCTTTGTTGACTTCCATTTGTAACCCCCTGTAACTCACAACTGAATAGACCAAACAAATAATAGTAAACACATTTTTTAGTCTAAAATGTCACCTTGACAAAAAAGCATAAATTTGAAATTGTTTGATTGATACTTTACGAGATATTGATCCGTACAGCTGTCTACCGAAAAAAATAATAGATTTCTTTTTCCCCAACCTAATATAACAGGGTGTTCAGCTAGGAATTATAAGCAAATTTGGCAATTCTGGATATATGAGGAAATTATCAAGGAAATCATGAAAATTCATTAACTAATGAAATATAAATGTATATATTTAATTTTTATACTAGGCTGCATTATTTATTTGCATATTAAATATAAAACAGAACTAGAAGAGTTGTCCTAGATTTTTTTTGATAATTGTTTTAATGAAAATAGATTAATACTCTATTCCTTATAGAATAAATACCCCAAAGACAGAAAGTTCTAAGTTTTAAAAACATTGAAATTCTATTAATTTATATGAAGATTTGTAACTTTATTTAAATAAAAATTTATACCTAAAAATAGATATATAAAATAGCTGAAAGAAATTATGTATTGAATAGTGTGAAGTATACCATTGAAGAAATTTCACATTACGTGGAATTATAAAATAATTTCCCTTCTGAACACCCTGAATAACAATGGTATTGACCTTGTAATCAACCTCATTATGTCATGTTACTATTAGGTACTTTCAGCAATGTTAGTTATGTTTTAATTTATGTTGGCTTTAAATGACACTGGTTAAACTTATAAATGTTAAGGTTTTTTTTTTCCTTAACTATTTACTGAATGCAAGTGTTTTACCTACCACTGCTTTTTTATTCAGTAGTCTCAAGCTATGACTATTACATTTTAAAGAATTACCATTATTTTGAGTTCTTATTTTATAATATAAATATCATTTGTTTAACTTTTTGTTTCTAGACTGGCTACATGTTCGGAAAAGGTATATATTTTGCAGATATGGTTTCCAAAAGTGCAAATTATTGTTTTACCACAAAGAAAAATCCTACAGGATTGCTGTTATTATGTGAAGTAGCTCTAGGTGATATGTAAGTTATGTGTATATATATATTTCTTTTAATTACATTGAACAGGAGATGTAGTTTTGTTTCAAGAAAATATAAGAATTGGCATTTAAATTACTGTAGATTTAAAAATCTAGTACCTCCTTGTGATATTACTTGATAAAGTATGTTACTTTGTTGATGAAAGACAGATGGCAACAAATGAATGTTTTATTTTTATATTTAATCTGAAGTTGCTTTGTGCCCAACCTTCAAGCTGGGTAATTAAGGTTTCCAAATAAAGTTTTAAGATCACTGCAATAGATAAATGGGTACAAAGTATTAAAAAAAAAATAATAACATTGACAGAAATTCACGCCATCTTGCCAAAATACTATTCATTATACTCCCCTTTTTTATTTCTTCTTTAAACTATTTTTATATCTGATTTTGAAGTTTCTTAACAAGAAAAAAAAATAACTAATTACATTTAGAAATTGAATTAAGTTTACCATGTTCCACATATATTTTTATTTGCATACTAGCAGTATTTGCACACCCTATGAACATATGTATGAGAATCACTAATACAAATTATGTGTAATTAATTACAATTGATTCTTGAAGAAACTCAATCAACATTAACCCTTTAGGAGGACAGTGGTTTCACAGCGAAATCTCTTGTTAAACATTTTTTATTTCTAATTTCTGGAGAAATTTGAATGGTTTTTTTCTATTTTTTTATGTTTTTGACATTTAAAATTTACAATAAACGATAGTGCTGTATTTAATTTAATTTTCTTTTGAAATATGTTCTTATACTTGCTGTACCTGGAAAGTTAGTAATTCGATTTTTTTTTCACTTATGACCCCAAAAAACACTTATAAATTCAAGAAACACTTATAAATTGTTGAACTATTTATTTATTATACTTTTTAAGAACACTTATTTATTGCTCTTCCAATATAATTGAAATTTTAAAAAGCATTGTGTTCACACTGTGGTGCAAGGGGATGGGTTTGTCAGTTACCCTCCCCCCTAATCCTCCTATTGTATCCTGTAAAACAAACCCTTCTAAAGATTGTAAACAAAATTTTTAAACATTTTGCATTTGTAAGGTTTATTAATAATATTTATAAAGTAATTTCATTAAATTCCAAAGAATTTATGTAGGTGACCTTTAAAGGGTTAAGTGTGGCCAGTTCTTGGATGGATAAACATGCTTTAGACATAAAGTATGATGTCCAAATAGATATGATGGTGCCTTTTGGAACCAGAATACACAGGTTCAAATCCCCTATTTGCATGCCTTATGTATGTTCATAGCCAATCAAAACTGGCTTAAAGTAGTAAGTTTTGGTGTGAGGAGCCAAAGATTGTTGAAAATTGTGTGCCTTCTTATTGTAACAAATTAACTGCAGAGTTCCAAACCGAACCAGAGGTATATTACAGATCAACAGTATAACAATTTTTAATAAATGAGGTATTTATTAGGGACGCAACGGTTATCTGGCCAACATACTGCATCTGTCATGGACCAACCACTATACTGGATAATTGGCAGTAGCCAGATACAGACTTGCAATTCCGTCACTTTTCTCACCTGTAGTCACTTTTTTTACAATTGATCACTTTTTTCAAACTTTAAAATGACAGTATCTGAAAACTTTTAATTGTTTCCCTGTAAAACTGGATTGATTATATAATTTATGGATCAGTTGGCATCTTGACTGTATTGGGGATACACCTTATAGGAACCCGTGTCAATATCAAAATTATACATTCCAGTAGAGAATTATCCAGTTGAATTGAACTTGACAGAAAACTATCTTCTAAGTCATTTGCACTGCAGTCCTCTGTTTGACAGCATTTTTTTTCTGCTTGTGTGTGTCAAGTAAAAAATTGGAATGACACAAATTTAACATGCACAGAAAATTTGTAAATTTCTATGCTGTTACTGTTGAATTTACAATTGAATTTTAATAAAGAAAATTTGTTTAAATTGTTGTGAACATTATCTAGTATAATCAACTTAATTACTTAATTCCATTTGATTTTAGGTATGAAAGAACCTGTGCAGAGTACGTTGAGAAACTACCTCCCCAAAAACATAGTACAAAAGGTAAGAAGAATTGATTGCATACACTTACAGAGTCTACTTGCAATAAGTTTAATATTCCTCTAATTTTTTCAGCCCCATTAATATGTTTTTACCATTGTCAATGCAGTATTCATTGGAATCTAAAAATATCTATAGAGAATGCCTTTAAATCAATAGTGTGATTAACTTTTTCAATTTCAAAATCTACATTAACCCTTTAACGGGCAGTGGTTTCGCAGCGAAACCACCTGTTAATACTTTTTTCTCTTCTTTTTAAATACGTAGGAAGGATTTTTTTTTATTTTCTATGTTATTGACTCTTTGATGTAGCAATAGATAATAGAATTTTGCATAGTTTATTTTTCTCTTTGAAATATATTAGTTTAACATTGCTTTACATGAAAAATCTCAAATTTGATTTTTCTTCTTATGACTTCAACTATAAACAACAATGAAAATTGTGTAGTTATCTACGTATTACATCATTTTTATGATAATTATACATTGTTCTTCCAATATAATTAAGAAACTCTTGTTTCCATGCAGTACAAGAGAAGGGTTTCCCAATTACCTCCTCCCCCCATCAAAAAAATTTTTTTTACCTACTAAAGGAATGTGCCCTATTTATAAGGTTCAGAGACAACGTTTATAATCTAAGACCCTTAAATCTAAAAAAAATAAAAAAATAAATAAATAAAAAAAAATAATTGAGACCTTAAGGGTTAAAAAATACCGAGAAAAATTAAAAAGAATTTTAATAAAGAAAATTAGTATAAATTATTGTGAACATTATCTAGTAAAATCAAATCTAATATAAAAGTGCCTTTTAGTAGGAGAAAAAAAAGTTGCATAAATACTTTATATATTTATTGAACAGTTTAGAACTGAAGAGTGTTTCTTTACGAGTGGCATACTTATGCAAAAGCTTAAACATTTCTCTTTGGAGCAAAGAATTTTCTTGATGAGTCAAACTCATTTCTAATAATTTAATATTTTTCTGATAAAAAGACTTAATTAAGAGTACGTATGATTGAAGAAAACTTTGTAAAATTGATAAAGAGCCAGTAAATGTCCGACATGCCAACTACTCCGGAGCTGCTCCAGAGTATTTAATTTGATAACCCCGGAAACTCCTAAGATTCCTTTGAAAAATAACAAACTTTGAACAGCTAAAAGGTTACAATTTAGCTATTAAATACAAAGTTTTGTAAAAAATAGTGCTGAATTTTACTTATTTCAAACAGTAATAATGCATGTTAAAATTTTTCAGTACTGTGTGGAAAAACCAAACTGAATTTAGGTCAAATTTGAGTAGACAAACTCTAGATTCCCTGATGATAGAAAAATGGAAATATTTTAATCATGGTCAATGTTGTTAAAAGAAACAATGTTCCGAAAAATAAGTTATTAAAGCTGAAAAAGCTACTCATAAATTTTTAAATGCATAAATTTCAATTTACCTTTTACAATTTACTACTGTGTAAATATTTTAAATTTAATTTTAATTTAGAAACCAATAAGATATGTACTTATGTGTAATCTGTAATTGACATGTTAAAATTTGAAACCATGCTGTTGCTCCAGACACAATTTTGGCATGTCTGAAATGTGATGGAAAGAGAACATTGTCAATGTTGAGAAGCCAAAAGAGGATTTGATTTAATCCAAGTTAGAACAGAATGAATCGTATTAAGAAAATCTAATAGAATAAATCTAATCAATCTACTTTTAACCCTTCAAAATTTCCAACTATTCAGTATTGTTTAAAATGCTGCACAAATAGGATCCAGAATGGCCTAGTGATTACCATACCAAGCAATAATTTTAATATACTGGGTTTGAATCTGGCAAGTGATTAAAAATGTATCCATATTATGTGTAAGTTGGACATATACAGAATAAATCTGTTGATCTGTCTTCTTGCTGGTAAGCTAGGAGGTAAGAAAGCTTTGTTGTTAAGAAACATTTCTATTCCAAAGTTGATCAAAATTGAAGGTATTGACTGATGTATCATAAACAACACCCTAGATCTATTAGGTTAGGTGGCTGATTGAGTTATTAAAATAAAATTTAATAATTGCAAATGACCTATTGCTCTATGCCATGTAGCATGCTATACCAAAGTTCTGTGTTTGAGCCTGGCAGGATGTAACTCAGGGTTCCCACGGTCCTTAAAAGTCCTTAAGAACTCCTTAATTTTAGATTTCATTTTTAAGGGCCCTTCAAACTAATTAATTTTTGTCAAAGGTCCTTAAAAACTCCTTAATTTTAAAATTAGAATGCAATCAATTTCTCCATCAATGAGATCTCGTGATTTCCTATCAGTTTTCTAATATGACAAATATATAATCTTTTGTATACTTAAAAGGTTTAAAATATAAAGTCAGCTGCCCTTTCCTAATAGCTAACAGTCATGCAGATTTTAATTAGACGGAGCATGGAGGATGGGGGTTTGTAGATATTTCGGTTACTTATGGAAGTTTAATTTTCTTTGCATTGAATGTAATAGAAAAGTCTAAAACTTTCTCAGGCAACTCCGGGTATAATCAGCTAGTATGTGTATGTGTGTGTGTGTGTGTGTGTGTGTGTGTATATATATATATATATATATATATATATATATATATATATATATATATATATATATATATATATATATATATATATAGTCATTTTTAAACCCTCAGGAAGTACTGTTTTTTTCACAATTTATTTTTAGGTTGATCACTCAAAAAACTTTATATGTACATTTTTCAAAATTAGGTTTTGTCAAATAGATTTATCTTATATTAATTTTTTAGACATTTTTAAAAACTTAATTCTGAAATATTGTAGGGCATTTATTGAACATGCTTTGTCTGGTTCATAATCATTAAAATATGTTCCTCGGGAGATAGGGTTTATGTCGTTATGTCGTGTATTTCAAGTAGGTCCTTATAAAAAGTTACTTTGGTCCTTAGAAAGTCCTTAATTTTTGTTCTGGAAAAAGAGTGGGAACTCTGTGTAGGTGGAATATGTGCAGGAGCAATCAGGGGTTTAGAATGTTTCGTCAACAGGAAGTTGGCAGAAAAAGAAATCTCGTATCCTTCATGGTGATGATTAAAATCGAGCAGATAGTCTGGCATGGCTTCACAATTATTTTACATCCATCAATATAACTGACCTGTTATTAGTTGTCAAAAATAATTAGCAGCTTGAAAACTTGCTTATGTTTAACCTTTTCATGGACCATTTATTACTCTTTTTAATTCTATTTTTGTTTTGTTTAATTATCAATAAAACAAAATCCTTTAATGAAATGTATTTTATTTTTTCGAATTTTATGTTTATATTTAAATTCTAGGGGGTGGGAAGTTATTTCTCCTGGAATAATTTATAGTCATACAGAAAATTCAATTTAATGCCGATTATTTGCCTTGGAAAGATGAAAAGTATTTTGCAAAGCCTAAGGGTACATACATTCTGTACATATATAGCAGACATGCTAACTACCCCTGATTTTCCGAAGTTGCTCTGAAAGAATGAGAAAAATTGATAACTCCAGAAACTCCTGAGATTGCTACAGGAAATAAAACTTTCGAACAGCTAAAAGATTATGATTCAGCAATTAAACACACAGTTTTGCAAAAAATATTGCTGAATATTACTCTTTCATATTAAAGAGTCAATACTGTGCGGTAAAACCAAACTGTATTTAGGTCAAATTTGAGTAGACAAACTCTAGAATCCCTGATGATAGAAAAATGTAAATATTTGAATCAGGGTCAATATGCTACAAGAAACACTGTTCTGAAAAGTAAGTTGTTAAAGCTAAAAGAGCTACTCATACATTTTTAAATACATAAATTTTAATTTACCTTTTACAATTAATATATTTTAAATTTAATTTTAATTTAAAAACCAATAAGATATTTGCTTAAGTATAATTTGTAATTAGCATGTAAAAATTTCAAACCAAAATGTTGCTCCTGACACAAGTGTTTGAATGTTGGTATGATAGTGAGTACTCGTACATTTCTTACATCATTTACAGTTGGAAACCAACTTTGATGTATGATTTTCTATACTGACTGAACATATGTCATCCAGAACCAAACACTTTGTTTTAAGGCTAGCAGGAAGGCCTTTCCATTTTCTCGAGGGATATCCGACTGTTAGCTAACAAGGTAATATGGTGTGGGATGGTAATTAGTCTTAAATAGGTTTTGCACTTCCTAAGAGTGCATTTCATAAGATAGATAGGAACTAATCTTCCCAAGACCCATGAAAGTGTTAAATGTCACTTGGATAGCTTTACCACACTATAAGATAACTTAACTACTATTTTAGTACCCATGCAGTTTTATTTAAATTTCTTTAGGTTTTTCTAACTGTTTGGAATTAGCTCTTTGTAATGTTTATAGCTTAATAATGCCATTTCCTTTCTTGCAAATAGTATAAATTATTGTACTGTTTACAAATGGTCAGATTACAAAATGTAGAAATATTGTTACGTGTTTATCATTGTAGTTTTTCTGATTACTTGTTTGCACAATCTATTTTGAATCTATTGTTCTTGTATTTTGCACTGTATGTTTAAGTTTGTAACTTTATATATATTTTTTATTAAGGCTTGGGAATGACCATACCTGATCCAAAAGAAAAAACATTCATTGGTGATGTTGAAGTTCCTTATGGTAAACCTGTAAAAAGTGAAGTGAACCATAGTTCACTTTTATATAATGAGTATCCTTTTTAATTTGTTGCTGAATTTTTTGTTTTGAACATTATATAGCATATGTGTTTATTGATGTGGAGAGATGGGAGTTTGCAAAATAATAGTATGTATTAGGAAAGAATATTCCATTGTGACTGTGTATATAGGTAAAATTACATCATTTGAAGGATTTCTTTACACAATTTCTCTAAACCAAAAGTTTTTTTTTAAATATTTTTTATTTATAAATTTCCAATATTTTAAATTTATATATATTGGAGAGTTGTTCAGATTATCTATATGCTCAGATTATCTTATTTATTTGTTGGACTAATCATTCTTAATATTTGACCATAAAAAAAAGTTCTAAATAATTCAATATACTTGCATTGTTAGCTATATTCAAAGTAATTTTCAGATTTCTCTGAAAAGAAATTTGAGGAGAGGGAATATTCTTCCTATAAATTTTCCATGTTTATTGAATCATGATTAAATTCAATGCCATCTGAGGAGCAGTCTGAAAAATCTAAATCGGTATCAAAACTAAAATCACTTTTGTAATCTGATAAATCATCAAAAATATATACGCTGTCAGTCCCGGAATGTCTTCTAGCAGCCATTTCTGATTTTGAAAAAAGGTTAGAAACATAGTGAAGTTAAAGCAGTAAATACCAAGCTCTTTCCAATACTGTAATTTAGTGTGTGACTAACGACATCTGTTGGTCAAAACCTAATACTGTATATAGTTTATTTCACTAGTTAAAGGGTGTAAAAGGCAGAATGCACTCCTCAATAAAGGATGTAAAACACATGCCTGCAAAAATCATGGATGAAGAAATTTTGAGTTGCATTTGTTGCTACATTTGAGTTACCCACGGAAATTATGGGATGAGCAGCCAGGGTTAACAAGCTAATGCTCTATGGAATGTTACCTGTTGTGTGAGTTTTGCTCTACTTCATAAGATCTTTTTGAGGTCTATCGAAGGATTAAAATTCTTCTTTGGATATTCAGCCAAATATCTAATTCTTTTCTGCAGTTGTCCAGATAGGAGTTCCAAATATTTAAAAATAGGCTGGATACCAAATACACTGTCTATCAATAAGTATTTGGACACCTGTGGTAGAAAAGAAAAACTAATTTTATTCAAAATCAATAGTTGGTAGAGTCTCCACGAGAGGCAATTACAGCGTGAACCCTCCGGAGCATACTTTCCACAAGTCTTTGTATTACTATTGTCTTCCACTTGGCTTGGAGTAGACATACAAGTTCCTTCACCAATTTTGCACAGGTAGTGCACCCCTTAATTTGGAGATCCAACTCGTCCCAGAGGTTCTCGATAGGGTTCAGGTCTGGACAGGTTAGTCCATTTGATGAACCCCATTGGCACCGTACCAAGCCTTGATTAACCTCGAATCATGACAACTGGCATTGTCGTCCTGAAAATAACAGGAGTCCAACCCGTAAAATTGCCACAATGTAGGAAGCACATTGTCATCCAAAATAGTGCAGTAGGTATCGGCGTTGAGCTTACCATGAATGGGGACTCCCACCACCACCACCGTTCCAGTCGATACTAGGAGAAACACCCCCAGACGCTCCAAAAAACCTGTTTCCATTGATTTACGGTCTAATTTCGAAATGCTTTGCACCACATTAACCGAGCAGTGCAGTTGGACTTTGTGATTAAAGGCTTATGGCTGCAACATGACCATGAAAACCAAGCAGATGTGCTTCCTTACGGATGAGGGCCATCAGTTGGGTACGGTTCTTCCGAATTTCTCTGGACAGCATGTCGGTCTCTATCACACAGCTTTGTTGGTCTGCTGACTTGGGACACATTCTGACAATCACTGCTCACCTTCCCCTTCTTAATCACATAGGCCACTGTCGATTTTGTGTACTTCAGATCGCTAGATATGTCCCTTAAGGATCGACCACATTTGTGATACTCGATAATTATACCTTTCTTGAAATCAGAGAGCTCAGAACTGTGCGGCATCTTGCATGTGACTAATGCCGATGCTGTTTTCTACATAATGTATATTGGCAGAGGCTGTGACGTACCTCAGGACTGCAGATATCATCATTTGCATAGGTGCCCAAATACTTATTGGTAGACAGTGTAGTTGTTGAATATCTGTTCTGTCTCTAGTTCCAATTAAAATATAAGTTTTGTTTCATTATAAAAAAATGTTCATATACAGAAGCATTCTCTAGAGAAACTTGTATTGAATGAATAGAATGAAAAAAAGGAAAAATTGTTTATTGTATTGATTTGTAATGTTTGCATATATTTCCACATTCTTTTTTAAAATTATTACCTTGACTCAAAGTAAGATACATTGTTTATGATATCAATCAAGTGAACATCAAATACCTCTTGGATGTTACTTTCAAATGGAGACGTTAAAAGGGAATGGAGAAGGTTGCTAAACTATGCTAACAGTACAAAAATAAATGTTTTACTAATTTTACAAAGTAGAGCAGCTGATTTTTATATTTCACAACAATACTTTCCTTCTTTTGTGTGATATTAACTGAAATGTATAAAGTTAAATTTGCACTGCAAAAGTGTGTTCCATTAAGGCCTTAAAATAAATATTGCATTATTTTATTCTTTGTCTTGATATTTATTTGGAAAACATTTGTACCTCCTGAATGTATAAAGAAAGTATCCTTATAAAATTTAACATCAAAATTGTAAAGAATATCAATAATTATAAATACCCATTCAGGATGCAGTAAATTTTGCTACTATCAATATTTTTTATTTTTTGGAAGGTTCATTTTTAACACAGGCATACAATCTCATTTCATTTTTCTACTTTGTGTTTCTAAATTATATTAACATAAATTGACTGACAGAGACACACACATTCTCTCTCACATAATTCAAAAGGAGGGAGGATACTATTGATGGATGCATATTTAGGTTGTTACCATGGAACTCATACTCTTAACCCTTTCGTGCCTACTGTCACAAATACGTGCCAGCAAGAAACGCACTCACTTCCCGGCCAACACACTGGCGTGCCAGAGTGTTTTCTCGTCCACCCCCGATTGTCACATATGTGTGCCAGTGTTGAAGAACATTTTTAAAACTATAAGTTTTGACACAAGATGGCATTGTATGTCCATATGGATTTAGATACATGTAGATTTGACCTTGTACTAAATAGGAGAGTAGTATGATACACATATAAGTGGTTTTTGATTATATAAACATGAGGGAAAAGGAATGTTTCCAATGGACATGTTTTATGACGGCTCTTTAAATTCCCACGTGGTGTTTATGTCAGCAGGGAAGTTTTATTTTTGCTAAAGCGTTGTGTATTTTGGTTTTTAGTACAGAATTAGATCTGACAGATTTACGAAGCGTCGAAAGTGTTTAACTGAGCTTGAAATAGCTGAAATGACGCAAAATATTTCAGATTTTGATTCTGAAATATTTTAGGGTAGTAGTAATAGTGACATTTTAATATATTCTGTTTGCTCATAATGGATCTAGGGATTCTAATGATGAGGAAGACGATGGTGACAAAGATCATGATGATGCTTCGTTTTTTCACATTCCAGGAAAAATCCTCCAAAACGGTAAATGAGTTACTAAGAATTCAAGGACTGTACCGTAGGATTGTGTGTAGATCCCTGTTTTTAAAATTTTTCATACAAGAAAATCATTTTAAATAACATAGTATTCAGTTTCGTAATGTTAAAAGTCATTAAATAGTAAGTAAAGAATGAAAAAAAAGGTGTGAAATATATATTTAAATAAGAAATAGCCTACGTAAATAAAGTATCTATAAATATATAAATCCCATTCCATTTAAATACTTAAGCAGCATTATTAAATAACGCGTTGCTACTTTGTTAATTTAATGAATTTAGGCTTAATAAATAAAACTCTCTGTCCCACGATACTCACCCGCGAAAGTGACTGCCGGCCTCAGAGAAAAGCACACGTTTGCGCTTCCCGCCGCGAAAGGGTTAACAGACCTGCCAACTACTCCGGAGAAATGAGAAAAATGAATAACTCTGGAAACTCAGAATACTCCAAAAAGGAACAAAACGTTTGAATACCTAAAAAATTACAATTCTGCAATCAAAGTTTCAAAATCATTTCAAAGTTTTCTCAAAAATAATGCTGAATATTACTCTTTACACACAGTAATGCTGCATGTTAAACTGTTTTCAGTACTGTGCAGAAAAACCAAACTGAATTTAGGTCAAATAAGAGTAGACAAATTTTAGAATCCCTGATGATAGAAAAATGGAAATATTTAATATTTACTGTTCTGAAAAATAAGTTCTTAAAGCTAAAAAAGCTACTGATATATTTTAAATGCATAAATTTTGCAACTTACTACTGTGTAAATATTTCAAGTTTAATTATAATTTAGAAACCAATAAGATATGTACTTACGTATAATCTGTAACTAGCATGCTAAAATTTCAAACCACACTGTTGCTCCTAACACAAGTGCCTGAAGGTTGGCATGTCTGCCTTAATATCAATCTTGCTATAACAAGAGAAATTGACTGCCAAATAAATATTTTTTAATCCATGTTATTGGTGACATTTTTATACAAGAGTATATGAGAAATTCAAGAATACTTTATTTTTTAATCCTCCAACCTGATATTTTCAAGTATAAAACTGATTAAATTTAATTAACTTTTACAAGCAAATAAATGAGACAGTTCATGAGCAATTACATTTTAATAAATAAAGAGTTACATTACAATGGTACTTATATTAGAAATGAAAGAAGAAAAAAATGCATCTATATATACTTTTAACAGCATCAGTTAAGAAGAATGAGCAGAAATGTATAGTATATGTATATATATATATATATCAGAATATCTAAAAGTTCTAAATCTGTATGAAAATGTAAAGTATAGTATTATATATATATATGTTTTCCAAATGAACTAGTGATATTAACTGTGTTTTATATGTCAGCATTTCATACTATCAATATAAAAAATGAACCCCACCATTTTATGCACAAAACATTTCAAAACATGAACCACACTGCAAAATAATTTGATGACAACTGAAAAATAAGAATTTAAAAAAGGAAAAAAAAATCTTTATCACTGAAATATGTTTCTGAGCAAGGTCTGCACTTGTTTTTAAATGCTTTGTGCATTAGAAAATGATGGAAAACATACATTAATAAATTGAATTATTAGTCATGAATTTCTCAGCTATAAATTACAAAATTCTAAATATCTGCAACAAGTAATATCATAAATGACACAAGCAGTGAAACACAAACGGGGAAAAAAAGCATATTTGTAACAAGAATATTTTATAATTTTTCGGAAGTCAAAAAATAGTATATTTTGTGAAACTTTCCATGTGGTAGTACAGAGAAAATGAATCGAGTATTCATATATTATTTAACATCTTGGACAGCAAATAGAAACCTATTTGATTCTTGAACACTTAAAAAAAAAAGTCAGTTATTGAGAATTTAAATATTAGTTATGCGTTTCGGTCAATACAATAGATTTAGATGGCAAATAAATAAAGAACATAATTTTTTAAAGAAGAATCAATTTATTCCTATATCAGTATCAGAATATAGGATAAACTTGATAGGGAATTTGCTTATTACATCATGATTTATTCTATTAATTTTAAATTGCAATAGTCAGGATGTTGCTCCTTAAATATATTTTGTTAGATTTGAAACTGGTATCTAAACAGTATTTTTAATAATTGTTCATATACTAGTAGTTGACAGTTTAATGAATATTTTTAATAGAAAGAAAATAGTTCCATTTTATGCATTTTTGATTCATTTAAGAAAAATATTAAATTAATCTTAATTTCAATGAGAAGATGCATCTTTAAAAAATGAGATATAAAATAATATTTAACCCTTTAAAACCCATAATGCCAGGGTTGACAAAAACTACCTGGGGTGTCAAATTAGTGCCCTGCAGGTCATATGCAGATGTATAAACAACACCAATTAGTAATGAATTTTGTTTTGTTATGTTTTATAAGGTTATGAACTATTTGTAATAAAGCCAAAAATTTTTCAAAACTTTTTTAGTTCAGCTCCTTGTTTTATTTTCAATGGACTATCTGGTCCTTAATCTAAAATGAGTTTGACACACTTGGCCTAAACTGTTAGACAAAGTAAATTTTCAACCTTTTCTAAAAGGCAGACTCAATGGATTATTTATCATAATAACCTCAATATGCAGTCAGAAATACAAAACTTGTACCCAGTAGAAGTATCTTCTGATAAAAGGGGAAAAGATTTGAAAATTTTGGTTATCTGGCTGGGATTCAAAAGGGTTAAAGCAATTATTTAAAAATGATCTTCATAAACGGTAGCTGCTTTTATCATGCCATATGATTTCCAAAATAATTATTTTGGAAATAATATGGCAATTTCTCAATTTTCTTAGCTCATCTTTTGCAATTAGTTATAAGTGTAAATGAAAATTCAACATAAATTTTATTTCAAAGTTTAAGTATAAAATCTACAAAATATTAAACATGAGTTCCAATAAATTAAATCAACTTTGAATTCTTAAAGATGTTGAAGAATTAAGATATAATACAAAATCTTAGTTGAAATATAGAATTAACATAATATTAAACATGGTTCCCTACATTAAGTCAATCCTGAGCTATAAAATATAAAGTGTGGCTTTTAAAAATTTATTACATTTATTATTGGTATTGTACCCTGGACACCAGCTATGCTTGCTATGCCAATGTTACTTTCTTTACAATTTATATAGTAATCCATATTCAGTTTTAAATCAATATCCATAAAAATTATAACTAAATCTAACAAAACTAATTTTATATTTTTCAGACTTTATGTTAAAAAATGATAAGCTTTATTTCTGAGAGCATTGTAAATTATAGGGCAAATATGTCATTTCTAAATAGAATAACACAAAGGAAATATACAAGCATTAGGAATTTAAAAGTAACTGTAAACACATCATGTTACTTACTCTGTAAGCTGCATAACAGCTGATTTTAAGTCATTATATGCAAGAAATATGCAACTAGTTTTTATTATGTCTTTAATTGTATTAATAACTTTTAGTCTGAGAGAAAGACAGTCAATGGAAATCAGGAAAAGTTTACTATATCAGCAGTGTTAAGCATGAGAATAAATTAAAAGTATATTGGCTAAAAGAAACTATAATTGAAAGAAATATTTAAATTTTAATGTGATTTATTTGAAAGAAAACCTCATATTTCCACTGAATCTGAAATTCTAGCAAAATTAAAATATAAAATACTTTAGTCTGATTCTCTTTTAAAACAAATGCAACATTTAAAAAAAATTGTGTCCTTGAATAATATAAACAGATGATCAATGCATGGTGAGGCACATAAACATTGAACATTTTATAAGAAATATAAATTCTAATATAAATATTTCTTACCCAGGGCTGTATTGCTTCTCTTTGATTAATGACTGGACATAACTTCACAAAAAAAAAACTCTTTCTCCATAGCATGAATAGTAACTATGCTAAAAACTTTCTTTAATTTTAAATTTTATCCAAAGCAATTTCAGATTTTAACTTTTTGACTCTTCATTTTGTTATTGGAATGCTTATAATGTAGTAGATTTTGTCAATAGGTGAAAAAAAACTTTTCATCAACAAAATTTGTTTTAATTCACCCAATATTTGTTATGCACAGTAGCTTTTAAAAACCATCAAATAAGAGATTTACAACTTGTGAAGTTTAAAACACACATTAGATATTAAAAATTTATTTATTTTTTTTAAACTGAAGCTTGTTTTATTTGTGTGAATAGGTTGAATGTCATTTTAATCAAACATATCACTGAGAATATGAATTTATATAAATGATTTTTTAATAGAAAAAACTAGTTAAAGCACAATTTTTTAAGACAATTCTCCAATAGATGTTGTAAAAACGTTTAAAAGACAAGTAAAGCAATTTAGAATAAAAAAATTATAAGGATAGGTTTTTTTAGACCAAAATAATATAATAAAATTTGAGTAATGCAGATCTGCTAAAGCACAAATTCTCAATGCTCTTAAAAAAGTAAAATTTTTTTAGAATTTTGTTTTAAAAGTATATGTATGTGTGTGTATGTGTATGTATATGTATATACATACATATATATATATATATATATGTCAGGTCTAAAAAAGGGGTAGTTGGAAATTACGTGAGTTATAAGCGATTTTAAAATGGGAACTCTTTTATAATAATAAAATAAATGAAAAAGACAGATGCTCGAAAAATCTTTTAGGATAATCCAGTCAGGTGGAAGAATTTGATGAGTTTGCCAACAGATAAGATTCAGTTATCGCGTGGACATGGAGTTGTCAACACAATCTAAGCGTGTCTTCGACAAATAAATGAAAAGTTTTGCTTTGATGAAACGATTTAATAAACTTATTATTATCAAGAAAGACTGTTTTCCATTCGCCTTAACACTCGACATTTCATATATATATATATATATATATATATATATATATTACCACATTGTTATTATCTTCTAATGCAGGATATTTTTGTGTTAAAAGTATTCATGTTAAACATTAACATGAATTCATAAATAATAAGGGTATAATATAATATTCAATAATAATAAAAGTATTCATAAGTCTCACATAAGTTAAGGTATTTAAGGATTATTGAGTACTTACATTATTTAAAATTATAAATAGAAATTTATTATTCAGAAGTAAGAGTATACATTTCAACAAAATTATTTGCAAAAACGGGAAATAATTTTATGACTTAATATGAAATGCTTTAAGATTTTGGATTCAGCAATCTATTTTTCTAGAAAAAGAATGAAAAAAACAACTATGCTTAGAAATGCTACTGAAATGTATTATTTGAAGGTGGGAGATTAAATTTTAACAGAATTTATTGGCACCAACAAAAAATAACTAAATGACATAACAAGACATGCCTGGTTTTGAAACATTAAATGTGTGTATTTTTATTAATATATTTCTTATGTGTGGTTATATGTGATGATTACAAAAATATAAGTATGATAAAAATGCAGCTGTGATTTAGTTTAATTCTTCAAAACAAAAGAAATTTGGGAATTAAGAGCAATGTTTCAAATTATTAAATAAGCTACATATTTTTATAGTACATCTTAGATTGGATGTCCAGATTTCATTTCAATGCAAAAGGTAACACTTAAACTTATAAATGTCAAGAATAGTAAAAAAAAAAAAAAAAAAAAAAAAAAAATATAAATCTCTTATTTCTGTAGCTTAAACAGAAAAATGCATAATTGAAGCAGGACTTTACCAAGATTTTAAAATTAAATTCTACATTTTATATTACATTTGTCAAAATGAATATAGATATTAAATCTTATTATAAATTTGTTACACAATAGTCTCACTTTACATTTTTGTTTTAACATAACTGATACATATTTTGAGTACGGCTAAAAATTTAACTTATATTAAAAGACTACAGAAAATGCTATTTTTTCTGTATACACATAGTCTTTTCCAGATGTATTTTTCATACACACACATACATATAAATAGATATATGTAAATATATGTCAAAACCTTTTTCAAATTTTCTAAAGAAAAAAATTAAAATAACTGAATAGATTAATTTTTCTAATACTAGAGTAATATTTTAGAAGAAAACATGTACTTTCTGTATTTTGCTATTAATTACAATTTTCTGAAATACCAAATAAAAATAATAATAATAAATACGATAATTTTGTATTGATATCAATTCCATGAATCAAAAATAAATAAATAAGTAAAATAAAAACAATACTATGCTCAGCCAGAGTTAAGAACAGGCATAACTAAAGAAACATAAAGCTGAAAAATTAAAACTAATTTATTTATTTTAAATATGTATCATTTATATTTCTTTCATTCTAACGGTTTCCTATTAATAGCTTTACGGTTAAAGTGTATAAATTATAAATATAATCAATATGAGAGTGGACTTTCGATAGCAGAAAAGTCGGGTGTAACGCTTGAAGTGTTAATATATATTAGAGATCTGATAAAAAAAAAATATGAAAACATTAGGAAATTTTAAAAAACTACATGATATTTAAAGAAATCTAGGAATAAGCTGCTATAAATATTGTTACTTCATCTCATTAGGTTGTGGAACTTTGATCAATTTTTCTTTTTGTGAATTCTCAAGCTTTTAAATTCTGAACAGCTACGAGCAGAAGAATTTATCGTCACCTGATATGAGAGTGTAAAAATAGGTATTTTCTTTATCATTTAAAAGCTTGTTTTTTTCTTTTTAGCAAAGAAAATTTCTTAAAAGTAAAATATCATACATTGGGACTAAAAAACCAAAAGGTCTAGTAAAGGATTATTTATTTTTTTAAATACAGAAACTAATTCAGGGAATTAAATATAGTAAATTGAAAATAAGAAATCTTTAATAAAATATTTGTATTTATTTTTTAAAAAGTAGAAAAAACTTAAAAAATAAAAATCAGAAAAATTTAATTTACTTGCAAATGTGTTAAAATGAAAATAAAAAATTTGATCATTTCATCCCAATGAAAACTTTCTTATTTTCTGAATTGTAGTACTATGACTCAGTAACATTCTTATACCGTACTTTAACTTTACTACAGTAAAAATACCATTTAGTGAAAGAGCTAAATAGAAAAATGTTTTTGATGATAAGTATTAAGGTCTTATCTTTAATGAGCTTAATCAAAATAATAATAACTACTGTAATACTTTTTCATAGTAATTAAGACAATAGCTAAAACAGGAAAAGTGTTATAATTTGTTATTTTTGCAATGTATTAGATAGGTAAAACAAATATCTATATCAAAATCATACAGTTTGAAACAGGCTTTAAAAATTGCCTCAAAATACATACATATGTTTCTTTTTTTACAGAAAAAATAAGTATTTATTCATGTTAATATATAATTAAGAGAAAACAAGTATATGCTTCTTAACATAATAAACTACCAATATACTAGGAATTAACTGAAATCTTTTTTTACGGAAGCTGCACATAACAAGTTACATGGTTTTGTTATGCATTTTTGATGTAATAGATCAAATTAAAATTTAACTATTCCATCATACACAGCATACAAAATAAATAAGGTTATATACTTAAAAAATAGTAGTATGAGTAAACAATAATTTTAAACATTTTTAAAGAAAACAAAGACTAAATAGGTATCTTTGAAACTGACACATGAGAATGAAATACAGCAAATTGAAAAATTATTAAAAAATACTATCATAAATTAGACTGAAAATATTTATGAATTATTCAGTAAACATGAGGGCACAATTATATGATATGCCTATCAACTACAGTTAGAAAGATTACATATTTATGTTACTTCTGACATCATCTAACCATCAACTGTTCATAAGCAAGTATGATAAGTGGATTGTGACTATATGAACTATTGACAAGTGAATAGAACTATGTCAACTATCCTCCCCAAATAAATACATTCTAGAAATTTCAATGAAAAGGGAGGTTTACTGCTTCAAGTAATGACTGAATGGAGTTGTATGTCTATAATCAATATAAAGCTTGTTGATTAAATTATGAGTGTATTATTAATCAATAATAATTTAACTTATAACAGAACAAATAACTGATTATTATTTAACTACATATTAATAAATTAGTTTTTAATTAAACAATAATCAATTATTTATTCACATTTAATAAGTTTTTGAAGAAAGCAAAACATGATCAATCACTCCTTATGTTTTGCATGTATTATTCATTTCAAAAGGAACTACTTCTAATACTCAATGTTAGAACTACAATGAAACTGTCGCATTGAGATGAAAGTGCCTTCTATATACTTAAGTTTTCATTTGATTTCAATGTATATATATATAAGAGATAACATTCCAGTCTAATTTAATTTCAAAACTCCTAAACAGAAAATTTTTCCAAATGTCCTGACATTATGGAGACAATTTTTACATTCTTAAGCAACTTTTGCATTTTCAAAAAATATTTAAAACATTGACTTAAAAGTTAAATAAAATACCGATATGTCAGGCTATTTGAGAAAAATTCTTAAACATAAAAAATATACACAGCTTTTACTATGATGGATGCAACAAAGCATTAACATAAATTTGTTGGAGTCATCAATACTTGGGCTAAATATCTCTCCAGTTTAAGAGACATTTACAGTTACTATATTTATATTTGCTTAATGCTTATATGTGTCATTCATGATATATCTGGCATTAGTTCATATAGTCCATTTGAACTGGCTGCCTGGTAAATAAGCATGGAAGGGCTGTATTATGAAAAATTATTTCATAACAACACACATTATTGTATGTCAAAAAAGATAGCAATAAATGTAAAATCTATTAAATGAGGGGATTTTATTTAAAAATATCTAGTTCCAGTGAGATTTATTTGTATAATGCAAATGCAGTAATTCTCAAACTTGTTTTGTCAAGGTACCACTGGTATATAATCATACCATCCATTTGAGAACTGCAGAGATAGAGGATTAGAGATAAATTTTAGAGATAAATAAATTTAGAGATAAATAAAAGGACAATTTTAAGCCTGTTTTCACAATGGCAAGACAAAATAAACTGCTACCTTTTAAGTATCTCTTACCTTCTTTAATAATTTCACAATTTTTAGTTGACTTATCTTGATTATAGCTAGGCACCTGACAAATGCTCAAGGCACCCGGTTTGAGAATTGCTGGTATAGTGTAAGTATTATCATGAATTCTTTAATAACTTTACAATTAAGTTTTTCTTGATTATTGCCATGGCACCCCTAACATATGCTCAAGGCACCCAGTTTGAGAACCACTGGTACAGTGTACAGTTTTCATTGTTAGTATTCATAGTAAAAAGAAGGTATTTGTACCAGGCTGCCAGTAAAAAAGCAAGCACAGCATAAGAGAAACTACTTTCACTCATTAATTCTCAAAGATAAGCAAACTTTAGTATAAAAAGTGCAACACTCAGTCAGACTTTCACATTCAAATATAATCAATATGTTGGATAGCTGAGAAGTCGTATATAATATCTGAAAATAAATACAAATCAGAAACGCTCTAGTATGGCTGAAAATATAGTCATCTAGCTCGAACACACAGGTGGCAATGATGGGAATAATAGTGTTTTAAACTTTAAGAACTTCCTGGAATGATATAAGTGAAATCAGAAAAAGCAAATACAAAATATTTTTTTTTTGTTAATACACTCTGCTAGATCTGGAGATAACATTAAATAAAGAGGAAAATTTATAAAGCCCATATCTTGCTAACTAGTTGATTATCTGCATAAATAAAACTGTCACTCATTGGCTAAGGCATCATAATTATATCATTTCAAATGGAACAATCCTTAAATGAAACTTAATTTAGGAAATTCAAAATAAAGAGTTAACAAAATTTTAAAGACAACAATACTGCCTACATGCTGGTGATAAACGAATAAGAGTTTAAAGCAAATGCACTGCAATTTTATCTTGCACAGTTAAATATCAATAATAAGTCAAAATTAATAAAACTGAATTTGTTCTTACTAGCTTGCTTTATATTTACCTTTAAAACAATTTCTATTTCAAAATCTATTGTGCTAAAATTTAGCTATCATTTCATCCTAATTTTTTCATAATTGATGAGTTCATAACCAGAGTGAATCAAATCCATTTTTTCTGTTACAAATGAAAATGTTTACTACGGTCAATAACTTGTTGTTTCCTATGCATATATATATATATATATATATATATATATATATATATATATATATATATATATATATATATATATATATATATATATACATATATACATAAGGTCCAAAATATCCTAGTTATTACTTATTTTCTCAAATTAATTTGAATTTCCAGGAATTCAATAGAAGATAGACACTTTTATACTCATTTTTTCTAGGTTATACCTACTGGAAACTTGGCTCATTTTGGTTGTGAACCCTTCAATTATAAGTAGAATGAGAGGCAACTAAACATTCAATGTAATAATATAGTATTAGAAAGTTAAATTTTGGTAAAGCTAAGAATAATTAATTACAAACCAAATGCATTTTAATGGCAGTATAATATAAAACAAAAAGAATTGTCTTTTAATTTCAAATTTTTAGTTTGCAGATCTCCAATACATATCCCTTTCTATACAGCCCACTTTCTCTACTCCAGTCTTTATATTAAATAGGAAAAAAGGTAAAACATTCGATTGTTATTTGCAAAAGTTTATACTAATGTTATAGAGAATGGATTTTCTATTATTTAAACAATTATCCTAAACTTAACAGTGAAATGCTTAAAAATACTAGCAACTTAACTTAGTTTATAGATGCTCTCAAATGCAAAAATCAAAAAATAATTCAATAAAGTTAACAGTTTCATTAAGTTTTATAGGAGCTAGATTATTTCAAAATTTGTATAATATAAACTTTGTTTAAATTAAAATTACCTACATTTTTAATATAATGCATTGAGAAAAATAAAATAAAATTATTTGATGATAGGTACTAATTCTTCTATGAAAATAAGTTTAACTTTTTTTTTTTATTCTTGGCTAAAAAGAATAATTTAGGTATTACAACCAGTTGTCAATAATTCAATTATCAGGGTATCTACTGAATTTCTAAAATTCCATTTCCTGACATTTTGGGAACAATTTCAAAGAATTTCCGACATTTAATTGTTTATGAAAAAAATTACAAACGAGTGTGTGTATGTGTGTCCCAGTAGCAAAGATCTACTTTTATTTTAACCTTTAAGAAGATATAAAAAGATTCAAAATGTCCCTAGTCAAAAAAGTAAATAAATCATAACAGTTTAAAAGATATTTTTATGATTTTTTTCTTTGTTGAAAATACTACTGATAATAGAATATAAAAGGTAAGTTCATTAAATTACTGATACTTAAATTCACATTTTCATTTATGCATCTTTCTTAAAAGTATTTTTCCCTTTAATTATTAAATATATTTTAACTTGTTTTCAGCTTTAAAAAATTATTCACATAATGATCATGGAGAGGATCAGAAAATACATACATACATATATATATATATATATATATATATATATATATATATATATATATATATATATATATATATATGTAGCTAATTTTCTAGATGCATTTGCCATTTTCTTGACTTTTCCAATACATTTGCATTTTTCTGATAAATAGAAACCCTGATTAGAAATAAATATTTTACTTCGTATGATTTTTTTTTTTTAAACCTAAGTACACAAAATACTCCAATTAATTTTAATGAATTCCAATTTACGATTAAACAGCTAATGTAATTTTTGAAAAATTGATATCAATTTTATTTTTTTATTCTTTTACAGTAATAGTATTTATTTTATCTGCCTGAATGCCTTAAATTCTTAATGTATGAATAACATGAGAATAATGTGTCAACTAAAAATATTAGTAGTCATGTACAATACTCTATCAAGTACAAAAGCGAAAGCATAACTATTTCAGTATCTAGTTTTACATTTTAAATTAAATCCTAGAAGGTAAGCACATGAATTATAAAAACAAATACATAGATATACAATAAAAAACAAAAACAAAATTGAAACAGCTGCCAAAATATATACTAAATATTAACAAAAAAATCAATAAACAACTTTAATAACATAATTCCTGATGTAAAATTTAACCTTAAATTTTTTTCTTTAACACACGGCAAATAGCTTTTAGACATAAAATAAAATAAAATATAACATAATCACACATATTACTTAATTAAAATTTAATAAAGATGTTCACTTTCCTAACAGGAATTTTGCGTGTATATGTTCATACATTATATATGCATATAGGGACATTCTATAGAAACATAAACCTCAGAAAAAAAAAAAAATAAATCATAGGAACTATAATTGCAAACAAACTATTTTTTAACAGGGTTGTTTGGTTTAAAATGGGATTTTTATAAAAACCCAACTTTTTTTTAATATTTATTTTACATATCATTGGAAAAAAGCAAAATTCAACTTATGCAGAAATTACAAGCACAGTTTAGATAAATAATGAATTAAAAAATTTGACAATTAACAATTTTTTTAAATCAGTGTAACTTTTTTTTACAAGCTGTAATCTACATGGCAGATTAATAGAATTTTTAATTAACTTGAAATGAAAATTTTATTCTGATTTTTATTATCAGTCTTTTATATTTGAAAGGAGCCCAAATAGCAAATTTTGGCTAAAATTAAACAATTTTGCTAGTTAGATTCCCTGATTAGTTAAAAGATTTAATAAGGATTAAATCATGCATCAGTAACATAACCTTAACGAAAAATAATAATAATGATAATTTCTATGCCTGAGTCTCTTCCTTATAAAAGTGTTACACTTATTGTTAAATCAGGTAAGTGAATATATGTTGATTTTTTTTACTATTAAAGTAATATATATATATATAATAAAACACTTGTAACAATTTGTTAATATTACTGATACTGTAAATCCTTTTCAAGTTATGTACAAGTATTATGTTTAGGAAAATATATTTTCCAATTTTTGTTCATGTACTAAACTATGTCTTTGTTAAAACTCAACCCTAAAATTATTTATTTTTTAAAATAATTTACCAAATGGTCTTTATTAGTATAGTATATTAATAATTTTTTGAAAAATAAATATTTTCTAATAGAAAATTATGCTTGTCAAGTAACTAAATTTCACGATTTTATATTTAGTTATTTAATAAATTAATTACTAATGAATGTTAATGTTTAATATTTATTCACAATTAATTACCCTAAAGTCAAATTGTTTTTCCCACAAATGCTACTTGAACACACACACACACACAAAAAGTTATTAAGTTTAAACAAAAATAACTGATTTATTTTATTTTTCAATACTTTTTTTTTACTAGTCTTGATTTAATAAATTATTTTCTTCCATGAATGCGATTTTTATTCCTATACTTGCATATTATGTTAGTTGCAAGAGTTTTAACTAGTAATTTGTCATACACTACTATTGGAGAAAAAAATTGGCTCCTACAGCATATTTAGAATTAATCCTCAAAATCTAAAGTTAAAAAATACATATATAAGTATATCAGACTGTTAGTTTTATAGATAAAATTTTGGCAAAGAAGCTAGCATTTCATGAGGTTGAAAAAAATATTAATTTATCACAAACCTTAATTTCGATAAAAATAATTAGCAATTAATTACAAGTAAAAATTAAAGACATTTTTATGTTTTCAGAACCTATTATAACATTATAATGCTGAAATGAACTTTAAATATGGATTTTAAAACAATAATTTGTAAAATTATTGCCTTAAATGTTACATTAGTTACGATGGAATGACCCTATATGTATATACCCCTATAAATTATATAAATTTTTGCTTTGAAAAGACATTCTTTTCTCCTGTAACTACAAAACATCAGTGAAAATGTTAAGAGTTTCATGAGTCTAATAAGTTTAACTAATTATTAAAATGCATGTTATTTAAAGTAAATTACTAAAAAGTATTGTTAGTATTTGTTAGTACATTTCACCTTTTTTAGTATGTGATTTTATTGAATTACTTTGCACAAATAAACAGGTTAAGTAACAACAGACGTCTATTTTGAAAAGCTTTGAAAACAACAAAACAAATGTCTAACTCAGTCTTAATTTGTGAATTTTTATATGTTAACTTTTCTTATTTATTATATACCTTTGTTTTTGTATGGATTTATTACACATCTTGAAAGCTATTGATATAACTTATCAAAATGTAGCAAAATATAAGCATTTTTGAGAAATACTTATTTATTAACATAAGATTTTTCGATGTTCTGGATATAATACAACCAAATACAATCAAATAGTTAAATCTGGATAGAAATAAAAGAAAAATCCAAAAAGTTTTTAATTTCTTTAGAACAGTATGAAAATGAGCATATAACAATATGAATTTCATACACTGCCAATAGGTTTATTTTATACAACTGCACAGTAAAAACTCATTTACACTTGAAGCAGAATTCTTATATTGGCAGGTAGCAAACAATACAGAACTCTAGTACCTATATTGCTAAATGAACTAAATTATATGCCAACTACTATTTGTGGTGTCAAAGTTTGAAAATAACAAATGCTTTAAAAAATTAAATTCAATAAAACAAACAATAATCTGATTTTGAAATAAAATCTGTAACAATCAGTGCATATTTTGGATAAATATCTTTACTTAAAATGAACAGAAAAAAAAGCATTTAAAACACAATATGCTCACAACTGAGAGTGAAACCTACATTTTATAAGGAGGAAAACAAAAACTAATGTCTACATATATTGCAATAAACTACTTGTAATTTATTGCATAATTATAAATTTGGATTATATTTAAAGTAATTAAAACTCCTATCTAATCAAGACAGAAGGATTATTGTTATATGTATTTATTTTTATCAGTTTTTACTTAATTCAGAAAAAGTGAATTAATAAAAATATGCAATATAAATGTGAAAGTTCATCTTAAGAATATTTTAAGAGGAAGGTGGACATTATAGTGTTTTTTAATAACAATTAAAGTAGTGTTGAAATATTAGTATACATATGACTTGAACTATAAGTAAATTAATCACATTACAGTTTTAATCAATTATCGGTGAATAATTTATTCCAGAAAATATGTTAATTTTTAATGCTACTTGATAATGAATTTTTCATAGTTCCCTACAGAATGATTGCCAAAGCACTAATACTATATGGTTAAAAACAAAGTATCCATTTAAAATTGAAATTTTTAGATTATTAACACTCAATTTAGGTTAAGAAAGTCTTAATATTTTATGAAAATTTTACATTCAGATATAAAAATATTTCCTTTGAATTAACTATTCTATCTACCAAAAAACAATACCCAAATGTTTTTAAAAGATATTTTTATAAATAAGCCAAATAGAAAAAAATAGCAAAAACCTTTTAAAAGTCACCAAACTATTTTATAAAGCTGAATTTTTGAAAACAGTTATCTGAATTTTAAGATATTTTAAAATGCCATTCGCTTAGTTATGGGATAATGTATATGTATTAACGTGTCATAAATTTAAGTCAATGATTCACAAAATCCTTTTATGTCCACCACCCCCTTAAGTAAAATTAACTCTTGGTAATATCAGCTCCCATAAAAAAAAAAAAAAAAAAATTAAAATTAAATTAAAACAAAAATTCTATCTTTTCAAGCTGAAAATAAAAATCAATGTTTAATTTTGGAATATCCTTTTAAACTATCAATCACATGTTAGATGTATTAAATATCTATTGTTATAGGATTACTTTTTGCTTGTTTTATAGTCAACTATGTCAAAGGTAATTTATATTATTTATGCTGTTAAGACAACTCTCTGTTCTTCAAAATCATCCAGGATAAGTTTCCATTTAACTCTGTCTACTGCATAAGCTGTATTATTAGTAACTATAGGAAGCAACATGTAAAATTCCTTGATGAGTTCCTCCTGAAAATAAAGTATTTAAAAATGACCTTTCATTTATGTGCAAGTAAAAACTATAACTATTAAGAAATGTTTTTATTAATTTAACCAATTAAAAAAACTTTTAAAACAAGAAATTTTCAAAATTCATTTTAGTTAAAAATGAAATATTTAAGAGTCAGATAATGATACACATGATATTTGAACAATTTATAATAGATACACAATGAAAACTGATATACAATTACAGTTGAACTTTGATAACTCAACCTCCTATTAGTCGAATAATCCGCTAACTCAAACTTTTAATCAAGTCCCAAATCATTTCTATACTTTTCTTTAAAAACCTGTCTCGATAAATCGAAGTGAACATCTTCTAAGTTGAAGTTTTTGTGATAGATTTCCCGGTAAAAACACAATTCTGTTCAAAACTTGGAATACCAGTCCACTCATGACCTTCGAGAACGAAGGTTCTCGAAGGTCAAGAGTGGATTGGCCTTCACGAGCAATCACAGGACGCTATTTACATCTTATAACAATACCCGGAGATCACCGAAAGTACAGACAACATCCTATTTAACTGCGTTCAAAAATTAGGTGACTTTGTGAATGCCAACAACCTTAAAAATAACTGCTTTTTTCAAATGAGATTTACATGGTATGTATACTAATTAATATGTAATGAGGCCAAATTTCTTGTGTTTTAAACCTTTTAAACCCATTCTTCTCTTGTTATTTACGTAGGCTATTAAAAAATTGAATTGCATACAACTATATATTATGGTACATATCTAACCGCTTACACCATGCTCAATCCCTTTATTTCACAAACATTTATTTACAGTTGATTACAAAATAAGAAGTAACATTTACAAGTATTATATCTGTTGTTATTTTCATTTTCTTAAACAGACTTACCATATCATCATTTGATCTTAAAAATTAAACAAAGAATTAGATAAACTAAGATATGCTAGTCACAAAATTTAATCAACAAATAGTCAGAAGTTTAATTAAAGAGATAATCAAAGGTTAATTTTAGAGTCAGAAAACAGTAATCAAAATATAAGGAAACAATTTTTGCTTGATACACAGTGGTAAAGATTAAGCACATTAAATTTATGAATAGGTGTAAGTTTCATCTGTGAGCCATCTTAACACTTCGCATGCGGGCAACATATTTTTACGTTTTTTGCAGTCTGTCACTGGAGCATGGGTCACGTAAAAATACATATCTAGTAGATTTGTGGTGGATACCCACTAACCACCACAAATTTACTAAATACTTATAATTATATGTATTTGTAACATTATATGCATATTGTTTGCGTTGCTATGCAATGCTTTGCATTTTATATTTCCACAAGTTATGATTGTCAAGTTACTCGGTCTTTTGTTGTATTATTTTGTCTTCAATCGAATTCCTAGCTGCAGAATGTACAAGTTTTTTGTCAATTTGAAGCTTGGTTTTTTATTGCTGAATACAAAATTGATAAAATGAGCCATTGTGACAAAGATAGTGATGAAGAAATATGTGCTGACAGATTATCGGATTTAAATTTTTAAAATCGTTTATTTTTGTGATTTTGTAAAAATATACATTTTTTTTTGTTAAATAATCATACAGTATATTAAAGTGTAAATTTAAAAAAGTTTCGTTCCTAAAAACAAAGTAGTTTTCGATTTACTGAGATTTTTCTGAATAACTAAACTTTTGCACGATTCATGAAAAAATTCCAGATGCATGTGTAAGTTGGCAGTGAAGTACACCTGCATGCCAAGTGTTAAGAGCCATAACTCTCACATGCTTGCATCTATGAACCTGCATGCCACACATCCTTTATTTGTTCTAGCCCAGTTCTATGAAATGTTTGAGCAAGGATCCTCCATAACCATTTGGTTGGCTTGCCTTACTGTCTGGACAATGAATTGTATAGCAAATTTTTATGAGAGGTGTTGCAGGAGCAGCTGCATCCATTTCTAACCTCTATCAGGTTGATAATGTGGTTCCAGCACTATAGTTTGCCTACACACTTTTGCTTTTATGTAAAGAACACTTTAAATACAATGTTCTTAGGGGGATGGATTGGTAAGGATGGCTGCATAGCTTGACCACCGAGATAGACTGATATCTTGTGTTTGGACTTTTTTTATGTAAGGCCATATTAAAAGCTTAATCTACAAGTATTCCAATAAAACCAATATGGATCTAGTTGTCAGGATCGAAATTGCAGTAATATTTGGGAAATACCTGCTGTCTTTGCAAGTATGCACAGTCCCGATCCTGTAGGTGTAAAGCCTATATTACAGCTAGTGGATGCTCGTTTGAGCAATTGCCTTGAGCATGTACACTGATAACATTTCTATTAATAAAAAGTTTTGTAAAGTATTTCCTCTGATTCTTGTATTAATTCTATAAATTTAGAAATGGAAAAGTACCTTTTAACTTCTTACCATTTGTGTTCTGACCATACATTCTATGATGAATATTGCTTGTAAAAGTGTGCTCTATCATCTTGTAAAGTTGTTTCAACCTATTCAGATTTACCCATACACACATACATATACATATACACATACAGTGCATCCCACTGGCATAAAATGAGCTTCATAAGTGGCCCATAGAGCCATTTGAGTTATCCAGGCCTGACCTAAATGGTTGTCGATGGGAATTTATCCCTATGGTGCATCTAGGACATATCTAATAAAGGTTTGGAGTGCTAAGGGTTTACTTTTTGCAACATGAGGGCTAATGAGACCGGGACCTACTGCTTAACTCTGATTCCGAACGGCTACGAACATCCATGCCACAGTGGGATTTGAACCCACAAACTCCAGTTCCAAAGGCTAGCACACTAACCATTAGGCCATCATTCGGCAAAATCTAATAAAGAGATTTATAATCTTCACTATTTTTAGACAAGAAGAAACTTTATCTTAGCCACTGGAATAAAGAATAAGGCTAATATTTTTATAATGTTATGTAACAAGGTTATTTATAACAATCTTTTACTTCTTATGCTTTTTTTTCCTAATTTTTTTCTAGTGTTAACTTTTAAGATTATGTTATACTTATGTTAAACTTAAAATATGCTAAAGCTTTTATGCATATTTTAAGTTTATAATAACTTACTAATTCAACCTGATTCTAATCTAACCTGATTCTGAATCTAATTCAACCTGATTAGATTTAGTTTTTCCTATACCCTTAATATTATGAAGCTCTTTGAAAATTAAGGTCTTTTTAAGGATTTCTCTGAAAAATAAAATCATGGTTACAGAAACTTATACATTTAATTATCCCTCATCACTACAAAATTTTCAGAAACTAGCTTAATTTTTTTAATTTTCACAAAATTTAGCTAGACAGAATTGGTTATAAAAATGGCTCATTCTGTTTAACTAACCCTAAAGCAATAAATACATAGGTCTAAGGGACATTTGTAGATAATGTCCCTTAGCATTATATAAAATATGGAAACCATAATTACAAATGGATTTACAGTTTCAGATTCCAAACTTCTTCTCTAAATCATTTTGTAAAGCTTCATAAAGGTTTCAATTGACAGATGGACCATCTAATGATACATTATAAAGTTTAGAAAGAATTAATAATTTGAGCATTTCATAAAATTCCCATAAAATATTTTTTCGCCTTGAACATCATAAGAAGGCAGAATAATATCTTGTTGAAACTTCATTTCGTGATGTTTATAAAATTTATTAGGGACCTAATATGAAAATTAAGGGCTACACCCTTTCTTAAAGTGTACTTAAAATTAAATTTTAAGGAATGTACAAGTCCTATCACATAATACCCAAGACCTTGTTTTATGCCTTAATACTATGAAAATAATTAATAATGCTAGAAAATAAAACAAAATTTATCTCACTTGATTTCGGCATAACTGTGATACAGAACGTCGCTCCTTAGACCTTACATACAAGAAATGAAAAAGCTTTCCATCAAAGAAACGCCATGGCATAGCGTAGCACAAATCTATGGGATAACCACATGTTCCTAAAACCATAAGAGCTGTTGTAACACCACGCATTATCAAAGTAGCAAGATGCACGGCAGTAGCATCTACCCATGGAACCTAATAAGAAATGATAATAGTAAAACATTTTAAATAATCAAAGTAGACAATTTGGTTTCTAGAAAAAAAGAAATATAAAAGCAGAGCTGTAGCCAGAAAGGAGATCAACAGGTCTGATCCCTCCCTCAAAAATGCTGGCATTTACTGTATTGCATTTTAATATTGGAACCAAAGTAGATTTTAAAATATAATCTTTTTAAACTGCATGTTTAATTAAAATCTAATTTTTAAATATAAATTCCAAAATTTAACTTCTTTTTAAATTTTAATATTTTTGTTCCAAATTGCTCTGGCCTATAAATGTTGCGATAAATTTCTAGAGGTGGAGCAGATCATAAGGATGAATTACATAGAAACCTGTTATATCCTCCAAAACTGTTATCTATGTTTTTTCACATCTCGTGATATTTGTATCAATATGATTGATGTCATGCATGATACAATTGAATTGAAATGTTGCTTGTATATATATATATATATATATATATATATATATATGTTTTCTTTCCATCTCTGTTCATGTATTGAAAAAATAAATGTGTGCTATGTCCGAAATATTAGTTCAAGGAATTCTTTTTATTCAATTACTACGAATACAACAAAACCCATGGGTAGAACATCAGAAATAAGTAATAACAAAGGTCAAAGATGAGAAATTAAACAGAAGAGTGATTGATTTGAAGCATTTATTGGACATAATGAATAAAATGATGTACTCTAGGTGCATGTCTGCAAGCTCACCATTTATATATCATTCTATGCTCTTTGTATGGTGATTACAGCTCAAATGAGGAAATTCTTACTATCCTCCCCAGCACTCATGTACAAGACCAACTGGCAATGTACTAAGATTATGGACCAGTATACAAATGATGAGCTTGCAGTGCAGACATGCATTTGTATTCCTTATGTCCAATAAATGTTTCAAATGAATAACTCTAATTTCCTTTCCCATCTTCATGCTTTGTTACCTCTTACCCCTGACCAGGGTTGGCACGATTTAAATCAGCTAATTTAAAAAAAAAAAAAAAAAAAAAAAAAAAAAAAAAAAAAAAAAAAACATTGATTTAAATAATTTTTTTCACTTCTCTTAAAACATATATTCCAAAGACAGGAGAATTGGGAATCAGTCAGCACAGAAATACTAATAAGTAAATAAGTGTAAATAGATAGTATATTTCCAAGAATTTTTAAGGGTTGTTATCAGAAAGTATGTAGTAGGGGTAGGTACAATGACTAGTTATGACTAGTGGAATTCATTTTATGTTATGGGAGGTAAAGAGAGTATTACAGAACTTTAAATCCAGTTTATCTACCAAATAACAACAGCCATGGCATCATCTGCTAGAATAGAAAGACAGTTTTCTTCTTTTGGTATTATTCATTCTAGCCTTCGTAACAAATTAAGAGTGGATACGGCATTGAAACTAGTGTTTTTATTTAAACAGTTAAATTTATAATTTGTTGCTTAAAAATATTGAAATAATTGTGATTTTGTGTTTTTTTAATAAATAGTTTGCAGTAAATTAATATTTAATTTGTTCTTTAAATTTGTATCTTATTTAGTTTGCACTATCCAATTACAAAATAATGAGATGTATTTAGATTAAAATTTATGTATTTAATTTTAGGTAATCAGTGTGTAGAATATACTAGATAGATAAGTTGTTACTTAAAACAAACTATTCCATGTATATAAAAAAAATATAAAAACACAACAATAATTAAAATTAGAATTCAGAAAAAAATCAAATAAATCTGATTTTTTTTATTAAAAAAAATCATGATTTTATTCCAACTTTGCCCCTGACACTTCCGTTTAGGGGTTCCTTTGCAATTCTTCATCCTCATGATGTGATCTACCTCATCTAAAAGTGTGTTACTACATTTACAGAATGCCTGTATATATGTATGCATATATATATATATATATATATATATATATATAATGTTATATAATTTTTATGTAATAATTAATATTTAACAAAATGCTGGCTATGGTCCTGTATAAAAGGTAAATTTACAACATAGAACAAATCTATATTTTATTAACACATTTATGCCTCTTGTTCAATTATTAGAACAATCCTGGGGAAGTTAATTATTCTTTCATGTTTTAGTGCTTTAGTATGGTGTAGTATAACAATGATATGAACAATTCAATATGATTTTATACATAAGTATAACAATGTCATAAAAAGTTATATTATGGTAAACAAAAGAGTTTTTTCTTGATAGATTCAGAAATTATCTGGAATGGAATTAAAAGTGAAACTGGAACAGCTTGTTGAAATAACAGATCTAAATAACTAGGAAATCTTGGTTGCTAGATCCAAAATATATTATAGAAGCTATTATTTATTAGAAGCTGAGATAGTTTATTTTAACTTCCATTTAGCTGAGTTCAACATTAACATTTTCTGGAAACATAGTACACCTAATCTGAAGTCATTTACAGTGGGTGGCTACACTTTGAAAACGCTTTCACAGTTCAAATATCTTGTGAACAAAAAATTAATAATGACTTGAACATAGAGATAAACAACAATTGTTTATGTCAAATAAATGCTATCATGGCTGACAGAAAGCCCACAATTCATACGATATAATTGTTCTTTTAAATCAGTGAAGAATGTAATTATTCAAATATATTGTTTAGAGTGAATAAAGCACTCATTATTTTTTAAATCACAATAACAGCAAATTGCATGAAAAAAATTGCTGGCTGAAAGGAAAATCTTAAGTTTTAAAAATATTTGGTGCAGTTCCAGAGAATACTTTTGGAGTTATATGTTTATTAAAACTATTAAAATGGATTTTAAAATTCCAAAAAAGAGCTAGATGCTATACTGAAGAAATCTGCTTCTTCATTGGCAACAGTTAAAACATGGGTTGCAGATTTAAAATGTGCAAAGCATTCTCGGAGACCAAAATTAGCTACTACAGATAAAATCATTAGAAAAGTTTACAAAAACATCATGAATGATCACTGGTTGAAATTGACAGAGGTTGCTGAGTCTGTTGGTATATCTAAAGAATGAGCACATCATATTTTAACTAATATTTTGGTTATGAAGAAAATTGTCAGCAAGATGGGTGCTGCACTTGCTGACCTCAAATCAAAAATTGCAGCACATGACAATAGCGGAACAATGTTTGGCCAACTTATTTTATGTAGTATTTTGCTCTTGTGGATGAGACAGGACTACATTCCAGATACCAAGCAGCAATCAGAACAACTGACACCAAAAACTGCAAAAAGTGTGTTATCTGTTGGAGAGTGAGTGAGTGAGTGTCAGTTTTAATGGTGCAATATCCAAAATAGGACATGCTGCACCAAACAAATGATAAAGATAAAGCATAAAACAGGCCAAGTATTTTTCATAATGAAAAGGAAAAAAAACGAAGTGTAGGTGACAATGATAAGAGTTATGCAATGTAACAGATTGTATAATATATAAAAAATGATTATATAAGAGTAAAATGTATAAAAACGATAAAATGTAGAATAAAAATAGGTCACTAGAAAAAGGATTATAAACAATTAAGAACCCCAATAGACTTTAAAAAAGCAAATAGGTTTGGATGGGACGTTTCCCCAACCAAATTGCACAAGTTTAAGTCAGTTTTTTCAAAAAAAATATGAGACGTTGATTATTAAAATTTGGACACTCAATTAAAAAATGTAAAACGGTATATTCTTTCTTACAGTTGGTAAAGTAGAGAGCTGTTTCATTGGTCAAGAGATAACAATGAGATAACCGAGTATGGCCAATATGTAGATGGGTTAAAATTACATCTGTGCATTAGTAAGGAATAATTGGCCATGGAAAAATGAAAGGTTTTATAGCTTGGAGTTTGTTGCCTTCCTGTTAATTCCACAACTCTTGCCAACTAGTATATATGTGATGAGAGATGCATTTTATAATATCATTGTAAGGAACAATCTGCTCGAACGGAACAGAGGCAGCCTTTGCAGCACTGTCTGCAAGCTCATTTTCAGCAATATGAACGTGACTTGGCACCCAACAAAAGATAATATCGTACCCTTTAAGAGAGAGAGTGTTTAACTGAACAACAATATTGATTATCAGGGGATGAACATTGGCAGGATGATTAAGTTGCTCCAGAGCACTCCTGCTGTTGGTATAAAGACAATACTTATGATGGCTTGAAGATTAAACCAGGTGAAGTGCATGAAGAATGGCGACAACTTCAGCAGTATACATGGAACAGATAGAAGGGAGGCTCAAACTAATAGTAGCCTTTTCAAATACAATACCATAGCTTACGCGACCAGCAGCTTTCGACCCCTCCATAAAAACCTGATGGTATCTGTTGAAGAAAGGTAACACCAACAGTTTTATGGGATGTTAAGGGAATTTTAATATTGGATTATCTAGAAAAAGGCAGGGCTATCAATACTGAATATTATGCTAATCTTTTGGATAAATTGCATTCTAAAATCAAAGAAAAAGGACCAGGTCTGGCTAAGAAGAAAATCCAATTTGACCAGGATAATGCTTCCATCCACAAATTTTCATTTTGATGGCAAAACTTCATAAACTAAAGTTTGAAATTTTTTCTTATGCATCTTATTTATTTGATATGGTCCCCTCAGACTACAGTTTTTTCCAACCTGAAAATTTTCTGGCTGGAAGGAAATTCAATTCTGATACCAAAGCTATCTCAGCAATGAATGTCTACTTAAGGCTTTAGATGAAAGTTCATGCAGAGAGACAGTTCTTGGCAGTCTATCCAAGAACTGTCACACTACTGGAGCAAGTGTATATCTTTTGAAGGGACTACATTAATAATTGAAGTAAGCATTAAACAGATTTTATTCTTTCCTTGTTATGTTGGAAACTTTTTAACCCATTACCATAAATCAATAGAATACAAAATTAAATACTTATTCTAGATAAACAAATTATAACATTAGTAGTCTTTATAACAATTATTTAATTTACTAAAATAAGAATTAGCATAAAACAGAATAAAAAAAGTAAAGAAAAAGAGAGAGGTTGGTGGATGGTTGCTGGAAATTTAGTGGCGCTAATTCTTTATGGGACAAACTGTGCCAAACATGATGAAAACCCCAATAGAACAACACAACATTGAAACAACAATTTTTAAAAAATCAATTTTGATGAAGCGTTAAAAAAGAAAGATGCCTAAAACTAATACAAAAGGTTAATAAAAACAAATAAAAAGGTAGATAATTTAGAAAGAAAAAAATTAACACTATAAACAGCAAAGTTTGATTAAAATATGTAAAACAGAAACTGAATATTGAAAAAACGTCCAGCACAAAAATGAAAATTATGAATTTTAAGATTCAAAATAAATAAATTATTAAAAATTGAAATAAGGGAATCAAGCCAAACAAAAAATTAAAAAATAATTGAAAACAATTTAAAATTGAAGAATTAAAAGATTAAGAATTAAGTATTATAAAATTGAACATCAAAAGTTAAAAAACAAATACAAATCAGATTTCAAAGTACAAGCCAGTACAGCGAAGAAAAGGGAATAAGCCTGGATGCGGCAGAAAAAGAGAGAGGATGTAGTACATTAAAAATTTAAATAAACTGTAAAATATACAAGCTTTCTTATAGAACTTATTAACTTATGACAAAACAAAACTATTACCACTAAATTCTGTAGTTCTGTTACTGTTTTTCTCCAGAGTGCTTGAGCAATAAAGACTGCTACTTCCCATGGTTTGATTTCTGGGCCTGTTTCACAAGCTCCAATTAAATAATTCAGAATGCAGCAGAGAACAATGAGATGCTTTGGTAAAGTGCACAGCAACTCAAATTTTAGAGGCACTTGCAATATTGACCAAAAGAGCTTCAGTTTTTCAATTTCAGTACATCTGAACCATAAATGTTCGATTGAAGGTATTTTATCTGTAAAATTAAAACATTAGAAAAATAAGCAAAACATGTTTTATACATTAAGAGAAAAACTATCATAATATTGGTAGATAAATAAAGTAAGATAAATTCATGTCCTATTCCATTATGTTACTTTATATATAACATGTTAGATTTAAACACACAGATATCTGATGTATTAAAATTCAATGTTATCAATGTGAGGTTAACTTCCCACAAACTGCTAAAGTCAAAAACTTACTAAGAGTACCAAAAGATGGGAAATAATCTAAGGAATCTCTGACCACAAAAATTCTGAAATTACAATCATTTAAAAATTAATAACTAACTGTTGTCAGCTGAACAATGGAAGACAAGCATTGGCTGTTTGCCTTTTTTACATTTACATTGACAACAATACACAATCATTCGTTCATTGTTCGCATTATTATCAATCACTATTTATTGACTGCCATGTTTTATATATATATATATAATATATATATATAAAAAAGGGGTAGTTGGAAATTATGTGAGTTAAAAGCAATTTTAAAAAGGGAACTCTTTTATAATAATAAAATATATGAAAAAGACACCGCTCTCGTAAGCTTTTAGGATAATCCAGTCAGGCAGAAGAATTTTGAAACAATTTGATGAGCTTGCAACCGATAAATTTTCAGTGAGTGCATGGACACGGAGCTGTCAACAACACTCTATGCGTGTCTTCGGCGAAAAAGTGAAAACGGCATAAGTTTTACTTTAACGGTAGTTTAATAAACTTATTATTATCAAGAAGACTGTTTTCCATTCACCTAAACTCTGGATCACAACATGTCATATATGTTACACATTGTGGGAATTCACATGAAATGTAAATTTAATTTAAATCATTGAACAGAAGAATTGCAATTGTATGCTACATATTGTGTGAAATGAGGTAGCTCAATCAGCAAAGGCAAGCTCCTAGCTGGATGGTTGTAGATTTGGAGCCCAAGCTGGGCACAAACCATCACTAATGGTGATTGAGGCATGTAAAATAAGTTTGTGATCACACTGTCCTCCAAGTTCAGATGATATCACTGGAGGTTGCAGTCTAAGCCTGAAAGTCTTCAGCTAGGTCCCTGCTTCCAAATTATGAGAACTCTCTCTTAGAAGTCTGACACTCTCAAGGTAATGGCAGTCATCTTTTCATGAGAAATCATATATGACTTCTAGATGAACATTACACCAACCAATCAATATTATGTGAATATGAAATATAAATTAATTTAGACCACTGAACATGTGAACTGCAAAATAATATGAAGCATTTAAAAAAACAATTTTAAAATCTGAAGTTATAAACAGGGTTAGTCATTTTGCCGGCAAAGAGGTATTTTTGCCAGGCCAGTGGCAAAAACTGGTAATAACCGGCAAAAACTGGAAAAAATGGCAAAAATCAAAATTTGCATAAATAAATTTAGTGATACAGGTTATATGAAAAAGAATCATAAGAACAAATGAAATAAAATGTTTTCTTAGTAAAAATAAATGAATAAACAAAAATATATTCTTATTTTTTTATTTTATTTTTGCACTTTTATCTCTCTCTGCTAAAAGATTTTCATGCACCTGTAATGCCATTCATCATTCACAAACCAGTTCAAACAAGAACGCACCTGTTTTATCCTGAGTTAAGCAATTGTTGATCCTCCCTCCAATGTAATTTTTTGTATTATAAAAAAATAAAATTTAAATTTTAAAAGTCCACTTATTTGAGCATAATATATTAATATATATTTACTTATCACTATTGCTTATATTTTGCATTTCTGAAATATTGCATTATGTTAATTGATTAGGTTGATATTTTAAAACTGGAAGTGCTTGTTTATAACTTCTATACATTTTGTAATATTGTCAATTTATTACAACATAAAAATCAGACTAACAATTTGATTTTTTTTTCAACTAAAGGTTTTTTCAATGATGAAATTTATAATTTTGCAGAAATTAAAATGAGAATATGTGATCATCCTAATGTATTGTAATACTAGTCTGTAACTGTTAATTTAAGATAGGTAAAAGAACATTAATGCCCATTAATGTGTCAAAGATCTGTTTTTGCCATTTTTGCTGGCAAAATCCCATTTTTGTCGGGGCGGTTTTTACCTTGGTTTTTTTTCACATGTGGCAGAAACTTGCCAACCCTGGTTATAAATACAGAAACCATTATCACATTGGTTAAGATGTTGCTTTTCAATCATAAGATTGCTTTACTTGGACAAGGATTTGATTTCTAATGTAAATGATTAAGCAATATAGAGAGATTTCATGTGTGTTTCTTTCATGGGTCAAACAATTATGATCTTGCTAGATGTACAAGACTACAAAAGATATAACCTACTATACAGGGCAATGGCAAACTGGTGAAGCGATAATAATCAAGCCTTCTTGTAGGCTAGAACAAGTTTCATTCCTCTTACCAATGCAAAATAAATAAGGGTTATAACTATTAAGAAATTAAACAAGAACTTTATTTTGATATTTTTTAAATAAAATTTCAAAACTTACTGTCACATTCCATAGAACCACAATGTTCTAGAGGCAAAGGCTCAATGCATTCTGGTCTTTCCATAAAATTTCCTTGATAAGCACACCATTCTTTAATCATGATATTCTTACTACTCTTAATCGGTATATTCTTTTGGTTATAAGATTGAAAAGAACTGAAAAGAACACCATAGCATCTTTGCCTAATTTTTCTGAAAGTTAGTGCTGATGGAACTGATGAAGAATCTTCTAAAACCTGTAACAAACAAATATTTATTACTGAAAATCTCAAGTAGTCACAGAAAATTTTTTTTAAATAGACAATAGAATAAACTACAAATGTTATATAAATATGTAATAAAGCTTATTTTCTAAAATAAAGATTCTTATGAATTTCAGTAATATGTTTGATTGTTTACAAAAATGTAGGGTTGGTCATTTTGCCAGCAAAATGGTATTTTTGCCAGGACAGTAGCAAAAACTGAATAAAACCTGGTAAAAACTGGCAAAATCTAAAAAAATTGGATTTTAAAAATGTACAAAAAATTAATAATAAATAATAAAATAATAAATAATTTTGTTAATAATTAGTATAAATTTGACAATTTAAACAATAATTTTCATTGATGTTAGCAATCAAAATACAATATTCTATTTTTGTAAATAAATTTATATGATGGAGGCATGGGATAAAAAATGTTTTCTTTATTTATCAATTTAATATAGTAATGTTGTCTTTAATTGTAATGTGTATATACACACACATATAAGCTTGGCCTGCTATACTTCGCGGTTGTAGGTCGAAAAAATAAATACGAAGATCCAATAAATTTTAAAATGTTTATTAAAAACAAAAAACTCTACAAATTATATTAATAACCTTACGCTAACTTGAGAAAGGAATTTGTTATAAGTCTTTTAAGTAATCAGTTAAGCTAACAGGAAGGAACAAAAGATTTAAACTAAAAAGATGAAGAAATTGTATTGGTGTTTTAAAAGGTGTTAGTAATTAGTTTAGATTAGCGTTAAGTTTTTACATTCATATATAAAATAAGTACTAAAAGTGTTTAAACCTACAGTTTGTAAGGGAAATAAGCTAATAATTATATTAAAAACAACATTAAACGTAAAAATTTGCAAAACCAATCTTCATTTTATCTTTTATTTGTATCTCTAGGTATATCTTTAGATTTAATTTCAATAACACATTGAATATTCTATGTTTACATGTATTATTTCTTTAATGAGTTAAAAAGAAAAAAAAATAAAACATATCTATTTTTGCCACTTGACAAAAAGTGGCAAAAATGTAATTTTGCCAGGACGGTTTTTACCAGTTTTTTCTATGGTTTTTTCCCACCTTTGGGAAAAAAATGCCAACCCTACAAAAAAGTAAATTATTTTTCTTACTTACTTTTTTTAAGCATGATGTTAAAAAGAAAAAAAAAAAACCTAAAGCATTTTTCATGTCATGAGTGAAAAACTTGTGACAGTAAACATTTTTAAGGAATTTTAAGTAATCAATTATATATTTTTTACACTCTAACTAAATAATTTATAATTATTACAAATTTGAAAACAATCCACATAATCAAATTACTTCATTTTATCAGAAGAATCATATGTACACAGGATTCAAATGCATTCTCTATGCATATAACATATATGTGTAAACTAAAAACAACTCTAAAATATTTGGTAGGGTAAATGCATAGAGAGGAAGCAAATACATCTCTATGTATTTCCCCTCTAAAACAAAGTCAGGTTTGGTTTGGTTTGGTTTGGTTTGTAGTGCTACAGTCTACCTTTTGCAAAACGAGGGCTAATGAGACTGGGACCTACAGCTTAAAGCTGATTCCGAACGGCTATGAACATCCATGCCACTGTGGGATTTGAACCCACGAACTCTGATACCAAAACTAAAACAGTCAGAGGAGGAATTTAAGAAGGGTCATTTTATAGATCTTATTGCCTGTTCTTTTTATTCGTTTATTTATTTATATCAGGGGGTGGGGAGGATTAAGAACACATTGTAAGACTTGGCAAAGAGATGGCAACTTTTTTATGATGGTGGGAAAACTGCAGAAAAAAATATATCCTGGCTAAATGTTTATACCAATGGCAAAAAATACTTTAAAATTGCACATGAATCTTTAAGTAATAATAAAAATACACAACATTTGAACTTTGTCTATGAATGTGCAGCATTTTAAACTGCAACTTTCCAGCATTTTATTTAAATTGACAAAGAACTTTGAGAAAGAGGATAATGCTGGAGTTTAATCATAAATCTGTGCTTTCATCAAGGTCTATATTAATATTTTCTTTTGACCTCTCTTTTTTTAAGTACAATTAATAATGTGAACAATAAAGACTTGAACATTATATATACTATCAGACTATAATCTCTGTTGAAACATTAAAGATCTGCTATTGCTGTGGAAACTAGTTACAAATGCTTTATATACCATATTGGGTAATAACTCAATTTTGGCAGATTCTAGCTACTTAATACAGCATCCTGTTCTGCTGAATTTGGAATATTGTGAAGAAAAAAAAAAGTTTTAATCAACCATGTTGTTATATCATCTAATAATATGTTTACTACACCTACAATACAGAACACTGTTACTGGATTATGAATAAATGAAAAAAGCACAAAAGAGGTAACAAGAACAAAGATGTAGGAAAAATAAAATTCCTGAAAAATTTTAGACTTTTATATTAAGAGGGATGCATAAACAAGTATAAACAAACAGCATTTTGAATGAAAAAGAGGAATTAAATAACTTCTAGAAGAGTAATAAAATTAAAAAATTTTTAAATGTATGAAAGTATGCTAAATACATTTAATAGGTATAATTTCAGAAAAGACTGTGAGAGCCTAAATGAACATATACTGTATTCTTTGTTTCATTTCTTCAGAAATTCAAAGATGGTTAACGTGAAATCCCTGTATATCCAGGGTTTCAATGGAGCAAAAACACCCTTGCTAGAAATTGTGATCCAACATGCATACCATTTGCAACAAAATAAGATTTGAAAAATCAACATTCTCCCAAATGCAAAAACACTTTCTTCTAGTATCATTTATTCTGTTACGATCAGGGTTAGCATGATTTAAATCAACTGATTTTTTTGAAAAAAAAAAATCATAGATTTAAATCATTTTTTCCACTTTTATAACCTATATTCCAAAGACAAAAGAACTGGAAATCAGTCAGCACTGTAATACCAATAAGTAAATAAGTGTAAATCGATAGCATGTGCTTTCCAAGAATTTAGGGGTTGTTATCAGAAAGTATATAGTAGGGGTAGTACAATGATTGATTATGACTGATTGAATTCATTTTATGTAATGAGAGGTAAAGAGAGTATTACAGGACTTGAAATCCAGTTTGCCTACCAAATAACAACAGCCGTGATTTCATCTGCTGGAATGGAGAGACAGTTTTCTTCTTTTGGTATTGTTCATTCTAGCCTTTGTAACCAATTAGGAGTGGATAAAGCATCAAAGATAGTGTTTTTATTGAAACAATTAAATCCATAATTTGGTGCTTAAAAAAAATCGAAATAATTGAGGTTTGTTTTTTAAATAAATAGTTTGCATTAAAAGAATATTTAATTTGTTCTTTAAATTTACATCTTATTTCGTTTGCACTATCCAATTACAAAACAATGGAATGTATTTAGATTAAAATTTATATATTTAATTTTAGGTAATCAGTGTGTAGAATATACTAGATAGATAAGATGTTACTTCTTATAACAAACTATTCTATGTAAATTGCAAAAAACAGTCAGTAAAAACAACAGTTAAAATTAGTATTCAGAAAAAGACCAAAGAAATCTGATTTAAATAAAAAAATCTGATTTAAATCAAATAAATCTGATTTTTTTTTTTTTTTTTCTTTTTTTTAACCCTGGTTACGATATACTTTCTGATTCAGTTACAATTATACAGTCATTTCTCTCTTTCACCTTTGAAATGAGAGAGATATCACATGACATCACAGCAGAAACTTACTTATGGATTGGTTATTGCTTTATTTTACTTTGAATCAATTCTTATAGTTATTTGAAAATGTATATTTTTTCTTCAAAAATTATGAGGAAAAAGAAAGCAATAAAATTGTATTGGTTTTACAAGACGTTTCATGAATTATATAATGATAATAGATAATTAAGCATGAGTATATACTATGAATGTTGTATTATAAAGACATTAATTGATAAACTATCTGCTACATTGCTAATATTATAGATTATTCAATATGAAAATCATCTCAAAATCTGTTTTAAAAAAGTAAGCATAACCTCAAAGATTTTTCAGATAATAGGTTAGAGTTGCTTTAAATAAAGAGTTGCTTAAATTTTAATACTCTTATAAACTTCATTTTTTTTATTAATTTTCATATAAAATAAAATTATGAAACTAAATACTTTTTTTTTTTAAATTATTGCAGCATATTTCTTTCAGTGAGTTTTTTATATGATTAATTTGATCTTAATAAGGCATTTAATACATGAATACTATTCAAACACATAAACATTTTAAAGATATCTGTAGATTTTATGTTTAAAGAAAATGTATCTGTTATAATGAATGATTGTAAATTTTTTTTAGTAATCAATTTAAAGTTTATTTTAGCAGTGTCCTCAGTATAGCATGAAAGATGCTACTAAAGAATAGGGTGCCTCGTAGAAAATTTGGTGAAATTATTGGCGATGTTTACTAAAACGCAAAGGTATTTCATCTGAACAACATTGCATCCTTTGCTATTTGGATGACTTTAATTGATGTAGTTTGCGCCATTGTAATATATTTATATACTTTTTTCTTAATTAACCAAAACCACTAAGAAAGTGGGAATTTACACTTATGAACAATTAATCCCATAACAATTTACAAAGCCAACAACTTCAAATTATTAAAAATTTGCCATAGTGAACCTTTAATGGTTCATTATATCTAATATTTTTAAGCATTATGCGCATTTAATATATAAGAAATAGATTCTACAAGAAGAGCTGGATACAAATATAATATAAATTAAAATATAGATATAGATTTTTTGGACACGGCGAGATCAGGAAACAATATTAGGCTACCATGATCAGAGCTTTATCGGCAAGTTGGCGGGGGTACCCTGTTCTTCAGTAAAGTCGCATGGGAATGCAAGAAACTCATGCATTTTCCATTTTTTTCTGACATTATGAAAGTTACTACTGAACAAAATTTATACACATTATAAACCAGAATCATTGTGTGCAAAACTCTCACATTTAAAAAAATGTGCATATTCTTTAAAAGTTTGGATAAATCAGTTTTATTATATGTAAAATTTTCCTATTTTTTTTAAATTTTTATATTCCACAAGAAATTTTTACCTCTATTTTTATTGTTATTTTTCGCCCCACTATTCTCTTATTGCAATAGGAATACAGAAAAATGCAATAAACAAAAATATACATTATTGAAGCATATACAAAACTGCAATAAACAAGTGTTACCCATCCCACTGTAGAATAGCAACCACCTTAGCTAGGATGCAGTTTTGCAATAACCAAATTCACTATTTTATATATGAAATAGGGTTGGTCATTTTGCTGACAAAATGGTATTTTTGCCAGGACAGTGGCAAAAACTGGAAAAAACCTGGTAAAAACTGGCAGAATCTAGAAAAATTGGCTGGATTTTAAAAATGTACAAAATAATTAATAATTAATAAATAACAAAATAAATAATTTTGTACATAATACAATTGAGACTTAAATCAGATTATTAATTTGGTATTTCATTGCATTATTTTGACAATTTAAACAATTTAAAATAATTTTCATTGATGTTAGCAATTAAAATACAATATTCTATTTTTGTAAATAAATTTATATGATGGAGGCATGAGGTAAAAAATGTATTCTTTATTTATCAATTTAATATAGTAACGTTGTCTTTAATTGTAATGTGTGTATATATATATATATATATATATATATATTATATATATATATATATATATATATATATATATATATTAGGGTTGGCACATTTTTGCCAAAGGTGGGAAAAACCATGGAAAAAAACCGGCAAAAACTGTCCTGACAAAAATACATTTTTGCCACTTTTTGTCAAGTGGCAAAAATGGTTACGTTTTATTAATGGGGATGTAACTATTTTAACTTTTACTAATTTTAACTCTAATCTAAAGATACATAATATAATGTTTTATTTAGCATAGAATATTCAATGTGTTATTAAAACATTAATCTACATCTAAAGTCATACCTAGAGATACAAAAAAAAAAGATAAAATGAAGATTAATTTTGCAAGTTTTTATGTGCAATGTTGTTTTTAATGTAATCATTAACTTATTTCCCCTACAAATTGTTGGTTTAAACGTTTTTAGTACTTATATAATAAATATATATCTTATATGTATATATATACAGGGTATCTGCTAAAATAAAATTTTTCAAATCCATGACTTTTCATGACTTTCCCTGACTTAGCAGATCATTTTCCATGACTTTAAAAAGCTTTCGTTAAAGTATATATGAATAAAACTTTGATGTACATACAAATAAAATATATGCTTTTAGAGAAATTACAGGAATTTTATCATAAAAAACTATAAACTTACTTTATAAGAGTTAATAAACTCACATATATAAAAATAAATTGTTGTATCTACATACCTAAGTTTAATCCTATAGCAATTTTTCAATCAAAATGTTTCCAATTTGAATTCAGGGTACTTTGGTATTATCCGGGTGACCATGAATAATAGCCAAATATAACCCTATAATGTTTATATACGATATCCCTAGAGATAAACTTATATTTTGTGCAAAAATCTTAACTAATTTTTATTAAAAAATAATTATTATTATATTAATAAAATTTTAATCTACAATTTAAGAAAAATCCAGAATAATATACATTTACCCACCCATTAAGCTTTCTTGCTTTGAGTTTCTTTGGTGAACAAATTTTACTTTGCAATAGGGTCAATAGGATAATACATAAATACCAAATACAGTAACTTCAGCAAAATGACAAGTAAAAATAGAATTAAACAATTCAATGCATTTTTTTTAATTGGTAGTTTAGTGGATCCATGACTTTTACTCATTTTACTTGAAAAATCAAGACCTTCCATGACAAAATTAATCCATTGTCTAAATCCATGATTTTCCCATGACTTTCCAGGTGCGCGGAAACCATATATATACACATTACAATTAAACACAACATTACTATATTAAATCGATAAATAAAGAAAACATTTTTTATCCCATGCCTCCATCATATAAATTTATTTACAAAAATAGAATATTATATTTTCATTGCTAACATCAATGAAAATTATTTTAAATTGATGAACTAATACTAATGAAATGCCTAATTAATATTCTGATTTCAGTCTCAATTGTATTATGTACAAAATTATTAATACTAATGAAATGCCTAATTAATATTCTGATTTTAGTCTCAATTGTATTGTGTACAAAATTATTTATTAATTATTTTGTACATTTTTAAAATCCAGCCAATTTTTTTAGATTTTGCCATTTTTGCTGGTTTTTACCAGGTTTTGCCACTGTCCTGGTAAAAATACCATTTTGCCGGCAAAATGACCAACCCTAATATATATATATATATATATAAGTACTACAAATGTTTAAACCTACAGTTTGTAAGGGAAATAAGCTAATAATTGCATTAAAAACTACACTGCACATAAAAACTTGCAAAATCAATCTTCATTTTATCTTTTTTTTTTGTATTTCTAGGTATAATTTTAGATTGTTTCAATGACGCATTGAATATTCTATGTTAAAAAAAAAACATTAGATTATGTATCTTTAGATAAGACTTAAAATTAGTAAAAGCTAAACTAGTTACATCCCCCTAAATAAAACATATCCATTTTTGCCAAGTGCCAAAAATGGATATGTTTTATTTACGTCCTGGCAAAAATGTATTTTTGCCAGGATGGTTTTTTCCTACCTTTGGCAAAACGTGCCAACCCTAATATGAAAGGAATCTTGTTATGGAAAATATTTTTTTTTCTAACAACTATTTCAGTTTTCACTTAATGTTAAGAAATCTCACTCTGTTTTGGGGAAAGTGGGAAAAATTCTCAACCTTTTTTTTTCTATTATGAGAACACTGAAAACTAAAGGTAAAATGGCACTGAAGCAATATAAACCAAACCAATATATGTAAATATAAACCTATTTAATAAAAATTATAATTCAAATGATACTTTACCTCACTTGATTCATATTCCATGTTGCATAATAAATTAAAAATAAATGGTCCATTTAGACAGTTTATATGTCGTTCATATACTGCTCTTTCAAGATCAGGATGAAGATGAACACATAATGATGGAGGAGGATTATAGTAAGTCAAAGCATATGATCTTAAACCATCATAAATGAGCCTTGATCCATTGAGATTACCAAAAACCTTTAGCGATATGTTATCCAACTCCACTTTATTATTAAAATCTCCAATCCATCGTTCTGTAAGAATTAAAGCTACAAGGTTCCTTGTAATATCTATGATAGATGTTCGGCCTTGCTGCTCAGATAATCTTTGATGAAACTGTTTTAGTTTATCTGAGGGAATAATGTCATTTCCTACCAGACAAGCAAATAGGGGCAACTGATTTACATGCAAATGTAAGTAAGAAAATGCTAGACAATTTCTATCATAATGAATAGTCATTAGGCTATTCAAATCTAGATGGGTAAGAGATAAATATAGTTTTGTATTATGGATCAGAAAATCAGAGTCTTGGCTGAGAATAGCAAATACATCCCTGCTTCTTGCAGCATAACTGGCTATTACTTCATCAGCTTCTCTGTCTGTCTGGTACACTTCAGCTCCAAGTTCCTTCAAAGCGAATCTAGTCAGAGTCCCCATTGATGTTGGCAACTGGAAGAATTTTTTATCCGGTTCTGAGTGGTGAGTTTTTATGTAACAAAACACTGAGGAAATTTGTTTATATTTGTTAACTCGACGTTTCACCCATTCTTTTCTTTTGTTTGAGCATACAGTGCCGTCAAAGAAGAACACCAGTCTAATTCCAACATCACTGAAACGTTTGATGAAACTTTCTAATTTATGAACGAATTGTAACCACTGGCCACCATACACCCATTCAAGCGAATTAGAATATAAAGGATATATTAGTGCCATTCCATCGACAGCTATAACAGGTTGAGAATTATACTGCATTCTATGTTGCTGAGCTAGGCGCTCGATTGATACGTATTTACATACATCTGGACAATGTTGTTCAATGTAATACTGAAGACCTTTCACACCCATTTTCGACGTAATTAGTTAACTTCAAACGTTAAACAAAACGAGGAAATAATTATCCTTTAACTAAAAAACAAACAAACAAAATCAGTATCTTAGATTTTACCAAAATTTTTAAACGCGTTTTCATGAGTAAACATCCACATATCCATAGCTAACAATTTGCTGGTGGACGTCTGGAAAAGCAAAAGTAAAGGATAAATTCCAGAATTCACACAGACTAGACACAAGGGATGATAAGAAATCAAATTCTGATTTCAAATCTTCGAACAAAACAATTATTAAATACGTAAAAAGGAATTCATCATAATAACCGGAATCAGAATTCTGTTTATTTACGTTTTTTGTTCGAAAGTTGAAGTTAAAGTAACATTCCAATAATCCACTATCAACATATTTGTGAAGTGACTTTAAATAGAAATGACATAAATAAAAATCGAATTTTCTGTGTTCTTTTACTTAGGTGTTATATAATCGTTCCGTATAGAAGATATAATAATGCATAAAGTTAATATTTCTTCAATATTCATAATTATAGCAGAAAATGTAAAACATTTAAAAACTGGAGAAATACTTAAAAGTGAGTTTGATATAAGACTATTAAATTTAAATCTTCAAATAACACCTTATGAATTGGTTGAAGTATAAATCTTTTAATACTTAGAAGCCAAAAATTAATACGATATAGTTGTTTTGTAGAAATTTAATTTTACCTATGACTATGTTTGGTTTTACAATGGAATAAAGAATTTGTTCAAGCTATAATAATAAAATAAATAAATAAATAAAAAACAAAAAATCAAGAAATTCAGCCAGAAAAAAAAAGCTGTGTCGTAGATTACAAGTCATATAGCATGAAATCGTCAATTAATTGTAAACAGTAATATCGACACCTGGCTTTATTAATGGTGTGCGTAAGACAATATCTGATTTTATAGAATCTAAATTTATGATAAGTTACCAAAAATTGATGCTGTCGAATATCTTTCTCCATATGGTATTGGAGTGTTGAGTTGAGCCAACCTAATAACTAGCAAAAGTCATTCCTCGGTTTGTTTCTGCAAATATACTACAAACGAACTACGGTTTATAAATCGCATGGCTAAAATGTGAAATCTGGAGGAAAATACTTAGGTCCAGAATCCACATTTGAAAATAAATATGAGACAATAAGGCCGAACGTGCGACAAATTAGGTGTCCGGTTGCCTTCACACCAGACCTGTGGAGCGATACCGAAGTTAGGGAGTCACAAATAAAGGATCCTGAAATAAAACAGATTTTAGAACTTAAGGAGTTATCAAATGCGAGACCGTTTGGCAGGACGTCTCCAGATTCAGTCCAGGCACTAAATGTTATTGTGCTTTCTGGAATTCCCTTCGGATTAGGAAGGGGTCTTATATAGAAAATGGGATCCAGAAGACGTCAAAACATCAAAGTAGTGTGTTGTTCAAGATCATGAATATGTGACAAGCTTATACATCTGCATAGTAGTCCACCAGGAGGACACTTTGGAGTGATGAAAACCATCTAGAAAGTTCGATAATGTTTCTACTGGAGAAATGTAAAAATCGAAGTTCATGAATGGTGTAAATCCTGCTATGCATGGGGTGCCCGTAAATGACCGACAAGACGCAGTCGTGGAAAGATGCTGCAATATAATGTGATTGCACTATTTGGAAGAATAGCACTTGACATATTAGGAACTTTTCCCCGAACAGATGAGGATAACAAATACATATTAGTGATCATGGATCTATTTTATGAAGTGCCCCGAAGTTTACCCGATTACTGACCAAGAAGCGACGACTGTTGCAGAAGGTTTGTTGCAAATCGATATTTCCAGGTATAGGGCAAAGCTTCATATCCACACTGATCAAAGAACTAATCTCATTTCTGCTATTTTTAATGGACTGTGTAAAATATTCCTGTTACTCATCAGTCTGGAGTAGAAAAGCCTACACCAGGTCCAATAAACTCCTTTGCAATATGCAACGGGTGATATGCAGCTTCACTTGAGCGAGGAACCACTAAGACTGAAGAGTAACTAAACCTGAATAAGGGGTAAGCCTTTCATTTCATAAGCACTGCAAGAGTGAAAGGAGACTTTTGCTCAAGTGAATCCTCGTAATTTAGGAGCAGGGATCCCCAAGCAGAAGACCACCAGGTTTGCCTTACCACCTGCAGAACTATTGAGTCCTATAAAAGTTTCCCTTAGATGATACAACACAATATTGCTCTGGTTAGTTTGCTGAAGTTAACATCCAATTTCTGCAAGAGCCATAAAACTGCTTGAATATGCCTAATTTGAGTATTTTTTTATGTTTGTTCACTCCTGCGAAGGTTCTCTTAGATGTGCCGCTTGTTGTTTAGATAAAAATTGTGTCATATTTTAGTATATTTCTCTTTTTCTCATTTTCCCCTTAAAATTGTCTTTTAGGAGTACGCCTCCGTCAGGGCGAACCCTCCTTTCTGTGTTGCCATTTTGTATTGTTTTCATTTTTAATAAATGTCTCTTGAGGGGACACCAGAAATAGAAGGCTGTTTCTGAGTAATACTAACACCTCTCACTACGCCACTGAGAGAACACTTCAGGAATAGACTTCCTTTCTACACATAAGCCCATGGACTAATGGGCTGACGTAATAAATGACTGTTCATGTGTATGGTCATATTACAATAGTTAGAATACAACACATAGGTAGCCTAACCTACCACACTAGATTGCCGAGGAAATCGTTTGTTTTAAAAAGTCACGTCCAAACAGTCGATTTATTTTTCAAGATCTAGATTTTATTTCAGGACAGAGCACAAACTACTACCGGACAACTAAATATACAAGAAAAACAATATTTACACGAAACAAGTCTATCAATCCAATTACCTATCTACATTGTGAAGAATCTAGCTTAAACGTCCGAAGTTCACCATTACCTCAGACGTTCTTTCTAATGTAGCCTTTACACTATGGCCAACGTTCCCCACTTCCTGATGGTGACTTTGGACGATGGTTTACGGGTTGCATCCACACACTGGGCCACTAAATGAGCCGAGCGAGTGGATTCATCCATTGTGTCTACTGCTCACTTTAGTTGAGCATCTGGCAGTCTTTGATCTTTGGAGAAAAACCGCTTCCGAAGCCATCCTCTGCCAAGGCCATTTTATCGTCTGCCATCGTCGATTCGATAAGCCATACCCCCTCCAGACGGTGGTGATTTCTTGCAGTGGACCACAGTGTGGAGGGGCCTTAACACGATTTACCTTCTTTATAGATGGCGCTTTCTCTCCGATTACGACTACTCGCCTGTCCCTACATACAATAAAGAGTTCTATATTTTAAGAAAAAATCTTTGATAGAAATTTCTCTCTCATTCTCCTAATGGTTTTTCAGCAGTCACGATGGCAAGATACGAACGAAAGCACAATCCACTATATTCTGCTCTCGTGATTCGAAAACAGAAAGAAACAGACATAGAAAAAATATATTCTTATATTGTTGGACTGAGTATACAAGTGATTTTTTTAGTGTATTCACGAATGGAAAACATCTCATTCTAAAATTTCGTAACATCCGGAGGCCCTCTCTCTGAATGTTGCTCCCGGGGACAAAGCCCCCCAGCTACGCTTTTTGACTTATAAATGCAAAGCTAATACTTAAACCTGTTAAAAGGATTGATATCGTAACACCACAGCACATACTTTCTTATGAGTTCTTTCAAAGAATCTGTATCAAGAGGAACCAGAACTGTCACTTCTGTTCCTCCAATGTGATGACAGAGAATGAAGAAGTGCTAAAAGGCCAATTAGGCAGGGTGTGTTGTCTAGATTTCGGGTCACAAATATGTACAGATCGGAGGTCTGAAGATATTGCGTCCCACTCTGATATTGCCGACCGGCAAAATACTTGAGGGAAGGACTCAGAAACTCAGACCATTCCGATGAAATGGGTCCATACCCATACGCACCTCTGGATGAGTGTCGACGAATCTCCGGTGGTGGGGGCTTTAAAAACCGCCCTCTAATCCAGTTTGTATGTAAACTGACGGAGGAAAATTAGAAAGAATGATTTTTCAGCATGTTGCAAGTGCGAGGTCGAATTTGATGATAGGAGAGAAAAGGCGTTGCAGCTGGGCGATCAAGAATTGTGTTGATAGGTATTTCTATCTATCGATGTTTCTTTTAGAGTACGATCTATGCATTAACACCAATTTCGCCAGTTACAATATGTGTGCATATATATAATCAGTAAACATATTTTTCCACCAATTACACGTGTTGTAATGTACTTACAACGCTAACACCAGTGTTCGTCTACAAAGGGGAAACACAGTAAAAAATATGATACCTTATATTTAGATTGAGACATTTATTCTGTACACTATTTACAAATTGATATACTTGATCACCATATAACATAACCAGCAATTATTTATGTTTTATATTCATATTTACACCATAATTATTACAAGTTTCTTTAGTTATGCGTTATTCCTTAATCAAAATATTGAATTACTAACTGAGGCCTAAATAACTATTATGAATATGTTAAATCAGTTTTACTTCCAGTAAAGGCACAAGGGAGCAGGCAGGGGCTTCTCTCATGCGGTGTGCCGGTCCGGGCGTTTGAGCGCACGGGACGTCGGTGCTGACGAGCAGGGCTTGGGATTTCGATGTCCAGCTGCTCTTGAATCCCGACTTCGACTCATTTTTCTTAACTCTCTTTTCCAACTCCTCACCTCGGTTTTAACGCCCCTTTTTCTTCTTTCCCAATGGCTTGTTTGGTGAAATTTTCCCACATCTGCACACCCTTCAGGAGTGCAGATGCATTAAAATAGCCCCTTTTCTGTCATTCATTTTAGCCCTTACCCCCATAACTTACGGTTATATCTCTGTGCGAGCTTGACCGTTACGCTTGTGCCATTCCGTGATCTATAACTTCTCC
>CM063509.1:55801925-55819425 GCA_032207245.1 Pardosa pseudoannulata
CTGTTTTCAGAATCCCTGAACTAAACGGTTTGAAGTAAATAAACGTTATTACATAAGGTTGCAATATCACTGAATTTAGAATGTTGCCATTATGAAATAGGAAAAAAAGCAATATTTTGCCTAAATTAGACACAGGTGATTCTGCTAAAGCTACAAGATGTTTATTAATGAACTATTGAAAAACATCATGGAAAGTATTCTTAACCTTTTGAGTATGGGTGTATCATATAAGCAACGTCTTTTTAAATGAACTAGGAAATGGGTATATCATGTGAAATTTTAGATGAAGTATTTCTTATTACATGCAGTGCTGTCTGTTACAGTGGAATTTTTCAATAACAGAGCATGATCTATCTGAGTTCAGAAGTCATTGAATATATGATATGCCCGTTCTTAAAAAGGTTCAATTATTTAAATTTTTTTAGAAATAAATATTTTAACAGAAATTTTTGTTCGATAAAAAGAAGTTGTAATGAAAAAAAATTATATAAATTAAAAGAAAGAGACAGTTAAACATGCACCGAATGAAAAAGAAGAAAATATTATGCGTATTACTTATTCTAGTTTACTTTTCTCCTGCTGAAATAATCTTATTCTAAAATGTAGATTTTTATTAAAATTCTTAAACTATTTTGATTCAAAATTTTCATTTTAAATGCCTTTTTTTTATTAGATTGAAGGAATGTAAAAGTGTATGAAAGAATATTACTGTGAATTAAACCTTTTTTTAACGACAGTGAAAAAGAATAAAGAGAAAAAATTATGGTGCCATGCATGTATTTATGTAGATTTAAATTGGTCTAAATTATGTCTATGAGGAGATTTTAGGAGATAAAAAAATCGTCTGATTCAACGAGAAACTCTACAAAAGGGAATTAGGGGCTACTCTGGACGTTGCGAGTAGTTTCGCAAGTTCGTTGTGACGTCATTTTGACGTGAGCTTGATCGTTTGCTAGCATAATGTCGATAAGATGACTTCAAAATGGCGTCACAACGAACGTTCGAACCGACTCGAAAAGTCCAGAGTAAGCTTCTTAGATTAATCATTTACAAATTGTTTTAGATAATACTTATAAAATATTTAAAGTTCCATACAAAAAGACTGATGTCCTTAACTCACTTATATAAAGAAACAAATATATCGACAGTAAAAATAATCTCATGATTATGATCATAATATTGGGATTCAGGCTATCAGAAATAAGGAATTAAATATAAATAAAGAGTCAAATGAAACATGGAACTTACTGCAAAAGTACAGTCTTAAAAACTTAACAATTATCCTGAGTTTTTTGCCATATTTTTATTTTTCAGGAGAAAAATTCAGTAAATAGTTAGGAACAAATTCCATGTTAATAAATGCGTGAAATAAACACTATCTACTCAGTGGGAAATATTTCAAAAAGGTCACTTTGACAAGACATCTATTCATTTAAGACATTTTAAAATTTTTTTTTTATTTTATTATAAAAGTTAAGTACCTTGAAAAATCTTCCATAATACTGACGAGGAAAGAAAAATTGGCGTAGTGTTTATTATATTAATTTAGAAAATTTGAAAATGGTCACTCATTAAAAAAATATTGAGTAATTTTTTTTTTATTGAGAGATGCTTATGCCTGTATGTACAATACACATGTTCACACTATAGATTATTTTTTCAATAAAATTAATTCCTTTTAAACGCCTTTACATGTTTTATTTTAAAATGTTTTGATTTCTATATAGGAAGTCAGATATTAAAGAAATTATGATTGTTTATAGAATAAGTGTATATGTATACATATATAATTACATATTTGTATATATTATATATGTTTATATGTGTATAAATATACCCATATACACAAGGAAATACACAAGAACATACATATATGTATGCATTATATGTATGCTTAAATGTGTGTAATATATACTTCTGTTTCTATTTATGTATATGTATATGTATATATATATATATATATATATATTCATACTATTGTTTTATCAGTAAAATTAATTTCTTTTAAATGTCTTTACAGTTTTATTTTAAAATGTTTTGATTTCTATATAGGAAGTCAGATATTAATCAAATTATGGTTGTTTACAGAATACGTGTATATGTATACATATATAAATAATTACGTTTGTATATATTATATATGTGTATAAATATACCCATATACACAAGTAATTACACAAGAACATACATATATGTGTGCATTATATGTATGTGTGTAAATATATATGTATATCTATATATATACTTATGTTTCTATTTGTGTGTGTGTATGTATATATATCTATATATGTTTATATATACACATATATACTTGTGTGTATATATAAATATAGTGGTGATTGTAAATTAGTGCACATTTTTAAGTATGTATATAAGTGCATATACATACTTAAGAATATGCACTTATATAGATATAAATACATAAATTTATTCATTATATATATATTTCTTCTTTTCAGGAGACAGAGATTATATTATTATGAACGAGGTTTTTAAGATCACTAAGGCAAGCTTACTTCGAATCTCTCATAAACATCGTACTATAGTATTTTGCTCTAATTTTAGAGTTTATCTATGGGTGGGTAGGTTGACATTATGTCAAAATATGTATGTTGAACCTACTATAGGTGAGAAATGGGCATAAAATTCTACATACATGGGTAAGAAAATGGTTAGAATAAACTAATTCATGAACAATATTTGATATGTACCACTGTTTGTCTACCTACACAAAGAAAAATTTTTCTAAAATTTTATGATGGAAAAATTTTGGGTGCATACAAATATGTGATTGTCGTGCTTTTGAATTTTTTTTAAACATGATTTTTAAATTTATGAAGAGTCCATGAAACAATTTTTTAACTGAAAATCCGAAATAGATGGGTGATAGAAAAACGTCCTGAAGTATATGCAACCTAAAACTATCAAATGCAAAACAAAGTTTTTTTTTTTTTACTAATTAAAATAGAATAACAAAAGGTAAATATAAAGAGTGCTGGTGTAAAACAATTTTCTGTTCCTAGGCATAGCATGGCACATAATTTTACGAATTTATATTATATATACACATATATAAATATATGTATATATTATATAAATATACATATATTATATTTATACATATATATTATGTTATACATAAGTATAAAGATATGAGAGCTAGCACAATCAACATTTCAAGAATTTAGTTTCAAAAAGCAAGCATTATTTTGAACATGTGTATTATTTTTAAATACTTAACAAAAATAAATAAAATTCTTTTCGTCTGCATTTGAGACAATATGATGTACAAATAGCTGAAAACAGAGATAATTTTTTTTTCTCTTTCCAGGATCTTTTAATAAAATATAAAAACTTTAGAAGGGATTACGAAATTTCTTCATAGAACATATTTAAACATAAAATAAATAAAGAAGATAAGTCGTAAGTGGCTTCCTGTATATCCGGTTTTTTATTCGAGTTTAAAAAAAAAAGAAACCAAGCGAGTTTTATATCGAACATTAAACAAACTGAATAAGTCTATTCTCTTTTTGACTATCGTACACACATCTTTTTTTTTTTTTATCAAATCGATAAAAAAAATTCCCTTTGATAATACAGCTATTTGTACAAATATGAAATAATCCTCGTTTTTTCTTAAAAAAAAAAAAATCAACAACAATGTTTCAGGGCTCACAACAAATACATAACAAAAGGCTTTTTCCTCTTCTTCAAAACTTAAACAATTTTTTTGTTTGTTTGTTTCTAAACTGCTTTTCGCAAGCAGTCCACTTAACCAATTTCTAGTCTCAAAGCCTCGTCCACAAGTATTGTTTCAACTAGACAATATAAATAGAAAAAAAAGTAGAATCTTCTATGATCATCTATAGAAAGCTCTGTTTTGTACAAATACATGGAACTATGATACAAAAAGGCACTTTTCGAAAAAAAAAAAAAAAAAACTGTACAGTATCTTTTCATCTTTAAATAAGTCCCCCATTTCCCCCCCGCACTTAAACTTCTGTCGCCAAGATATTGTCCACATCTAGATTGGGTCCCACTTCCGGACAGGACCGGAAGTGGTCTTCGATCACGTAGATGCCCGCACTGTTCGATGAAGACCAGTCCTGGGGGATAGTGTGTCCACTGAAAAGAAAAAAAAAGTATTTAGTACGGAAATGGCATAGATAGAAAAGCAAACAGCAATAAAACAGGTAAGGGGTTGTTAATGTATTTTTTGGTTTGACATCAGAAAAGGGTACCCCCGCCAATTTGGCAATAAAGCTCTAAGATTGGGGACCTAACTTTATTCTGCTGGGTACTACTGAAGAATAGGGTGCCCCTTTGAAATTTTGGTGAAATTATTGGCGATATTTACTAAAACACAAAGGTATTTCATCCGAACAACATTGTATCATTTGCTATTTGGGCGACTTTAATTGATGTAGATTGCTCCATTGTAATAGAATTATATACATTTTCTTAATCAACCAAAACCACTATAACATTCATGGGCAATTAATTCATACAAAGCCATCAGCTCCAAATTATTAAAAAGTTATATTATTAATGGTTCGTTACATCTAATACGCCTTACGAGCATTTAATATATAAGAAAAGGGTTCCACAAGAAGAGCTGGATACAAATGCAATATACATTCAAATATAGATACAGATTGTTTGGACACGCCGAGATCAGGAGAAAATGTTATTCACCATGTTTAGAACTTTATCGCCAAGTTGGCGGGAGCACCCTGTTCTTCAGTCAAGCCCTCTGCTGATCTCGCCTTGTCGAAAAAAATCCGTGTCAACATTTTGATTTAATATTAATTATTTATCTAGTATTTCTTATGAATCCACTTTGTTACATATTAAACGTGCCTAATTCTTATCTGTTATTAGTCTTGTGAAATTAATTTGATCGGCTTCGGTGCGAAACGGTAATTTTACTGAAAACCCAAACGGATTAAATGAGTGAAAGAATATTTGGGTAAGCAAAAGCTCTGAGCAAAGTGAGTGTCTCGTGAGCTCACAATAGACCAAGAACAACAACGAATTAATGATTCTGAGCTGTGTTTGAAGCTGTTTAATTGTAATGAACCCGAATTTATACGTCTATATGTGACAATGGATGACACATGGCTGCATCATTTCACACCGGAGTCCAATCGATAGTCAACCGAATGGACTGCATATGATGAACCAACTCCAAAGCGTGGAAAGACGCAACAGTCGGCTGGCAAGATTTTAGCATCAATATTTTGGTATTAGCCTGTTATAATATTCATCGACTACCTTGAAAAGGAAAAAACCATCAATAGCAACTATTACATAGTGTTATTGGAGCGTTTCAAGGACGAAATCGCGGAAAAACGGTCCCATTTACAGAAGAAAGTGTTGTTTCAACAAGACAATACACCGTGTTACAAGTCAATGAAAACGATGGCAAAATTATACGAAAAGGGCTTCGAATTGCTTCCGCATCTACCGTATTCTCTAGATCTGACCCCCAGTCACTTTTTTCTGTGCTCAGACCTTAACAGAATGCTCTCTGGAAACAAATTTAGCGCTGATGAAGAAGTAATCGCCGAAATTGAGGCCTATTTTGAGGCTAAAGACAAATCGTACTATAAAAATGGTATCGAAAAATTGTACGACCACTATAATCCTTGTATAACCCTCAAAGGCAACAACTTGAATAATAAAATCAAATTTTATCAGAAAAAAGATTTTTTCTATGGTTAGCCTACGAACTTTCCAGCCCAACTGTTAGTTCAACTGCTATTTTTCTAATAATTTGGAACTTTTGATTTTGCAAGCTGTTGCGATATTAATTGCCATTAATTGCCTAGTGATTTCTGTACAATGCTTGTCAGTCAAGTGAATTAGTTTATGTATTTCCGTTTTGTAAGCATCGCCAGTTTAATTAGGCTAAATTTCACCAAATTATACAAAGTGGTACCCTACTCTGAAGCAACACCGTATTTTGTATCTATCAGTAGTGTAAAAGCTTCCCCATCGTGTGAGATTACTTAATTTTCTTTTACGACTGTGATCATAGCTGATGTGTTATCCAAGCAACAATCCTTTGCATTTTGTGAATGTTTTGGAATATCAGAATCCCTATGTACATAACCAACTATTTAATCCAGAATAAAAAGTGATTTTTGTTAAGTCTGTGAGTGATCCTTCTTCAAACTACTTCTTGAGACTTAACAGTGAAGGCGTCACAGTATTGATAATTGCATTTTAAATGCCTCTATTTACAACATACATCTCTCTTCTTTAACACATTGTGTGCGGGTACATTTCGCAGCGGAATTGTACCGGAAGTAGGCGTTTTGCGCGTTAATTTAGTTATTCAGTTAAATCTCAATAGATCGAAAATTATTTAAATTTTTAATCCACTTTTCATATTTTATATTGAAATATATAAACAAATATATAAATAGAAATATATAAATAACAACCATAAGATTTTTGTAAAAAAAAAAAAAATTAGTAGATAAATTTATAGTATCGTAAACATGAAAAATCAAATAGAAATAGTAGTATATAGTTTCAATTTTTTCTAATTATGTTCTATATAAACATTTTTGTATTATAAAAAATGAAAAGAGCAATCATAAAAGTAATAATCTAAAAAATAGTTTTTATTTGTCTAAATTTTTCCAGAATCTATGTAGTAGACAAGAACATTCGGCTTCGTTTTCCTGTATATACCGTTATTTTTGTACCCACAAACAAACCATGTTGTTACACTAACTCGTAATTGTACCTGGCCCGCGCTTAAGTAAGCCGCATACAATAAGGCAATTTGTCGCAACCTCACGAACTACTATAATGCCCTTCCCATTCATTTTCATGTTTACAACAGCCAATAGACAAACTATAAACTGCCCTTCAATTTGAAACTAGAGCTAGAATTGCCATAATTTGAGAATTTGCCTACTGCGTGAAATCGCCTTATGAGTTAAGCATTCATTCAATATTGTTTGTAAAAACTGCAAACTAAAATTTTCAGTTAACAAATTGTGTAAGAAATTGTTTTATCGATATCAAATCTGACAGTTAATATATGTTTCACTTATATAAAATACTAGAGGTTCTGCCTTCTTCAAATTCGGTATGCCAGACGTGTCTAGTGAAGAATAATATATTGCATAATGCTGTAAATAGTGTGTTTACTTTGATATTCGTTAGAAAAATCAGCAGTTGATTAAATCGTCATCTATAATAATTGTTTTTATATCTGAGAACACTTTCGTGTAGTACACCTTCGAATTTTTATCAATTTGTGAATTGTATTAGTCACTATGTCCGAATAAAAATGCTCATTGCGTACATTGTAAATATTTGAAAAGTAATATACCAGATAAAAATCATGCAGGTTCTTGGAACAGTAAAAATGGTTTGTATCTTGGGTGAATACATATCAAACATTGCAGCAAAATCCAATTTTCATTTCATTTCTCTATAATCTCATATTATTTTGCTCCACTTTCATGAATTGCATTAGCATTGGCCAGAATAAATTTTTAAAATTGTTAATCCTTGTACTCCTTAATTGTCAATCCTTGCTAAGTTAATCTTTGTATGCCGTTGTCGCAAATATTGCGATATTTAAAATATTAGAGTGCCTAAGCTTGAGTGAATATGGTTAAAAACCTGAAGGGATGTTTAGAAAAAATATTAAATAGATCAGGGATATTTTAAAACAATTTATTTAGCCATTACGAGCTTTGTATATTGTGTTAGATAGATGTATAAACTTTTGTTATAGCTTTTTAGTTATTAGTGGTATATATGAATGTTATGTGTATATATACAGTCTGTTCCATAAGAGCGTGTCCCTCATAACTCCGTCAATAGCTAGTGCGCATATACCGACTTAATTGCACGTGTTCTTCAAACATTAGAGAAGAATGTTTTATGGTTATATTCTTTATTCGATTTGTTTTGCTGTGTTTAAATCAACAATTCCAAAACGAGTGCCGCGTATGCGAGCCGTTTCGAGGCAGTGTTTCTGTGTAACCATCCAAAATGACCAAAAATGTCTTGTGCAGCTGAAGCCCGGTACATGGTTTGGTTTGGTTTGGGAGTGCTACGGTCTAATTTTTGCAACACGAGGGCTAATGAGACCGGGACCTACTGTTTAAAGCCGATTCCGAACGGCTACGAACGTCCATGCCACAGTGGGATTCGAACCCACGAACTCCTGTACCGAAGGCCAGCACCCTAACCAATCGGCTATCGTTCGGCGAAGCCCGGTACATGAGAAAGTCGGAGTCGTTCGTCAAGAAGTGGGTAGCACGTTATAAAGCGGTACAAAATGTTGACTACCTACCGGAACGGGGTAAACGACTCTCAACGCCAAAATCGAATTTTCGATAAAGTTATTCTTGCATAACCGATAATAATGGGGACTGGACAACTTATTAGTTGAAATGCATTTCAGTTTAATATGTATACTACATGGTCCAAATGTATTTTTAACTAATTCGTTTGTGTTTTTAGAGAAATAGAAGACACAAGCTCTTATGGAACAGACTGTAATTATAGTAGATGAGGGATGTTTTCTTCAAGGGTATGGGGAGTATAATTAAACCTCGAACCATTTACAGTCCTACAGAAGATTAAATTTAATGGCAATTATTTTTCACGGGAAGATGAAAGCTTGTTGCAATACCCAAGACATCAGTGGGATTCTTAGCCTGGAGAGACAGTGTCTTAAAGATTCGACTATTGCCTAGCTCACTCACATAGGGACTGACAAACATACATGTATACTGACAACATTAAAAATGCTTTTATCCTGACATTACACGCTTCACTTAGCATCCATTCCACATTTAACATATCAAATCGAGATCGAATGGATATTTGGATTATAAGCTGGATGCTTATTGGAACTTGTGTGGTTTGAGGTGTATACTTACGTTGATCTGAAATGTTGCATTTATCAGAATTTTGAGACCCAATTTTACGACGATTACAATCCTTTATATTTCATATACGGGGAAATAAGTTTAGTATGAAATAATGTGAGACGATCACATGATCTGAGATCTGGCATAAAGTTGGGGGTAAGTAGAATTCAATCTCTCACATTAATTACTTCCCGTAATTAAACTTCCCTACTTTAAAGTTGTCTACAGTCAAAACTACTGTACAGAAAGTTACGAAATCTTGTGTAGGACTTAATGAAATGATGGGAATTTAAGAGAACAATAATAAAAAATTAGTTCAAAATTCTGTCCAACATGTCGTGAAATGCTATCTTTGAGATCAGGTATAGTTCTTGGTTTATCAAGACAGACTAGATGTTTCAAATGCTCCAAAGCTAAAAGCCAAACTTGGGCTCTTTCACACATTAGTAAATGTGAGCTAAATGTATACTTCATCAAAAAATTTCCCTCTGGTGGTGAAAATTTGAACTAAATTTTTTATTAGCTCAAATTATCAACCCTTTAATTATGTCCTACACAACATTTCATAAACAATAGTTTCGAATGTAGACAAATTTAAAGTAGAGAAGTTTAATTATGGACACTCTATACAATATTCAATAATTTTTTCGGTGATCAATTCACATATACAATGTCCCCCATCCAAATTGCTTCAGGTGATCGTTTTCACATGATGAACTTATAGGCACAAATTATTCCAAAAATGGTATTTATCAGAACAAGGGGGCTTCTGAAGTGTGAATGGATATTCAACTACATCCCCTAGTTGAAATTTGTTAAATATATTTAATACTTTGTATATCCCTCTTTTACAGAAATATACGTAAACAATAGTATTTTCTGGGACTCATGGGGGCAGAGTCATCTATTTTTTTAAGGACACACTGCTTGGGAGAACTTTACCTGATTGCTGCGGATGCGTTGTCCTTTTTGGCGGTCAAAGTCCTCTGCGGGCACACCAGACCCTTGTCTAGCACCTTCTGGTGGTGTCCCGGCTCGACGTTGAGCACTTTAGGGGGCAGTCTGTCGAGGGCATTCACGATCTTGTGAGGAGGGCACTGCTTGTTGTTCATGTGCTGGAGGGCGTTGCGCTCGTTCTGCAGGCGCTCGTCCTCCACTACCTCCAGGTCGCGACACTCCTTGGGCGCGTGATTTCTCCTCCTCCTCCGCCTGAGAGCGCAACACACAACGCAGCACAACAGGAGGGCGAGAACTGGCAGCACCGAGGACAGGCTGGCGATGAGTGCCACCTGACGCCGGCTTAGAGGCTGTTCCCCCTCCTCCGAGGACACCCGGTGGGAGACGTTGGAGGCGAGGGAGGACTGTCCATGTTGGCAGCGGGCGCCATGGTATCCGGCGGGGCACTGGCACTGGAAACCGCCGCCGTCTTCTGCGTCTCTGCAGGAAGCGCCGTTCAGACACGTGTCGGGGGCGCAGGGGCGGCGCTCGCTGCAGTCCTCGCCGCCGAATCCGGGGGCGCATTCGCAACGTGGTCCGCCGTCGGGGGCGTCGCGGCACCGTCCCCCGTTGGCACAGGTGTGGGGCGAGCACGCCCGCAGCGCGGCTGTCTCGCACCGGGCGCCCGTGTAGCCCGGTTGGCACCGGCAGATGGGAAGACCCCCGGTGTCCGGTTGTCGGCATGTGCCTCCGTTCTGGCACACATCGTCGGAGGAACACGTGACTGTGACACGGTGGCAGCGGTCCCCGGACACGCCGGGTGGGCAGTCACAACGGGCTCCACTTGGAAGGTCAACACAGGTGCCACCTATCGGGGAGAAGAAGAAACTAGGATGAGCCTGTGATAATCATGAAGCGCGGAAAGAAAATTGAAAATACACATACACAAGTTACATTTAATATCTTAACACACAGACACACATATTTAGATAAAAATGATCAAATTTAGCACTTAAATGATAAATTTAATGAGATAAGTTTTTCAATATAAACTTATTATCCATTCATAGGAGTTCAATAAACTTCCAGATCTAGAGTAGTCAAGCATAAATATTAATCTTATTAACTTGAGTGGTTTTGTTAACAAAATGACATTTTATATTCAAGACACAATTTATTCAAAATTTTGAATAGGTTGTATGCAAAATATAAACTTGTAGGAGGTGATTCTACATAATTTATGAACGTTTTAAAAAGCTTATTTATACAAGCACTGATACAACTAAATACATTAAAATTGTCAGTAAGAAATGAATTTTTCATGTCTGTATAGCCCTGTTACAAAAGGTACAACTATTAAATATGTAAGATTCAATATTTACACAACTGTTAAAATGTACTTTGGTAATAGTAAATATTATGAAAATCTGTAGGATGTAATGACATGAAAAATACCAAAGAAAAATATAAAAGAGGGGTTTTTAGGACCTTTATCCCTTTTTTAAAGTTTTTCTCTAAAGAAATATTTTTTCTGGAGAAGACGGAAATTACTTTTTGTTATTGTCTTAAAATTTTCTTTAAATTCTGTTATTCTTAAAACTCTTTTTTTCCACTACCATAAATAATAAATTGAATTTCTGAAAACTAAACCTTAATTATGCAGAGAAACACATAATTCAAGTTACATGTTACTGGTTGTGTACTAGGCGTTTTAATGAATAATTGCCTAGATATCATATTCCTCTATCTAGTCTTGATCTCATGCCCTGCTATTCCTGACTCTTAATAGCGCAGGGAATCATCAAAAAGTAAACATTTAGGAAAAAGAAAAAAAAAAGTTTGTATGAAATCTGTGGAGAAGATTTTCGAAAGAACTACAGTCTGTCCCATAAGAGCGTGTCGCTCATAACTTCGCCAAGCAGATACCGACTTAATTGCACGAGTTCTTCAAACATTAGAGAAGAATGCTTTATAGTTATATTCTTTATTCGATTTGTTTTGCTGTGTTTCAATCAACAATTCCAAAATGAGTACCACGTTTTCGAGTCGTTTTGTGGCAGTGTTTCTGTGTAACCGTCCAAAAGAACCAAAAATGTCTTGTGCAGCTGCAGCCCGGTACATGAGAAAGTCGGAGTCGTTCGTCAAGAAGTGGGTAGCACGTTATGAAGCGGTACAAAATGTTGACGATCAACCGGAATGGAGTAAAAGCCCCTCAACTTCAAAATCGAATGAAAGTGATTCTTGCATAATCGATAATAATGGGGACTGGACAACTTATTAGGTGAAATGTATTTCAGTTTAATATGTATACTACACGGTACAAATGTATTTTTAACTAATTCGTTTGTATTTTCAGAGAAATAGACGACACGCTCTTATGGAATAGACTGTACCTGCCGAAGTCAGCAGATTTCATTTGTAATTAGTTCTAAAGCTAAAGGTCCTCAAACTTTATATCCCATGGAACCTCTGAATAAATATTACTTAACTAGCATTTAGCATGTCCTTCTTTCCCTAAAAGTAGGGATTCTGTAGTTTTAAATTTTCCCTATGTTATAAGGAAGACCTGAACAAGAAATTTCCAGGATGTTTACAGTCTGTTCCATAAGAGCGTGTCGCTCGTAAGTTCGTCAATAGGTAGTGCGCAGATACCGACTTAATTGCACGTGTTCTTCAAACATTAGAGAAGAATGTTTTATGGTTATATTCTTTATTTTATTGTTTTGCTGTATTTAAATCAACAATTCTAAAATAAGTGCCGCGTATGCAAGCCGTTTTGAGGCAGTGTTTCTATGTCAACATGCAAAAGGACCAAAAATGTCTTGTGCAGCTGCAGCCCGGTACATGAGAAAGTCGGAGTCGTTCGTCAAGAAGTGGGTAGCACGTTATGAAGCGGTACAAAATGTTGACGACCAACCGGAATGGAGTAAAAGCCCCTCAACTTCAAAATCGAATGAAAGTGATTCTTGCATAATCGATAATAATGGGGACTGGACAACTTATTAGGTGAAATGTATTTCGGTTTAATATGTATACTACACGGTACAAATGTATTTTTAACTAATTCGTTTGTATATTCAGAGAAATAGAAGACACGCTGTTAAGGAACAGACTGTAAATGAATAAATGAATAATAAATTAAAAAATAAAAAATAAACAATTAAAAATGAATAAATAAATAAAAACGGGCTCCATATATGTTAAAGAAAGGGGCCGAACTACGACGAATATGTTACTCTTCACGGTAGTCACTTTCCAAAGTACTATGTAAATAATAATGATTAAGTCGCACAGATTGTATAGTGGTTAGCGTATTGTGCTCCCACTCATTAGGCTTGGGTTAGATTCCCTAGTAAGACTTAGGGGAATTTGTGATGTGCCCTCAAAAGGAGCAAGTTTCCCTACCTATATGGTGCTCCCACAATAAAACGGGCAACAAGTGAGCAGATTGTATGGCGAAACTCTAATAAAGGAAAGCTGCCAGTATTTGTAAAATAATATTGATTAACTGTAAGCTGAGCTGCAGTGGCTCAGTCAGCAAAGGCAGCAATCTCGTAAACAGAGAATAGCGGGATTGAGATCCGATCCGGCTAAAGAGCCACCGAGTTTATTAATCTCGGCTGGAGTACGAAAAATAGGTTCGGAATCGTAATGTCCTCCAAGTTTCCCAAAAGATTTCTTTGTCCTGGCAGGCCAACTAGAGGGTTCTTTCCTTGGTTTCCTGCTTTTAAAATTAAGAGGATCCACTCTTAAGAAACCAAATTCTCGAGGCAATGATAACTATTTGAGAAGTCATGACACCAACTAACCCTTATCTATTTTCTGTACAAATGTAATATTTATTGAACAGCTTCAAGATAAAAGCTAGGTATTCTAAGCTTTATATTTATAGTTAATGTAAATTGACTTCAGAGTTTAATGATTTCACCGTACATAAAGCCAACTATACATGTAAATTATTCATTTATTTAAATTGATTTTTTTACATTAATTTTTAGGAAATTTTGTATGCGAATGAAGCTATTATGTTTAAAAAGCCATGTATGTATAAAAGTAAGCATAAAAAAATGACATTTTTTTTACCCATAATCCCAAAATAAAATGAACTTGGAAGGGGTTAACGGTGCTAGTTAAAGAAAGGCGCAGACTTCTGCCTTAATTCGAAAGAGCAGTGCTCATTCGGGCTTAGTACGACCAAGTGGCATTAGATACGGAATACCACCCACAATACGGAAGAGCTGAAGAAGTTCCCTCTTACCGTTTAGACAGAGTCCCGGCACACAAACGACCGGGTCCTTCTTTTCACATAAAATCCCTGAGAAACCTGGCGGGCAGTTGCAGATGACTCCCTTGAGGTCGAGCACGCACGAACCCCCGTTCTCGCAAGGATTCTTGGTGCAGATACTGGCTGTGGTTTCGCAGTGCGGCCCGTAGAAGCCAGGCGCGCACGTGCACGAGTACTGCCCTTGACTCGAATTCTGAAAAATAACACAAAGTGTTAGCATAAATAAAACAGTTCATATTTTGAAAGTCTACCGTCCTTTTTTAGTGACGGTTAATAATACTGTCCGACTTCTACTAACGAAAATCGTTAAATCACTAGGTGCTATCATATTAATGTAGAGGCCGTAACTAGTTCCTTTAGTGCCCGTGGCAAAAAAACTAGTTTGCACTCTTACCGCCAAATATAGTGATATAATATATGAACATTTTTATATCATATATTCAGAATGGATTCAAAATATTTTGTTGATTCTTAAAATATTCCTAGTATATTAATTTTAAATTTTCGTTTGTTTTTTGGTTTTGGTTTTTGAGTGCTACGGTCTACTTTTTGCAACACGAGGGCTAATGAGACCGGGACCTACTGCTTAAAGCCGAATCCGAACGGCTACGAACATCCATGCCATAGTGGGATTCGAACCCACGAACTCCGGTTCCGAAGGCCAGCACCCTAACCATTCGGCCATCGTTCGGCTATTTTCGTTTGTTTTTACCTTATTAACACTAGATTGCCCAAGGCAGTCATTTTGACTGTTTTTTAACTTCAATTAGAAAAACATTTATGAAATATAATGACACAATTTCTTAGAATTTGGTGACTTTTTCTATAACATATAAATGGGTTTATGAATAATTGTAGTTACTTCCGCCCTCCTTTATTATATAATATTAAAAATTAATTTTAAACAAATTTCTTTACATAATTGTTATTTTTTCACAATGCAGTCATTTTGACTGCTTTTGGGCAATATAGGTATATAAGAAATCTCGGTCAATCTAGTGTTAATACTTATAGAGATTTTTGAACATTTTGGGGATATTATTTTGCAGATAAACTGAATAGTTTATTTGAAGAAAATACTTTTTATTTAAAGGTTGAATTTTCATAAAAAAATTAGCGAATTTCTAAATTTAAATTTAGTTTTAACAAGTTCAATGAATTCGAAATTTAAAACGATCACCGAGATTTATATTAACCCTCTAAAGCGATTCGCACGTACAATTTCGCCAAACTGATGATGTCTTCTTCAAAGCGGTTGTCAAGTACAATTTTTGACCTCCAAAAACGTTCCGAAAATGGATTTAATGTACATTTCTGCCAGTGTTTGAGGTAGGAGGATGAGATGGATTGCTTAGAAACTGCATCCCTCTTTGACTGACATTTATTGAGGGATGCACCCCTACTTCCTGAGGCACACAGACGCTGATAGCTTTTCATGGTTTTGTAAATCTCTATTTCGAAGTATTTCGTTTGCGGTAACAGATGTATCTCTAATTGCACCACTTCACTATCTTGGATAACTTTCTTTAAAAAATATAAATAATTCTCTTAAAGAATATTTTTATTTGTACTTTTATCATCCATTATTTTTTATGGGATGATCTTCGAAACTTGACGAGCTTTATGTGTATTAAAAATTAACAATCTATAATATCGATTTATAACCGGAAGTAAGGGGACAATAACGAGGGTGGGTTTCGCGTATTCCATTTTAATCGACAAAGGGTGAAGTAAAAAATCATAGAACGCTTTAGCCATTGACACAATAAACCTTTAGCGTATTTTTGGAGACTTTTTTTAAATCGGTGTGTTCCACTCGGAGGGTTAAAACCTATTAGTGGTGTTTGGCAAACATTTTGTGAGAATTTACAACAAGTTTAGTCTTTAGAAGCGTTTTAAAAAATAAGAAAATTCATAAAATGTAATTTTTAAGCAAATTACAGTACATTGGATTTTATAATTGAAACTATTTTTCACATTTTCCCTATTTCTACTCTAGGCGAATCGTCCTCTTTCAGACCCCATTTTCCTTACGGTGCCGCACTCCTTAGATTGATGCGCCAGTGGCAAATGTCACCATTGCCACGCTCTAGTTGCGGCCCTGTATGTCTCAGGCGACTTCTGCGTCATAATGAAGTCATACAGGGGAATTCATGGTACCTAATTCCCATCTCTGGTGACTTCTGACGTCATTTTGACGTAGAAGTCACATGTGACGTATATCCACCCCAATATGTAACACCCACAATTGGAAGCTCATTATAAGGAATATTCGTTAGAGATTCACCATTTTTGAAAACCATCATTTTAAATTCACAATAAAAAAAGCATATAAGAAATGTCTGACAAATATGAAACGTTCTATTTTACAAAGCTTAAGGAGAAGTTGAAGCTACCTCGCAGACTCCGTTGTTTCGGCAAGGGTTTTTCTGGCACGGATTCTTCAGGATGTTGCAGTCGACACCCATGAAGTCTTCAGTGCAATTGCAAGTGTAAGATCCCTGCCCAGTATTTGTACAGGTGCCACCGTTTTGGCAAGGCTTGTGGTTTGTGCAGTAGTTAAGATCTGAAAAACACAAACAAACAACTAAGAACACAAGAATATCAGATTTAATTGCATGTTCTCCAAATTTCAACAGTATAAAAATTTTCCAATGATAATTTTTTTTACAGAGAGCTATTATAGTGTACATGGTAAGAAATTATTTTTCATCAATACAGTGGTTACAGTTGTTATTTTAAAGAATACCCCAAGGTTACTACTATGATATTATACTCCACCTTCTGGGAGCGGTGAGGAGGTGCTATTATACTCGTACTGAGTGTCTCGAATCAGTATACTGAAGCATGTCTTGTTTATGTGATGTACTGCCCAAACGTGATGCTAAGGCGTAAGAAACAATTAGATAATCTGCCTGCTGCTGAGGAAATCTGCAATTGAGGCTCACATAACACTTCGTCCAGTTTGCAAGGAAAAGTCCAGTTTGTAAGTAAGATTAATGAAGAGTATGGATGCTTTCAGAAGAGTGCAAACAGGACATTCAGCCAAGAAATGTGTACGACTAATTATAAGAGAGATAGATAAAATTACGCCATGATAACCGTTACGGTACAGATTAATATCTGAAGTGCTGTCACAAAGTTAAGTCAAAATAGACTTTTACCTGGAACTTTTACCGAAGCAGGGAAACTAACTTTTTGACTGACCGCTCTCACGCACGCACTCACTCTCTCTATTTCCACACATCTCTCTCTCCACACATATATCTCTTTCTCTCCACACATCTATCTCTCTCTCCACACATCTATCTCTCTCTCTCTCCACACATCTATCTCTCTCTCCACACATTTATCTCCCTCCCCACACATT
>CM063509.1:55829425-55831925 GCA_032207245.1 Pardosa pseudoannulata
TTTGAACATTTCTGTAGTTCGGGTTTGAAAGCATTACTATCCATTCCCATTAATATTAACCAGCAGTACATGAGGCTAAATGATACCGGGACCTACTGCTTAAGACTCAGAGTTCATACTGAACTATCCGCGACTTGAGTCTTAAGAACCCACTAAAGATATGTGGGTCCTACAGCAAGTCCTTTAAATAATAAGGATTTTATTAGGCAAAGAAAAATAATAGATACGACAGATATTTGCAAATAAGAAAAATGTTTATTTTGGGAATTTTGAAAGAAAGATACTAAGAAGAATCTTTGAAATGGAAAATAATGTAAATAAATCTTGCAAATGTTAATTTTTTTAATTAAAAATTAATATTTATTCATAGCATTCATAAGTATAAACACAGTAAAAACTACCTATAATGATTCTATGATGACTTTGAATTATTGCTAGGTAGGTATTCGTTAAAGACTGTAGAATCCTTTACACATCTGGAATTTTTGTATGTACGCAATATGCACCTAGAGTCTCCTTGTCTAGAGTTATCTTGGATTGAATTCAGAGACCGAATTGAATTTTATTTAAATAACTTAAAACGTGATATTTACAATAAAACTGCTATTCACAAGGGGATTTTACACTGAGAAAATAAGGAACACTGCAGTACCATAAAATTATTCTTAAAGGCAGTATTGTTGCATAGACAAAAACCCAAAAGTTAGTTAATCTCTATGTGTTCTTCCCATTACACTCATTCGGTGGATAGGACAAGATAAATACCACCTCTCCTTAGAACATTGCAGACATTGTAACAACCAAAGTAGATGCAGTCCCCTTGAGGTTGCAACTATTTTTGGAAGGTACAAACTTTACCTTTATCGCAATAGCTTCCCGTCCATCCGGGCTTGCACAGTTTCTGACCATCTTCCTTGCACGTATAGTGTCCAAAGGTGTCATCCCTGGGCCTGCACAGGTTTCCACAATTGGGCCCGTAGTAGTTTCTGGCACAGTACACCCTGTACATCATTTTTAGGGTACTCTGGTTCGTTGACAGTTCATCCTGGGTCCAGTCCAGACCCACTTTCAGACTTCTCTGAGCGATGAACCTCGACACCAGGACTTTGTTGCTGCCTTTTGGGGGACAGAAAGAAAAGAATTAAGACATGATAATAACATTCTTGAGGCAGAAAACAAGGTTAAACAACGTATAACAGGAAGCTAACGTTCACACTATAACGCCCACGTCACTTGTTATTAGATGCAGGGGTTCTCCCTTGTAATTGGATGTCTAACAGTTTTGCCACCTTGTACGAAGATGTAACATACCGCTACCTCAGGTCTTTTTTGCAAAACGATGTATAAAAGGAAAAAATGTTTTACTCATCGTAGAAATACTACAACATCAACATCGATTATTTTTTATTACCCCGAATTGGCTAAACAGTGAGTGAGTGTTAGTTTTAATGGCTCAATATCCAATATGGGACATGCTGCGCCAAACAAAAGGTAAAGATAAGCCATACAACAAGCAAAGTAATTTTCATAAAAAGGAAAACAAAATGAGGAAAATGCAGGTGACAACGATAAAAGTAATGTAATGTAACATATTGTATAATATATAACAAATGATTCTATAAGAGTAAAAAGTATAAAATCGACAAAGTATAGAATAAATACTAGGTCACCATAAAAATGATTATAAACAATTAAGAACCCCAATAGATTTTAGAAAAGCAAAGAGATTTGGATGGGGTGTTTCCCCAACCAATTTGCCTACGTGTAAGTCAGACTTTTTAAAAAATATGAGACATTGATTATTAAAATTTCGACACTCAATTAAAAAATATAAAACGGTATACTCTTTCATACAGCTAGTACAGTAGGGAGCGGTTTCACTGATCAGGAGATAACAATGAGATAATAGAGTATGGCCGATACCTAGATGGGTTAAAATTACATCTGTGCGTCTGTAAGGTATAACTGGCCATGGAGAAATGAAAGGTTTTAAAGCTGTAAGTTTGTTGCCGTCCTGTTGATTCCTCAACTCTTGCTAACTAGTGTAAATGTGATGAGATATGTATTTTATAATATTATTGTAAGGAACAATCTGCTCGAAGAGAACAAAGAATGCAGCACTGTCTGCAAGTATTTAGCAATTCCACTATTTGGCAAACAAAGTATAAAATCCCTTTCGAATAAAAAATATACATATAATGTATATATATGTAAAAATGTATATATATATATGTATATATATATATATGTATATAATATATATATGTCATACAGATGTATATGTATATGTAACATATATATGGTGTTTATTTGTATAAATATGTAAAAGAAATGATATATATATGTATATATATGTATATATATATGTATTATAATGTATATATATGTATATATATGTATATATATGTATATATATGTATATAATGTAAAAATGTAAATGTATATTTATGTATATATATATGTATATATATATATATATGTATATATCATAAATATATAT
>CM063509.1:55836925-55854425 GCA_032207245.1 Pardosa pseudoannulata
GAGATTTTCAAAACCCCGAATACCTCTGAGAAGATTATAAATGTGATTAAGAAGAAATGAAAACGGGCTAGGGGTCCAAATTCGACGCTTATGAAGTTGTTTTTGTTTCGTTTTTACTCTTAAGGGGGACAAAGGGCATTTAGTCAGTGAGAAATGAAAAAGCTGCTCTTTTCGATAATAGTGAAAATTTAATTTTTTTTTTTTTGTTTCGTTTCTGGAAGTGGAGATTTTAGGACAGTGGAGATTTTAGGACAAATAATTGTAATGTGATGCAGTGAGATATGAAAGTCCCCCATAATAGGGGCCAAATTCGAGAAATGAAGTTGTTTTGTCAGGTTTCTAAAAGCCAGATTTTAAGGCAAAAGGGCAGCGTTGTCTGAAGTTGTTTTTGCCTGCAAAGATGGTGAATATGATACAGTGAAAAATAATAAATTTTATTAAAATTTGTTATTTGTTTTTTTTTTTTTTTTTTTTTTTTCAAGATAAAGTCTATTTTTTTTTTTTATTTTTTTTTTTTTTCAATTTGCCCAAGTAGATCGCACTTGGCGTAAGAACACAAAAGCAGAAGCTTCGAAAATCGCTTTTTCCCGGCATATGGTCACTATCACCCTTCATAGTCCAAACAAACGAGACGCCAGAGATTTCAATCTACCAATTTTTTTTGTCTGTGAACCTTTGTGACAAGACGGTCCGATTGTGTCCCTTCGGTGCCATAATCCCATTCGGAGGGGGCAGGAGATGATTCGACAGGTCGTTCCTTCGAAGACAACAAGTTGATCGAGGTTCTTTGACCGGCGGAAACAATTTGCACAGACAAGTCAGATAACGTTTTTTCTTCTTATTTATTTTATTCGGAAAAGCCCTTAATCTCCGATAAATGCTACACCTCTGAGAAGATTCTAATGTGATACAGTGAGAAATGAAAACGGGTGATAAAGGGGGCCAAATTCGACGCTTATGAAGTTGTTTTTGTTTCGTTTTTTGTTTCTGGAAGTGGAGATTCCAGGACAAAGGACATTTAGTCTGCAATTCCCGATAAATGCTGCACCTCTGAGAAGATTCTAATGTGATACAGTGAGAAATGAAAACGGTCGATAAAGGGTGCCAAATTCGACGCTTATGAAGTTGTTTTTGTTTCGTTTTTTGTTTCTGGAAGTGGAGATTTTAGGACAAAGGGCATTTAGTCTGGAAGTCCCGATAAATGCTGCACCTCTGAGAAGATTCTAATGTGATACAGTGAGAAATGAAAACGGGCGATAAAGGGGGCCAAATTCGACGCTTATGAAGTTGTTTTTGTTTCGTTTTTTGTTTTTGGAAGTGGAGATTCCGAGACAAAAAATATTTAGTCTGCAAGTCTCGATAAATGCTTTTCTCATGTTTTTTTTTTGTCAGAACGACTGCTCGTTTTCAATTGGCCCAAATGAAAAGATCGCACTTGGTGTCAGAACAATAGCAGAAAGCTTCGAAAATCGATCTTTTTCATGATTTATTCCAGTTAAACACAGCTATCACCTCCTTCCCTCCCACACCGAACACGCTAATCTGCCAATCGGAGATATTTTGGAGTGGAAATCTTGAATCGATTTGCTTTCTTAATGGGTCGATTGAGAAATTGACCCTTTCTTCCTTCTTGGAGAATAAAAAAAATCGCTAAATAAAGAAAATTGGAATATGAAATACGAAGTTTTCAGAGAAATAATTACGCTACGCATCGCACTAGTAATGTCAAGCAAGAAGCAAGGTCCCATGGAAAAGATACTGCCCTAATTTCAAACATCTTTGAACATTTGTTTCAAGGAACATAGGATTAAAGAGAGTTTATGAAAGAGCCTTATTGCTTCAGCCCGTTTATATGGGAATGCGATAGTTTGCTTATTTTCATAGGTCCGGGCTAGTTGCAACTAGTTTCGATGAATCTTGAATATCCTTTTAAATGACCTGGTATAACCTAGTATAACCAAACACTTTTCTGTAGAAATACAATAAAACATGTTTAAGAAGTTCCCGTTTAAGAAGTCTTCCCGCTTAACACATTGCATGCGGGACACGTACTAGCACTTTTCTGACGGTTGATACTTCAACGCGGGACACGTACTAGTAAGTTTACTGACGATTGATACTTGAGCAAGGGTCACGTACTAGTACGGGTTAGTGTAACAACATGGTTTGTTTGTGGGTACAAAAATAACGGTATATACAGGAAAACGAAGCCGAATGTTCTTGTCTACTACATAGAGTCTGGGAAATTTAGATAAATAAAAACTAATTTTTACATTATTAGTTTTATGACTGCTCTTTTCATTTTTTTATAATGTAAAAATGTTTATATTTATAACATAATTCGAAAAAATTAAAACTATATACTACTATTTCTATTTGATTTTTCATATTTACGATACTATTATAAATTTATCCACCAAAAATTATATTTTTTGTTTACAAAAATCTTATGGTTGTTATTTACATATTTCTATTTATATATCTGTTTATATATTTCAATATAAAATACGAAAAGTTAGTTAAAAAATTAGATAATTTTCGATCTATTGGGATTTAATTGAATAACTAGTTTTTACATTATTAGTTTTATGATTGCTCTTTTCATTTTTTTATAATGTAAAAATGTTTAACATATATTTGTATATATATATTATATATTTGTATACATATATATTTCAATATAAAATACGAAAAGTTGGTTAAAAAATGAAATAATTTTCGGTCTATTGAGATTTAACTGAATAACTAAATTTAAGCGCAAAACGCACTCTTCTGGTATAATTCCGCTGCGAAATGTACCCGCACACAGTGTGTTAAGAAGTTCTACTTCTGCGATTCCGGTATTATTCACGTACTATATAGCAAATTTCTGTATTTAAGAAGTTTTACTTTTAAATATTTTCCCGGATTAAGAAGTTTTATTTCTTTTCCATTTCATCGTCAGATTTAATTTTTACCGAACAGAGATACAACAAAATATATATTTGTGGAAGAACTTAATGACAATAGAGCATTGCATTAATTATAATAATTATAATCAATATTGTATTAAAAATTACGTGACTTATTTTACTGGTCACAAATTGTTCGCATATACACCTAAGTAAGACAATTTATTATTACTATTATCTTTTATTAACTGTCAAATTTCTCTGCCCAAATGCTTTAAAATGATACTTATAGAGTTTTTGTAAAAAAAAAAAAAAAAAAAAAAAAAAAAATTCTTGGGCAGGGAAAAAACTTTACCCAAAACATTCGCGTGTGCACAGCGTAAGCGGTATAGTCTTCCGGCCCGGGAGACATTTTGAAAATTTCATTTTGGCCTGCGCTTAAAAGTATTTGCCCACCCCTGTATTACAGTAATACTAAAAGATGAATGGTTAATAAAATTAAAGGAAAGTTTCTCCGCAGTGGCAAATGGACTTTTTACACCATTTGATGAGAATATCCACAGATAATTCTTGAAGTTTTGAATTTTCAGTGTCATTTCATGATCCATGTTAACCCTTAGTGCTTCGTAGGCAAATTTTTTTTAGCATGATTACGCTTATGATGCAACGGAATCGTCGGTTTTGACATTTTTAATCCGTAGTTAAAACGTGTTCAGCCTCTGTACAGTTACGATTAAACCATTGGTTGACATTATTTATGGTTAGCAGCAAGGAGAAAAATTATGACAATTTAGAGTTGAGTGGTAATAAGAATTAAAAGGTATTGCAAAAGACAAATGTTGATTATAATTCTGATACTTTAAGTAGTGGTTCCGAAATTATACTACCCAAGTAAACCCAGAATGCATATGGGAGGTTGTTTCCAAAGATATCACACCATGGTGAATTACAAAATTTAAAATTTATCTTTCATTTGCAAGAAGAAAGTGCATATGTATCAAATAAACAAAATTAAAAACATTCACAAGCTCGTGTGATTCTTCTCACTTAAAATAAGACTCCATTTCACTAGTTCCGCTGCGAAAATGTGTCGGAGTTGCTGGTAGGCAGTGGTACAAAAATGTGCGGAGCGCTAAGGGTTAATATCCGAAATTTCAAGAATGACCATACTGGTAGACCCACGACAGTCTAAAGAGTGTGCGTGAGTGTGTGTGGGAGTCCCGTCTATAATCGATTCCTTGGGCAAACGGCCTCAAGGGAAGTCGCTGTCACCTGAATCGAATAATTTCATTCTTAAGCCCATGTAATGACGGAGAAATAAACTCGGGTCGGCGCTTTACCGACACAATGAACAAACGCCACGCCATTCTTTTATTCCGAAAAATCATCCGAGAATGAACTTTATCTAGCGATCGGCAACAATGTTAAGAACCCGGGAACCTTTTGCTTATGACGTAAATACCCTCAAGAGAACAGGGAAAGAAAAAAACACAAACAATCGAATAACCCGAAGAATATTCATCCCCAAAAAACAATGAGAAAAATAGCGAATTCAAATCCGCGTGCGACACCGGGGTTCGAAGTATCGCGTCAAGGGTCGGGCCGGACAATGGCCCGAGGACAATGGGCCCCGAGGAATATTTCGAGGTGTGCAGCCCACCACGTGACCTCTGCTTCCGCCGTAGCCTCGCACTATTCGAATATTCGGCCGACCCCCATGCATGAGTGGATTTATAATTTCGGTAGGCGTTCAGAGATTCACCTTTCTGGTCAGTTTCGAGGGGGAAACAATGGTGCCCTGCCCAAACAATGGTGGTCAGTTTTAGATAAAAAATTAAAATGGGCTTCGGAAGGCGTCGACTACATTGTTTGGCCAGCGTGAAGTTATTTTTCAAACAATGAGAATTGAAGTTATTTAGCGAATTTCGAACTCCAAAAATTCGAAAATTCACCTTTCTTTCATTCACCTCTATTCAGGAACGCCCTAATTTGCAACAAGCATGACATGACAGCATTAGTATCCCATCTGAGGCACGCACATACGCGTGTGTATGCATTATATATTTAGGGTAAAGAAAATGTAAGGTAACTATGCAAACGAATATAGATATTTTGTATAAAACTCCGAAAGCGGTTCTTCAATGAATATAGTCTCGAAACGGATCCGGTAATTACTTATATAAAAGGTACCGAAGTAAATTAAAAGCCAAAAGCCCTATTTACAGATCCAGAAATTTCTCAGGGGTTTTAAAATATACAATCAGGGATGAAAGCACTGCGTGTTTCCACCTTTTCCTTTTTAAATCCCACTTTAAACTAACTATTGTGGCTGTAGTTCACGCCCTGATTCATGGAGTCTAACCAATTAATACTTTATAGAGTCCCAGCGACTAGTTGGTTTGGAGTGCTATGGTCTACTTTTTTGCAACACACCTAATGAGACCGGGATTTACTGTTTAAAGCCATTTCCGAACGGCTACAAACATCCACGCCCCAGTGGGATTCGAACCCACGAATTCCGGTACCGAAGACGAGTGCTCTAACAGGTCGGACGGCCAGTTTAGGAAGTTCCGAGCAAAAAGGAGATACATGCTGTCCAGGCGTATTTCCATAGATCTAAGATTTTTCTTAGTTTTGATATACAGTTTAGATGTTCAAGTTGCAAGTTGTCCAGTCCCTAAAGTGAAGAGAGAATCTATACAACTGTTATTACGAAAATATATATCTTCGTCAAGAAAACAGCGTCCTGTTGCTTTAATTATATAACGGGATAGTAAATTAATATTGAAGAGAGATGATCATTGAGATGGGATAATAAAAGTAAATTGAAGAGAAATGACCATTAATAAGATAGGATAGTAAAATTAAATTGAAGAGAGATGGCCATTGATAAGGTGGGATAGAAAATTAAATTGAAGAACGATGACCATTGATAAGATGGGATAGTAAATTAAATTGAAGAGAGATGATAATTGATAAGATGAGATAGTAAATTAAATTGAAGAGAGATGACCATTGATAAGATGGGATAGAAAATTAAATTGAAGAGAGATAGTCATTGAAAAGATGGAATAGTAAATTAATATTGAAGAGAGATGGCCATCGATAAGATGGGATAGAAAATTAAATTGAAGAACGATGACCATTGATAAGATGGGATAGAAAATTAAATTGAAGAACGATGACCATTGATAAGATGGGATAGTAAATTAAATTGAAGGGAGATGACAACTGATAAGCTGGGATAGTAAATTAATATTGAACAAAGATGACCATTGATAGGGATAGTAAATTAATATTTAAGAAATTAAAATTGTCAACTTAGAAATTGGAGTAGAGGCTAATTTTTCTGTTGTTATTTTTATATAAGTAATAAAAAATTGACAATTAATCTATGTTTATAAATTATATTTAGATTGCTATTGTATTATTTCCTACTTCATTTTAAACCTTTCTAGATATTTATGTCTTTATTAGAGTCTTAGAGACTGACGCACCGAAATACCGTCTCTTTGTAATGGATCTGCGAATTAGGCGACGAGGTTAATATGTATAATACCCGCTCTTTCTCTCTCTCTCTACTCGCCACTATATCTATCTATCTATCTATATATGAATGTATGTATCCAGCAATTGTAAAAAAGCGTAAAAGTATATATAAAACACATGTATACGTATAAATGCAAATTACATATATAAGTGTAAAATGCACACATACATGTGTGTTGTGGTTGTATGTAAATTTACGCATGCACACACACACGTGAACATAGAGTACACACACATATATACATATACACACATATGGATATACATACATATATATGCATATACATATATACACATACATACATATATATATATATATACACATAGATACATATACATACATATATATACATACATATAGATACATATACATACATATATATACATATATATATATATATAAGTATACACAGATATATATATATATAAGTATACACAGATACATATACATATATATATGTATACACATAGATACATATACATATATATACGTATACACATAGATACATATACATATATATACGTATACACATAGATACATATACATATATATACGTATACACATAGATACATATACATACATATATATACATACATATAGATACATATACATACATATATATACATACATATAGATACATATACATACATACATATAGATACATATACATACATACATATACATACATACATACATACATACATACATACATATACACATACACACATACAAATATATATATATACACACACACACACATTATCTGCTTTATATGTACAGATACACTATGTACAAATACATGCATAAACACATGTAAACGTATAAGAGTATATATACATATACACACACAATAAGCAGATCTGCTTTATATGTACACACACACATATATATACACACACACAGTCATCATCCGTTCCTGGGGCGGTCGGTCACGCGTCAAACTGTCCACGAACTTTTCGGAAAAAAAAATTTCCGATTTTGCCCCCCTCCCTTCACACGGGCGCACGCGAGAAGCACCGGGGTCCCCCGATATACAGAGAGACAGGTTAACGTCCTAACCTGGACCTGCGGTGCGTAAGGTAGCCGTGGAGTAAACAACCGGGTAACGTCTTTAACGTCTTGTCGGAAAAAGAGAGGGGAAGAGAAAGGAGGAATATACAGAGGGAAAGAAAAAAAAAAACCCATCAAGAAATAATAAAAGAAAAAGGCAAGAAGAGGGAAAAGGTAGGAAGCGACGCGAAGTGGGATGGGAGAAGACTTCTTACTTTCTCACGGTCCTCGGCAAGGAGGCAAGGAGGGGAGGGGCCGAAGGGAGTCGGCCTTCGGATTGGTACCAGGTGGTCAAAGTCGACCGTCAGTTCCCACGCTCGCGTCACCCAAAAAAGACGCTACTGCTTCGTTCGCTCTCTCTCGCCTTATTTTTAGTGTTTTCCGGGCTCGAATGTGTGTCCTTTTTTATGTATATGGGGGGGGGGGGTTAAGTGATGAGACGTCGCTATTGGTGCCGAGAGGGATACGGGCCTTTTTCGGGCTTCCAGAGGGAGAGAGAGAGTGGCACAGTTTTTCGTGCAGAGTTTGCGGGGACGATGCCGCAAGGATATTTAAGTTTCTAACCACGTTTTGGTCCCAGTTCTGGATCTGTGAAATTTTTGGTCGGCTTTAGGTATCGTGGAGAAGTGTTATTATCAGAATTGAAGTCGAGTTAGCCATTAGCATACTCGTAGGTATTTTTGTTGATGGCTTTCTCAGATGCGGAATACAGAGAATTCGATTCCGATTGACCGAAAACCATGTGTATACACAAGATAGTTTTTCCGGCAAAGTTTGTGGTGATGAGGCCAAGAGGATATTTGTTTTTAATCACACTTTAATCCCAGTTCTTGGTTTGCGAAAATTCTTATAGGCTTTTAGGTATCGTCGACAGATGATGTCATTAGAATTGACGTTGAGCGCGCGATAAGGATGCTCGTAGGTGTTCTTATTAACACTGTGTGCGAGTACATTTCGCAGCGGAATTGCACAGAGAGCGGGCGTTTTGCGCTTACATTTAGTTATTCAGTTAAATCCCAATAGATAAAAAATTATCTAATTTTTTAACCAACTTTTCGTATTTTATATTGAAATATATAAACAAATATATAAATAAGAATATATAAATGACAACCATAAGATTTTTGTAAACAAAAAATATATTTTTTAGTGGATAAATTTATTATAGTATCGTAAATATAAAAAATCCAATGGAAATAGTAGTATATAGTTTTATTTTTTTCCCGTTCTGTGGTTCCGCATCGACTGATTTAAAAACTAGTTTTTAATTGTCTAAAAGTTTCCAGAATCTATGTAGTAGACAAGAACATTTGGCTTCGTTTTCCTGTATATACCGTTATTTTTGTACCCACGAACAAACCATGTTGCTACACTAACCCGTATTAGTACGTGACTCTCGCTCAAGTATCAATCGTCAGAAAATGTACTAGTACGTGTCCCGCATACAATGTGTTAATGAATTTCTCAATTCGGAGAACTGAGAAACTGTTGCCGATTGTCCGAAAACGATGCATATATATATATATATATATATATATATATATTATAATTGAATACATATATATACATATATATATACATATATATATATACATACATACATACATACATATAATGCACAGTTTTCTGTGCAGAGATTGTGGTAATGATGCCGAGAGGATTTTTATGTTTCTAACCGTTTTTTGGTCAAAATTCTTGATTTATAAGACTTTTGGCCTGCTTTTAGGTATCACAGAGAAATAAAATTATTAGATCTGACTTTGATTAGTATGGTTATATGTGTTTCTTCTCATAAATTTCTCCATTCGAGAGAAAGGACTGTTGAGTTGTATGAAGTTTAATGGCAAGGAGTCCTCATGGGACATTTTGTGCCAAACACATTGTTAAAATTTAAACTAAGGTTAAAAAAAAACCTCACTCACCTTTCCTTTCGGATGGATGCCAGGCTTCCACAATGAGAGAAAACTCTCCCTAGAAAAAAAAAGCAAACTAAATTTAAAAAGATGTCAAACAATCTTATTCTTGGTGAAATGTATAAAATTTAAAGTATAATGACCCGAATTCCTCAAATACGTTTTACAGTAAAGATTGTTAATAAATAGTATTTGGTCAACACATGCAATAAGGGAACGCATTAGAACCGATATGCATTCGGATTAAAATGACTAGATACGTTAAAAGCGCCATTTTCAGCTGTCAATATATGACTTAATATTTGAAGCCGCACTATAACAGTTTGGATCTTTGAAAAGTCTTGGAGTTACGCTTTACCACTCGTCGTCCCATGAGAGAATTCACATTCATTTCTAACAGATACAAATATCAATGGCAATAGCAGAATTTCAATCCAGTAGAATAAGAAGCATCCTATCTTTTCAGTTAAAAACAGACCACAACTTAAAATATTTGGCCTACTTTGAAGGGAGCATTGAGATCAGCTGTTTTATCTTTTTTAAATATAAAGGGTTTACAAGACCTTCAGGTTTTCAGCTGTCAATATATGACTTAATATTTGAAGCCGCATTATAACAGTTTGGATCTTTGAAAGGTCTTGAAGTTACGCTTTACCACTCGTCGTCCCATGAGAGAATTCACATTCATTTCTAACAGCTACAAATATCAATGGCAATAGCAGAATTTCAATCCAGTAGAATAAGAAGCATCCTATCTTTTCAGTTAAAAACAGACCACAACTTAAAATGTTTGGCCTGCTTTGAAGGGAGCATTGAGATCAGCTGTTTTACCTTTTTAAATATAAAGGGTTTACAAAACCTTAACAGGCTGGTGAAACATCAAAAGAAGGCAGAATATCTGTGACTTTTTTTTTTGCCTAAGTCATCTGCGTCTAATAAAAATGTATGTTCTATGTTTGCTTCTTTACTTTGTTTCTCATGCCATTCTTTAAACTAATGTCAGATGAATTTACTCTAAGGACATAAATGACAACAACAGTTTTGCATCAATTAACATTATACTATTAACAGGTTTATTTTACGAAATGGCATATTACAGGGGTGCCCAGGCTCCTTGATGGCTTTAAACTAGTGTCAGATGAATCTACTCTAAGGACATAAATGGCAACAACAGTTTTCTAGCAATTAACATTATACTATTAATAGATTTATTTTATGAGATGGCATATTACAGGGGTGCCCAGGCTCCTCGATGGCTTTAAACTAGTGTCAGATGAATCTACTCTGAGGACATAAATGACAACAACAGTTTTGCATCAATTAACATTATACTATTAACAGGTTTATTTTACGAAATGGCATATTACAGGGGTGCCCAAGCTCCTTGATGGCTTTAAACTAGTGTAAGATGAATCTACTCTAAGGACATAAATGACAACAACAGTTTTCTAGCAATTAACATTATACTATTAATAGATTTATTTTATGAGATGGCATATTACAGGGGTGGCCAAGCTCCTTGATGGTCAGAGCCATTTTTCAAAGTTTGAAATTTTATGCGAGCTACATTTAAATACGTATTTAAAAGGTATGCAAAAAAAGATCATTTTTTTTCAGAAATTATACTTATTGAATGTCATTTGGAAGTTCTCTGTCCTTTAATTTTTCAAGGAAATTTTTTAATTGTCCATGATTTTTTGCTTTGGTACGAATGTAATTTACAATGTGTTACATTGTTTTCATAATATCAGGATATTTTAAATATTTTGTAACTAGATGTTCTCGGTGAATTATGCAGTGAATCGATATGAATTGCGGAATTTGAGAATCGTCTCTTAAAATACCAATAAGACCGATTTTTTTTTTTACCCAGCATTACCGGAGCTCCATCAGTTGTAATAGTTTTTTAAAATATAATAGCACAAAAAAAGGGAACTCTGGGACATCGAGAGCCAGAAATAATCCTTTAAAGAGCCGTATGTGGCTCGCGAGCCGCAGGTCGGCCAACCCTGGCATATTACTTCGGTGTCTCAACTAGGTCGCCTGTTTAAGAAGTTTAATACCACTGACCTAAAGCAGTTCTCACGCATAGAAAAGAACCATTGTGGTTTCACTGCATGACAAAGATATGAATTTTATTGCGGGGAGAAACTTACCAGCCAGGTGAAGTTGAGGTCGAAGGTCATGGTGTCCGGGTCTGCGAGCACCTGCATCCCCTGTTCGGTCCCGTTGTCCGCCACTAGGAGGGGCGTGACGAACTCGTGGAAAGTGCAGGGGCTGGAAGGGTCGACGAGTGCCTGGTAGTGCTTGACGCAGAAGCGCAGGTACACCGGACAAGGTGGACACGAGCCGTCCACCCCCAGACGACCACTGCAACAGCCGCCAAGGATGTCGTCGCGACCCTCGCGGTTCTCGTAAGAGACTAAGTTCAGCTCAAAGATGCCAAAAGATTTCACCTATAAAATACGCAAAGTGTGAGGACAACAGCAATGAATGGAAAAAAAATCTTTCGTTAAGCATTATTAGAAAAAAAATCCATTAATAATGATGTGAAAAGGGAAAGCTGCTCAAAGTGTAAACTTAACCGTAAAACGATATTCTGTAGATGCAGACAAATATAAAATTATAACAAAACTAAATAAATTATTTCTTTCTCTCTCTGTGTGTGATGTTATATGTGTGTGTGTGTAGATAAATGGGTGCGTATACATCTATGAACATAGAAATTATATGTACACATACATACATATATATATATATATATATATATATATATATATATATATATATATATATATATATATATATATATATATATATATATATATATATATATATATATATATATATATAGAGAGAGAGAGAGAGAGAGAGAGAGAAAGAGGAACCCGCTTAAGAAGTTCCCGTTTAAAATAATCATCCACTTAACACGCTCTGTTTCAATGCTACCAATATTTTTCTTGTATCTCTAATAATAAATTCCCCAGGTTAAGAACTTTTATTTCTTCCAAACACCCTTTTACTTTTCATTGTGGGGCTAAATAAATATTTTATCTGACATTGACTTCAAACGATACATTTGTAGAAGATTTAAATGATAATAAAGAATAGCAAAAACCAGTCTTTCTTTAGAATAGCAGTTGTTGAAAATTAGGAAGTTAGAACACTTGCATGGTAAGACAAATACAACAAATATTGTGTTTGAAAATAATTCTCTAATAATTCGAAGCTTTTCTATTTTTTTTTTAATTTTGTAAATGTCACTCTATAATGTTTAAAACGACAGCTAATTCTTAATGAGTACAAGCTGTAATGTTCGAAGTTTTTTTAATGTCAGATTGTTTTATTCTGTGCAGTTCATAATAACTTAAATCTAAAATATTCATCAATATACATTTAGATATGACTTGGGTGTTAATAGGTTAATCTCCAAATCCTTACCCAAAAGGATGTCTTACGAAAGAAATATTAACCAATGTCCGTGCATAGTAAGACATGGGTTGATTCGGCAGAAAGACCTCGGGTATTAACTTATCAAAAGGCAAGATCGAGTGCTATCCGTTGAATCACCATCTAGTTCTTGTTTCATTGCATTCATCAAGATTCTTGATTAATTTTTCTCAACATAAATACATCCGTAATGCTTGTAGAGAAATAATTTGATGTGAATATTTTTTAATGATTTTTTTTGCAGATTTTTGCTTGTATTTGTAGGTCGGAATTAAAAAGCACTGTCACAATTTTCATATTTATGATCTTAAGATTTCTTTCAAATGTGTTTTGACCTGGGCTTTTAGTAAAAAAGTGAGCAAACATCTTTGAGGTAATAGGGCAGACATATCGCCTGTAAACATAAGAAAATAGCAGAAATAAGTGTCATGTCCAATGGCAAAAGCAAGAAGTTTTATGTCTTTTTAGTGAAAAACTTAGTAAACGGCTTTGAGGTAATGGTAAGCCATAGTACCTGTAAATATAGGAAAGTAGTAGTAAGAAATTTTGTGCTCAATACTGGAATCCATATTAGTACATAGTGCCTTTTTAAGTTTTTTAATTTTAGAAATTGAAGGTAATGATTTTATCACATCATAGAAGAGAAAAAAATGATACCCGAATAAGCAAAATTCTCAATTTAAATATAGAAAAGTAGTAATAAGAAATTTTGTGCTCAATACTGGAATCCATATTGGTACATAGTGCCTGTTTAAGTTTTTTAATTTTAGAAATTGAAGGTAATGTTTTTATCCCATCATAGAGGAGAAAAATATTATACACGAATATGCAAAATTCTCAATTAAAAAAATGAAAGTCGTTTTATGTATCTCCGATACACAGATATAACTCTTGATACGAAGTATCGATTCCTTAAACGATATTGCTTTTAAACCGAAAACGAAAATGCGATGACAGTTAAAGTGTTACATATACATTTGTGTGTTTGATCTCTCAAGGGTTTCCAGAACCGGTTCGCGACCAAAGATATCAGATCTAAACAAAACTAAACAACAGCAGCAAAAAGAAAAAAAAAAGAGATGATGAATTGGCCAATAAAACAACTCGCAGCATTGTCTTCTATCGCGTATCGGGCACGCACAAAAATGAAAAAAGAAAAAGAAACAAACCCGTCACACAGTGCGAGCTTCTGGTTTTTCTTTTTCTTCTTTTTCATTCACAAAAACCAAGCGAAAAGCGCCGTTTTATCCTTTTTACAAGAGCCGAGAATCAACAAACCGAAACCAACGACGGTTTTTGGAGAGACCTACACCGGTGGGGGGGGGAGGAGAAAGAAAAGGAGAGGAAAGAAGGAATCTTCGCACGGTCAGAAAAATTTCGTGGAACAGGTGTACGAGTAGTTGCTTCGGATCTGATTGTTTTAGACCGTTAGGTAGAGTGACAACTCATTTTCTTCGCAGTTGGATCTGATATAGGTGATTGTGGATTGCCTCCCAAACACATTTCTGGACAGAGGGGGAAGAAGTACTTCTGAGAATGTACGTGTGTTAATACTCAGCCTCGGCGTAAGCCAGCAAGATCCTTCTGAGAATGTAAAACGAACTTGTGAAGCCACCAGTAGGATTTTATTTAAATTTCGTTTTGTAGTAAAAAAGATAAAATACAGGTGACGATACAAGGGATTGTGGATTACCATCCAAACACATTTCTGGACAGAGGAGGAAGAAGTACTTCTGAGAATGTACGTGTGTTAATACTCAGCCTCGGCTTAAGCCAGCAAGATCCTTTTGAGAATGTAAAACGAACTTGTGAAGCCATCAGTAGGATTTTACTTAAATTTCGTTTTGTAGTAAAAAAGATAAAATACAGGTGACGATACAGGTGATTGTGGATTACCATCCAAGCACATTTCTGGAAAGAGGAGGAAGTACTTCTGAGAATGTAAGTGGGTTAATACTCAGCCCCGGAATAAGCCAGCCAGATCCTTCTGAGAATGTAAAACTAACTTATGAATTCACCAGTAGGATTTTATTTAAATTTCGCTTTGCAGTAAAAGAGATAAAATTACGAGTATCAAGATATTGGGAAATGCAAAATGTTATGGTTCTTTAGCAAAGCAAAATGAGAGTTGCTCTAAAAACCTTATCAAACATGAATATATATGCATTAAAAAAGTAATAGATCCAATTCCCGATTATTTTCCCGATGAAGAATATAGAGATTTTTCACATGGTTGCGAAAATTTGCTTTATCTTTAAAGATCCGTAACTTTAAAGACCTTATCACACATTAACCCAAACCAAAATATATTGGTTGATTAATTTTCGTGCCACTTGACAAATTCACTGATTCTTCACTGAGAAAGTTAATTGTAAACTGAATCCCTTATTTTTTTCACCCCGTACAGGTTGACGTATGAAAAGGCCTTAACTGTCCCTAAGACATTCTCGTCTACTCTCATATGAAATATTTGATAGCAGTTGTTTATTATACTTTAAATCATGCCAAATATATTACTACCTGAATCATTATGTCACTTAGGCGTTACTTCCAAGAAGTCTCCAAGAAAAGGCTAAAGCTTACAATTTTATAATTTGCTACAGCTTCTTCTCCAAATAACTCAGTATTGTTTAATGTCATATACAAATTTACCATCTTTTGCTGAACAAGAGATATCTATGTTTTGGTGTGAAATTGAATATCTTTAAACCAGTCGTGTATTCCGTTTCGTTTTTGAATTATGTTCATCCATGACCAAACGCACATAGCTCATACACACAAACATATTCCAAAACAGTCTTTTCCTCGTACTTAGATGTATCTCAAACGTCGTTATTCATCCAAATCACCAGGTTCAATATTTTGACGATGACAATGCATTCTCTCTCCGTAAGAAAAAGCAAAAGGACGATCAGCAACGTGTGAAGATGGTAACTCCCGGGCGAGACAGATATTCACTGCAGTCACTAATCCGGAAACCACTTTCTCCGGCTAATTAGGAAAACAAAAGCGAAAACAGGCTCTAATCTGGAGGAGGCATCTCCGTGAGTTATTGACAGGGAGAAAGCTGCCATCGACCGCTTAACAATGAACATACAAAACAATGGGAGCCGACAATGGTAGCCAAGCCCGTCTAGTCGTGACAAAGATGACTTGACGAACCGATGCTCATTTTTAGACTGCCACAAATGAGACTGGCAGATCTTAAGGATATCCTTGAAATTTATAGCTACTTTTTTCCTACTCTACCAAAAAAAAAAAAAAATTAGTAGTAGTAACTTTTTCTTTTATGGAAATAGCATTGGCATCAACCAAAAATTTGATTTAGATTTGGATGATCTATATACATATCTCAGATCACCTTAATTCCAATGAAACTTTTTTTGTGTGAAATTATACTTGTTTCCCTGTATATATGTATGTGCATTGTCATATAATGTTATTTAAGATCACAGGTATCACAACAAGAAAAATAAGTTTTTTGCCTAGATTACCACAAGACAAAATATTTATTTTCAGGGAAAATCACAGACACTTTCGTCAAAATTTAACTAACTCAAAAGTCATCTGAATAATAGCCCCAAAATAACTCTCTTCATGTGAGAGATACTAAAAGATCGATGTCTTTATGGTCAACTCAAAAGTCCTAAATAGCTTTAAAAACTCTAAGATAACTCCAGGAACTAACCAGGAGAGATAACCAGGATTGGCCAAGACCGTGTCTCACTCTGAAGGCGTTAACACATGTCAACACATAGTCTTGAAATAGCAACAAATTCAGTTTTTATGGTCAACTCTAAAGTCCTAAACAGCTTTAGTCATGAGTTATAAAAACTCTAGGATAACTCCAGGAACTAACCAGGAGAGATAACCAGGATTGGCCAAGACCGTGTCTCACTCTGAAGGCGTTAACACATGTCAACACATAGTCTTGAAATAGCAACAAATTCAGTTTTTATGGTCAACTCTAAAGTCCTAAACAGCTTTAGTCATGAGTTATAAAAACTCTAGGATAACTCCAGGAACTAACCAGGAGAGATAACCAGGATTGGCCAAGACCGTGTCTCACTCTGAAGGCGTTAACACATGTCAACACATAGTCTTGAAATAGCAACAAATTCAGTTTTTATGGTCAACTCTAAAGTCCTAAACAAACAGCTTTAGTCGTGAGTTATAAAATCTCTAGGATAACTACAGGAACTAACCAGGATAGATAACCAGGACTGCCCAGGAACGCCGTGTCTCACTCTGAAGGCGTTAATAGATCTCAACACGTACGCCTTGAAATAGCAACAAATTCAGGTTAGAATTCCTTTTTTTTTACCCTTTGATGAAAAATACGCAAATTTCTCTTCTGAGAGTAAAAAATTTTCAACAGATAAAACTATCCAGGATGATAAAACATATCTTGAACCTATAACACAAGAACCGTACATTCTGAGTGAATTTCTTGATTTTTTTAAAAAACTTTGAAATAAAAAATGAATATTAAATTCAGGTAGATGAATCCTTTTTTCCCCTTTAAAAAATACAAAACTTCTCCAAAAAAGAAAAAATTAAAGAGATTTAATTGCCGTACAGACACTCCCTTCGTTGAAATTTTTTCATCAAAAATGTAGATTCTTGAGTGAACGAAAAAATTTTAA
>CM063509.1:55859425-55871925 GCA_032207245.1 Pardosa pseudoannulata
ATAAATCAAGGGAAACAAACACTAGCTGAACTGTTTTACTAGCCAGAGAAAATTTCATACACACACCTTTATGACTAGTACTGTGAACAAACGGGATCAGTCACGAGAGCAATGTTCCTCACATGAGGGATTTTCTTTCTCGGAAATATCCCAAAAGATTAAAATAACTACAGGATCACACATTAAGGCTGATATGCGTCCAAATTGTAATATAAATCAACAATAGCAAAACACATACAGACACACACACTTGCTGAACTTTTTTACAAGCCAGAAAAAAAATTCCATACACACTTCTATATGACTAGCACTGTGAATGATGGATCATGTCCGGAGACCGATGTTCCTCACGTGATCGATTTTCTTTCCCGGAAATATCCCAGAAGATTAGAAAAACTACAGGATAACACATTAAGGCAGATATGTATTCATTTTGTGTATGTGTGTGTGTGTGAGAGAGAGAAGGAGAGAGAGAGAGAGAGAGAGAGAGAGAGAGAGATAGATAGATAGATAGAGATAGAGAGAAATAGAGAGAGAGAGATATAGATAGATAGATAGATAGAGAGAGAGAGATAGAGATAGAGAGAAATAGAGAGAGATAGAGAGAGAGAGAGAGATAGATAGAGAGAGATAGAGATAGATATAGAGAGAAGAGATAGAGAGAGATATATAGAGAGAAGAGATAAAGAGAGAGATAGATAGAGAGATAGATAGAGAGATAGATAGAGAGATAGATAGAGAGATAGATAGAGAGATATATAGATAGATAGATAGATAGAGAGATAGATAGAGAGATAGATAGAGAGATAGATAGAAATAGATAGAGATAGATAGAGATAGATAGAGATAGATAGAGAGAAATAGAGAGAGAGATAGAGATAGATAGATAGATAGAGAGATAGAGATAGAGATAGATAGAGAGAAATAGAAAGAGATAGAGAGAGAGAGATAGATAGAGATAGAGAGATAGATAGAGATAGAGAGATAGATAGAGATAGAGATAGATAGAGAGAAATAGAGAGGTATAGAGAGAAGAGATAGAGAGAGATATAGAGAGATAGATAGAGAGATAGAGAGAGATAGATAGAGAGATAGAGAGAGAGATAGAGATAGAGATAGATAGAGAGAAATAGAGATACAGAGAGAAGAGATAGAGAGAGAGAGATAGAGAAGAGAGATAGAGAGAGAGAGAGAAAAAAGAGAGATAGATAGATAGAGATAGAGAGAGAAAGAAAATGAAAGAAAGAGAGCAAGAAAAAGTGAGAGAAAAAGAGAGCGAAAGAGAGAGTGAAAGAGAGAAAAAGAGAACGAAAGAGAGAGAAAGAGAGAAAAAGAGAGAGAGAACGAAAGAGAGAGGGAAAGTGAGAGATAAAGGGAGACAGAAAGGGAGAGAAAGAGATATAAAAGAAAAATAAAAAGAGAGAGAGACGTGACTTTTTTACAGGCCAGAAAAAATTCCTATATGACTAGTACTTTAAACAAACAGGATGCACAATATACACTAGTCACGAAATACATGTTCCTCACATGGGAAGTTTTCTTTCCCAGAAATACCATGAAAGATTAAAATAAATACATGTTCGCACATTAAGGCTAATGGGCGTTTCGCTTGTAATATAAATCAAGGGAAACAAACACTAGCTGAACTTTTTTACAAGCCAGAAAAAAAGACTCCATATATATACTCCCATTTTTGGCTACAATTCTGTGGGGAGTCAAATTTCCCTATCAGTCATGCCATGGCGTTCACTGTCAACGACTCATTTGATACTCACACCGGGGGCACAACCTTAATTAAAATTCCAAACACACGTATGACATCGTTCTTAAATGACTCAATTTTCATTACAAATGAGGACACTTCTAGAATTTCCCCGTTTAGTCTGACCTACAAAACATTTTCCCAGACGATTTTCATTTTTTTTTCGTAAAATTATTCCTAAGTATAATCGAATTAAAGGTATTAAAAATAAAATGATTGTTAATTAGTTTTCTTTTCACTTGGCAGTAAATTATTATCATAGGTCGAATTCACAGCATTACCTTACATGGAAGAATAAGTTTGAAAAGAAAAACACATTTTTTTTAACCTAAGGATAATAAAATTTTATAAAATAGTTAATGACATACAAAAAATATCTAAGTGAAGCAATAAAAATGAACTTATATATTCTTTTTAACTGAGTTATAATTATAGATGTTTTGAGTGTTATTTAAGGAGACATTGCAATATTTTCAATGTATCAATAGATTATTGTACTCGTAAAATATTTAAATGTCCAAATTTCAATAGAAATATTCATTTAGAGAATATCTGGATCCCTTTTGTCAAATTTCAGTGTTATGACTGTACGTACGTATAAGGAAACTAACTTTAAAACCATAAACACTCATTGTGAATATAACTAAGAGCATATTGACTAGTTTCCATTTGATGTACGGGAGTACTCTTTTAACTCAAAAACAATCACAGGAGGTTGAAATTTTGTATTCAGGTCTGTTATAACACATATTTGCGTACATTTTCCACTTAATTCCAATGTGATTCATATAAGAAAAAATTCAATATAACGTATATTAACGTTGACAGGTATAACTATAAAATGTTTAGCCATAAAATGTTAAAGGTTTATATTTAGGATTGTTGCAACCACCTACTTATAGATCTCCAATTTCGATTTCAATACGCACTCTATATAAAGAATGTGGTGTTACTGTATAAAAGGTAAATACCTCTTTTGTGCACATTTTTATAGATTACATATTTGTTTACCTAACAATACGCAAATGATATAAGAAAAAAATTCAGTATAACGTAAATTAACGTTGACGGGTATAACTAAAAAATGGTTAGCCGTAAAATGTTAAAAGTTTATATTTAGGACTATTGCAACCACCTACTTACAAACGTCTAATTTTGATGTCAATCCGCACTCTATATAAAGAATGGGGTGTTACTTTATGAAAAGTAAATACGTCTTTTGTGTAAATTTTTTTATATTGCATATTTGCGTACCTCTCCGCTTAATTACCATATGTCATCCATATAACAAAAAAAATCAGTATAACGTATATTAACGTTGACGGGTACACCTCCAATTTTTATTTCTGCTCTCTATATAAATAATATGGTGTTACTTTATAAAAAGTAAATACCGTCTTTTTGTGCAAAGTTTTATATACTTATATATTACTACTTACTTACTTATTACTTACTTATTATAATTACTACTTATTAGATAAAGAATAAATAATATATAATAAAAATATAAAAAATAAAAAAAAAACACACAACACACACACACCATAAAATACACAACACACACCACACACACACAAAACACATAAACACAAAAACACAACACAAACACAAACACAATAGAACACACACAAAAACACAAAAAACAAACAAAAAGACAACAAAAACACAACAAAAATAAAACAACAAAAAAAAACCCTCACCCCCAACACACACACACACAACACACACACAACACACACACACACCACACACACAACACACACACACACACACAAATAAAAACATACATACACACACACACACAACACCAAACCAACACATAAAAAGAAAACCACACACACACACACCCAACCCAATAATAACACACAAAAAAAAAAAATAAAAAAAAAACACACACACACAAAATAAAATAAAAAAACACAAACACCACACAAACCACACAACACAAACACAAACCACACACACGAAAACACACAAACAACAAACCAAACACAACACACACACACAAAATAAAAAAACACAACCCGATATACATAATGTGTGTTTGTGTATGTAGAAATCTAAAGAATGATCATTTCAAATATTCAGATTTTATTTTAAGATTAAATAGCTTTTAAAATTATAAATTAAAATTCTAACCTTTTGGAATCCATGTGCCACGCTGGTAACAAGACTCTGCTTACAGCCCTTCAGCCTGACCGATGTGAACGCGATACAAAATACAGTAACCAAAACAGTTTTCGTCAAAAACCTTTTTTTTTTAGACTTATTTTCCCTAAGTGAAAACCCATTTAATGCCGAGGTTATTTTCACAGTTTTCGTTTTGCAAGTTGTTACCCAAACAGGAAACCAAATGGAAGAGATAAAATACAAGTCCAGCCCCTGGAGGTTAATATTAAATAGTTTTTAAAATTATAAATTAAAATTCTACCCTTTTGGAATCCATTAATAAGCTGGTAATAAGACTCTGCTTACAGCTCTTCAGCCTGACCGATGTCAACGCGATACAAAATACAGTAAATAAAACAGTTTTCGCCAAAAGTTTTTTTTTCAAGACTTATTTTCCCTGAAAGCTCATTTTATGCCAAGGTTATTTTCACAGTTTTCGTTTTGCAAGTTGTTACCCAAACAGGAAACCGAATGGAAGAAATAACCTCCAGGGGCTGGACTTGTATTTTAAGATTAAATAGCTTTTAAAATTATAAATTAAAATTCTAACCTTTTGGGCTCCATGCGCCACGCTGGTAATAAGACTCTGCTTACAGTCCTTCACCCTGACCGGTGTCAACGCGATACAAAATACAGTAACCAAAACAGTTTTCGTCAAAAGCCTTTTTTTAAAGACTTATTTTCCCTAAGTGAAAGCCCATTTAATGCCAAGGGTATTTTCACAGTTTTCGTTTTGCAAGTTGTTACCCAAACAGGAAACCGAATGGAAGAAATAACCTCCAGGGGCTGGACTTGTATTTTAAGATTAAATAGCTTTTAAAATTATAAATTAAAATTCTACCCTTTTGGAATCCATTAATAAGCTGGTAATAAGACTCTGCTTACAGCCCTTCAGCCTGACCGATGTCAACGCGATACATAACACAGTAACCAAAACAGTTTTCGCCAAAAGTTTTTTTTTTTCAAGACTTATTTTCCCTGAAAGCTCATTTAATGCCAAGGTTATTTTCACAGTTTTCGTTTTGCAAGTTGTTACCCAAACAGGAAACCGAATGGAAGAAATAACCTCCAGGGGCTGGACTTGTATTTTAAGATTAAATAGCTTTTAAAATTATAAATTAAAAATCTAACCTTTTGGCTCCATGCGCCACGCTGGTAATAAGACTGTGCTTACAGTCCTTCCCCCTGAACGGTGTCAACGCGATACAAAATACAGTAACCAAAACAGTTTTCGTCAAAAGCCTTTTTTTAAAGACTTATTTTCCCTAAGTGAAAGCCCATTTAATGCCAAGGGTATTTTCACAGTTTTCGTTTTGCAAGTTGTTACCCAAACAGGAAACCGAATGGAAGAAATAAAATACAAGTCCAGCCCCTGGAGGTTAATATTAAATAGTTTTTAAAATTATAAATTAAAATTCTACCCTTTTGGAATCCATTAATAAGCTGGTAATAAGACTCTGCTTACAGCCCTTCAGCCTGACCGATGTCAACGCGATACATAACACAGTAACCAAAACAGTTTTCGCCAAAAGTTTTTTTTTCAAGACTTATTTTCCCTGAAAGCTCATTTTATGCCAAGGTTATTTTCACAGTTTTCGTTTTGCAAGTTGTTACCCAAACAGGAAACCGAATGGAAGAAATAACCTCCAGGGGCTGGACTTGTATTTTAAGATTAAATAGCTTTTAAAATTATAAATTAAAATTCTAACCTTTTGGGCTCCATGCGCCACGCTGGTAATAAGACTCTGCTTACAGTCCTTCACCCTGACCGGTGTCAACGCGATACAAAATACAGTAACCAAAACAGTTTTCGTCAAAAGCCTTTTTTTAAAGACTTATTTTCCCTAAGTGAAAGCCCATTTAATGCCAAGGGTATTTTCACAGTTTTCGTTTTGCAAGTTGTTACCCAAACAGGAAACCGAATGGAAGAAATAAAATACAAGTCCAGCCCCTGGAGGTTAATATTAAATAGTTTTTAAAATTATAAATTAAAATTCTACCCTTTAGGAATCCATTAATAAGGTGGTCAATAAGATGAGGGAACTCAACCCTTTCCCCCCCACCATCCCCCCCTATTTTGAGACTCTGCTTACAGCCCTTCAGCCTGACCGATGTGAACGCGATACAAAATACAGTAAATAAAACAGTTTTCGTCAAAAGCCTTTTTTTAAAGACTTATTTTCCCTAAGTGAAAGCCCATTTAATGCCAAGGGTATTTTCACAGTTTTCGTTTTGCAAGTTGTTACCCAAACAGGAAACCGAATGGAAGAAATAACCTCCAGGGGCTGGACTTGTATTTTAAGATTAAATAGCTTTTAAAATTATAAATTAAAAATCTAACCTTTTGGGCTCCAAGTCATGCTGGTAGTGAGACTCTGCTTACAGTCCTTCACCCTGACCGAGTGTCAACGCGATACAAAATACAGTAACCAAAACAGTTTTCGTCAAAAGCCTTTTATTAAAGACTTATTTTCGATAAGTGAAAGCCCATTTAATGCCGAGGGTATTTTCACAGTTTTCGTTTTGCAAGTTGTTACCCAAACAGGAAACCGAATGGAAGAAATAACCTCCAGGGGCTGGACTTGTATTTTTAAAATTAAATAGCTTTTAAAATAAATTAAAATTCTACCCTTTTGGAATCCATTAATAAGCTGGTATAAGACTGTGCTTACAGCTCTTCAGCCTGACCGATGTCAACGCGATACAAAATACAGTAAATAAAACAGTTTTCGTCAAAAGTTTTTTTTCAAGACATTTTCCCTAAGTGAAAGCCCATTTAATGCCAAGAGTATTTTCACAGTTTTCGTTTTGCAAGTTGTTACCCAAACAGGAAACCGAAAGGAAGAAATAACCTCCAGGGGCTGGACTTGTATTTTAAGATTAAATAGCTTTTAAAATTATAAATTAAAAATCTAACCATTTGGTCTCCAAGTGTCATGCTGGTAGTGAGACTCTGCTTACAGCCCTTCAGCCTTACCGTTGTGAACGCGATGTAAAATACAGTAATCAAAGCAGTTTTCGTCAAAAGCCTTTTATTAAAGACTTATTTTCGATAAGTGAAAGCCCATTTAATGCCGAGGTTATTTTCACAGTTTTCGTTTTGCAAGTTGTTACCCAAACAGGAAACCGAATGGAACAAATAACCTCCAGGGGCTGGACTTGTATTTTTAAAATTAAATAGCTTTTAAAATAAATTAAAATTCTAACCATTTGGTCTCCATTAATAAGCTGGTATGAGACTCTGCTTACAGCCCTTCAGCCTGACCGATGTGAACGCGATACAAAATGCAATAACCAAAACAGTTTTCAAAAGCCTTTTTTTTTCAAGACATTTTCCCTAAGTGAAAGCCCATTTAATGCCAAGAGTATTTTCACAGTTTTCGTTTTGCAAGTTGTTACCCAAACAGGAAATCGAAAGGAAGAAATAACCTCCAGGGGCTGGACTTGTATTTTAAGATTAAATAGCTTTTAAAATTATAAATTAAAATTCTAACCTTTTGGGCTCCATGCGCCACGCTGGTAATAAGACTGTGCTTACAGCTCTTCAGCCTGACCGATGTCAACGCGATACAAAATACAGTAAATAAAACAGTTTTCGTCAAAAGTTTTTTTTCAAGACATTTTCCCTAAGTGAAAGCCCATTTAATGCCAAGAGTATTTTCACAGTTTTCGTTTTGCAAGTTGTTACCCAAACAGGAAATCGAAAGGAAGAAATAACCTCCAGGGGCTGGACTTGTATTTTAAGATTAAATAGCTTTTAAAATAAATTAAAAATCTAACCATTTGGTCTCCAAGTGTCATGCTGGTAGTGAGACTCTGCTTACAGCCCTTCAGCCTGACCGATGTGAACGCGATACAAAATGCAATAACCAAAACAGTTTTCCTCAAAAGCCTTATTTTAAAGACTTATTTTCCCTAAGTGAAAGCCCATTTAATGCCAAGGGTATTTTCACAGTTTTCGTTTTGCAAGATGTTACCCAAACAGGAAACCGAAAGGAAGAAATAACCTCCAGGGGCTGGACTTGTATTTTTAAAATTAAATAGCTTTTAAAATAAATTAAAATTCTAACCATTTGGTCTCCAAGTGTCATGCTGGTAGTGAGACTCTGCTTACAGCCCTTCAGCCTGACCGATGTGAACGCGATACAAAATACAGTAACCAAAACAGTTTTCGTCAAAAGCCTTTTTTTAAAGACTTATTTTCCCTAAGTGAAAGCCCATTTAATGCCAAGGGTATTTTCACAGTTTTCGTTTTGCAAGTTGTTACCCAAACAGGAAACCGAATGGAAGAAATAACCTCCAGGGGCTGGACTTGTATTTTAAGATTAAATAGCTTTTAAAATTATAAATTAAAAATGTAACCTTTTGGGCTCCATGTGCCAAGCTGGTAATAAGACTGTGCTTACAGCTCTTCAGCCTGACCGATGTGAACGCGATACAAAATGCAATAACCAAAACAGTTTTCGCCAAAAGTTTTTTTTCAAGACTTATTTTCCCTAAGTGAAAGCCCATTTAATGCCAAGGTTATTTTCACAGTTTTCGTTTTGCAAGTTGTTACCCAAACAGGAAATCGAAAGGAAGAAATAACCTCCAGGGGCTGGACTTGTATTTTAAGATTAAATAGCTTTTAAAATTATAAATTAAAAATCTAAATTTTTGGGTCCCATGTGCCATGATGGTAATAAGAATCTGCTTACAGGCTTCAGCCTTACCGTTGTGAACGCGATGTAAAATACAGTAATCAAAACAGTTTTCGTCAAAAGCCTTTTTTTAAAGACTTATTTTCCCTAAGTGAAAGCCCATTTAATGCCAAGGGTATTTTCACAGTTTTCGTTTTGCAAGTTGTTACCCAAACAGGAAACCGAATGGAAGAAATAACCTCCAGGGGCTGGACTTGTATTTTAAGATTAAATAGCTTTTAAAATTATAAATTAAAAATCTAACCATTTGGTCCATGTCATGCTGGTAGTGAGACTCTGCTTACAGCCCTTCAGCCTTACCGTTGTGAACGCGATGTAAAATACAGTAATCAAAGCAGTTTTCGTCAAAAGCCTTTTTTTAAGACTTATTTTCCCTGAAAGCCCATTTAATGCCGAGGTTATTTTCACAGTTTTCGTTTTGCAAGTTGTTACCCAAACAGGAAACCGAATGGAAGAAATAACCTCCAGGGGCTGGACTTGTATTTTAAGATTAAATAGCTTTTAAAATTATAAATTAAAAATCTAAATTTTTGGGTCCCATGTGCCATGATGGTAATAAGAATCTGCTTACAGGCTTCAGCCTTACCGTTGTGAACGCGATGTAAAATACAGTAATCAAAGCAGTTTTCGTCAAAAGCCTTTTATTAAAGACTTATTTTCGATAAGTGAAAGCCCATTTAATGCCGAGGTTATTTTCACAGTTTTCGTTTTGCAAGTTGTTACCCAAACAGGAAACCGAATGGAACAAATAACCTCCAGGGGCTGGACTTGTATTTAAATAGCTTTTAAAATTAAATTCTAACCTATGTCATAAAGTGCGATCCAAAAGCCCTTCACTTATGCAAATGAGATCAGATACAAAATCTACTAAGTCTTTAAAAATAAGCTTCTTTCCTTTAAAGCCTGGCTTCAGAACCGTTCAAATGAAAAAGGAAACAAAAAAGAACCAGAGAAAGTTCTTTTTCCATTCTAAAAGTTTTTTGCAAAATTTACACCAATTTGAAGTTATGGAACGAATAAAGAATACCTCCCACTGACTTTTATTTTAAGAAAATACATTTAAATTAAATTTTTTTTTTTTCAAAATTTTAAAAACTTCAGTCCTAACGGTTTAAAACGCCATTTAAAATAATAATTGCGATCATTTTTAAAAGTTCCTTTTTTAGTGAATGTAAATTTTAAGGAAATGAAATGCCATTGTCAGTTATTCAAATTTTCTTTCTAAGGTTACCCAAAGGAAACCGAATATAAACAAATAACCTCCACTGACTTGTATAGATAATGAGATTTTATAATATTTAACCTAGAAAATGATAAATATAATGTATAAATTATATATATTCTTTTAATGCCTAGGACCGATTAAAATTCTATCCGCGAAAAAACCTTCCAGCGGGCCAGAGTTTGCTCATCCCTGCTTTACACAGTAAAATTTAGAAAAATAATTTACGTTCGTAAAACAGGAAATTCTATCGAATCTTAAACCATTCATTTTGATTTTGTGGAAAAATTCTAGTAAACTAAAACAAACATCTATTCTAGCTATTTTTTCAAAATGCGTAATAACCAGTTTTTAACACAAAAAAGTGCAATTTATGATAAATTTTTCTAAAATTTTAAAAACAATATACAAGTACCTAACGGTTTATAAGTCAACAATACGTTGGATTTCATTTTTAAAAGTTCCTTTTACTGAGAAGTGAGATGTACTGATTTTAAGGAACGATGCTAAATCACCATTTTTAATTATTTTTTGTGATTCTTTAAAGTTGACAGTTGTTCACTATCGATGAAAAATCCCCGATCTTGTGCGGAAAATAAATAATAAAATTTTATACAGATCATGGTGGCCCATGTTTATTAATCTTCGTTTTAAAAAGGAGGCAAATTAAATTTGTCTTTTAATTTACTCGAAATAAAACTATTGAAGGCCTTTAAACCTTTTAAGTTTTGCCTTTATAAAAAAATTTAAAAAATAATTTTTTTTGCTTCTTGAAAAAATTCAGGAAATTTGGTCGAATCTTAAACCATTCATTTGTGATCTCTGTGGAAAAATACTTGAATAAAGCACAACAAACTTCTCCCACTTCTAGCTATTTTTTTCAAAATGCGTGATTATCCCAGTTTTTACTTTGTAGGAAAAGCTGTGCGCCAATTATTTCAGTGAAAATAAATGCATATAACGGATTTGGTAAGGAAACAAACTGACTTACCATCTCTCTAAAGGTCTTATCACACGTCAACAAGTATGTGTTAGCTTACGATTCCTTTTACTACTGAAGAATGTGCAGATGTATTGCGTTACAGAGAAAATTTTCAATCGGACTTATTTTAATTGAGGTTGATTTGTGATTAGACCTTTATATGGTTGACAGTTTTTCACTATCGCATGAAAAATCCCCGTATTCTTGAATGCGGAAAAATGAAACTAAACTAAAACTTCCCGGAGCTACAGATCATGTGTGGCCCATGTTCTATGGTGTCAATCTTCGTTTTTGAAACCAAGGGCCCAGGGTTACGAAGGATTTGTCTCGGTTAAGTGATCAACGTTATTCGAAATAGAAGTCCTAAATTGAAGGCCTTTACTAACCTATTGAAATCTTAAGTTAAGATACATGGAGCCTTTATAAAGCACAGCATTAAAAATTATCTTGTAGCTTCTTGTCAAGATTGAGAAAATTTGGCTCAATTTAAACCATTTCTTTATGGCCTGCATGTAAAAGTATCAGAATAAAACGAGCCAAACTTCTCACACTTCCAGCTGTTGCCAACCATTGCAGTGAAAATAAATGCATAAAACGGTAAGGAAACAAACTGACTTATCTCGCTAAAGGTCGTATGACACGTCAAAAAGTATGTGCTAGCTTATGATTCCTTTTACTACTGAAGAATGTGCAGATGTATTGTGTTACAGAGAAAATTTTCAATCGGATTTATTCTAATTTAGGTTGATTTGTGATAAGGACTTTATATGGTTGACAGTTTTTCACTATGACATGAAAAATCCCCGTATTCTTGAATTGGGAAAAAATAAAACTAAACAAAATCCCCGGTGCTACGGTGTCAATCTTCGTTTTTGAAACCAAGGGCCCAGGGTTGCGCGAAAGATTTGTCCCGGTTAGGTGATCAACTTTACTCGAAATAAGAAGTCCTAAATTGAAGACCTTTACTAACCTAGTTAAGGTATATGGAGCCTTTATAAAGCACAGAATTAAAAAATTATCTTGTCGCTTCTTGTCAAGATTGAGAAAATTTGGCTGAAGATTAAACCATTTCTTTATGACCTCCATGTAAAAGTGCCAGAATGAAATACGCCAAACTTCTCACACTTCCAGCTACTTTTTGAAAGGCGTAACGATCTCTCGTTTTTGCTTTGTGGAAAAAAAGCTGTGTGCTGACCATTGTTGACAAATTGGCTATCCATTTTTTATTTTTTGATCCGTTACTTCCTAATGGTTTTTCCGTGGCGGAATTCTTCTGAATTGCTGCGGAAGTGGACAGCCGGAAATCGAATGCCACTAGATGAAGTGCTCCCCCTAACTCCATTCTCCGTTATATTGAAAACACTGAAAGCCGTAGAACAGAATAAATAACAAACAAATATAACTGTTGCGCAGATTGCACATAGCCTCCCAGCTTGTTGTATTCTAGCCCCCCCCTCTTTTGTCACGTTGCCATAAAAATACACAGCTTTTGTGCGCTTCCCCCCACTTACATATACCGTACATTTGGGTTGTTTAAGAGATATTGCTTTGTATAATTGGAATGGTATTATTTCGTTTTCCGGAATAAGGAAAGAAAGAGTTTGATATTTTTTCCCTGTATATGTGTGGGAGGTAAAAATACTGTGGTATGGAGTTCTCCAAATC
>CM063509.1:55876925-55881925 GCA_032207245.1 Pardosa pseudoannulata
ACTCTTCAATACTGTAACGTGAGTTACACTGTTAACCGAGGGACGAGGTCACTGACATCGCCCTTGTCTCTCGGTCAACAGTGTAACTCAAGTTACAAATACCTCAGTTCAAATTTCTCTGTTGGCATGGTTGGTAGTAGATGTCCAAGCGGTAGGGCCCTTTCACATTAGTCTATGTGTAGCAAAATAAAGACCAAAAAGCTAAAAGCCGAATCGAGGTTCTAAGACTTGAATGCATGCTTATATCAATTGCTACATTAAATAAACACTGGAGAAAATGCCTGAAGTTCTTTTTACTAGTTTCTGCTCTCTAAAGTCAGTTCTGACTTTTAAAACTTTGTACATTGTTAATGTAAATCATAATCTTGCAAAACAAGGTGGAAATTGACATTGCATTTACCTTGGGGTATACAATACTCATGCCATGCATCCTAGAGTTTAAACAGACATGAAAAATCTTTTTAAAAAAGATTTTTCTTTTCTAGTAACGGTTTTAGGCGACTCGGCGCCGTGACTTACACACGAAAGAAAATTGTAGAAAAACAGAAAGAGAAAACGTAAGCAAAGCGATGAGCGATGTTATTTTGAGGACGGGCGAGCAGCAAAAATACAGACACACTCGGCAGGAAATGGAATAAATACCGTTACTCACGTTTTAGGGATCCTTCTGCGATTTTAACAGGTGTCCGAAAAGGGTTCATTCACCTGCGCTTTCACTTCTAGAGAAAATGGTAACGTTTTATTATCGGACATTTGTTATTAATTTTTTTTGTGAAGTTGAGTAGGGTTATAATGCGTGAGAGACGTTGAGACATGTTAAACGGAAAACGATCTGCAGTTTTGTTTAGTTCTGTATGGTACATATTTTCTACATGATTGCTAGGTAGACAAGACTATTATTTCAAGTTAGTTTTCAAATGGCTACAAATATTCAATTCAGCAGTGAAATTTAAAACCACGATTTCTGGTACAAAAAAGGGCAGCACTACTTGTACTGACATCATTCAGAAAAATTACAGAAATTAGTGAATTGAGACATTGTTTGCCATTTTACGATTCACTTTTGGATATACCAAGGCTTATTTAAATTGAGAACCTGATAATTAATGCAAGTTCCCCATACTTTTAGATGTGAAAGCGTAGTTATCAGCATGGTAATCACGGAATGATGGGTTCTATTATAGCAGATGCTTGGAATTCAGCCCTGTGTAAGCTATGAACTTTCAAAATAAATATATATTCGAACGTTCTTTGGCTGGGAGGTATCGACCCCACAGACATTGGTATCAAAATAAAGCAAATTCTATACGTTATTAGTGTTGTTCTATTAAGGTCAACATTTAGAGACAAGAACTGATCAAACTGTAGGGATCTCCATATTCTGCACAGCTTTTTTACTAATTGCATTAAGCTGATTACTAGTATCTATAGATACGCATATCAACAATGGGATTCAAACCTATGGACTCCGCTACCGAAAATTATTTCCCAACATATTATACTATCGGATGATCGTTTCATAGATATTTGGTTGTGTGTTAAATCATGACATATCCTGATATAGGTTTCTCCCACTACAAGAAATAAAGCAACCATGATCCAATTGTGGGGCATACTTTTCACTCTAAAAATTTTATAATTCCCAAATAGTTTAAGGCATTCGAGAGGAAACTATGATTTGATTTGGTTTGGTTTAGAACGATACGGTCTATTGTATTGATAAACGGGTGGTCATGAATCGGGTATCAGTTTTGGTCATCATCATCAGGGAAATTTTCTTTCCTGATCTGGTGCCTCCCTCTCAGCGAGAGTCAAACTTATCCTGTTTGTTTTTTGAGCATACTGCGAAAACATCTCGAGCTCGCACACTACAATTCTAGTCCCATACACTAAACTATTTTGGGTCCACCATTGTTTAATGCTGATTTTGAACAGCTACAAACTTTTAAACCTCAGCAGGATTAGACGTTTAGAGACATCAGAATAAGACGTTTAGAGAGGTCTGTATACCCTCCCGCTGAGAGGGTATACATATTCATAAACTTATCCTGCTTGTTCTATGAGCATACTGAGCAAACATCTTGAGCTCGGCACACTAAAATTTTAGCCCTATACACTAAACACTAGACAATCTTATGTCCACCCATAGTTTAATGCTGATTTTGAACACCTACAAACGTTTAAGTCCTCAGCAGGATTTAAGCCTGTATACCAAGAAGCAAAACTTAATGAAACACCTATATTATATTTATGTTTGTTCTAGAGTATATCACCGAAAAAACTTTTGAGATTGAATATTTATAACATTTATGGATAATTAAACCCAAAACGTATAATTCATAAATTTTCAAATTCTTCTTTAAGAAACTAAACTTCAGGATAAGAGTTATCTAACAATTTAGACTGTGGTAGGGCTTATTTTAGAATATATAATTTTCGATCCTGAGCCTCGTATCACAACTCGACTTTCAACACCAAGCGGTTTGCAGCCATTGATACAATGGACGCTTTCTAAATCTGGCATCATGGGAAGATTTTCGGCAGCGGATTACATATACAGTTAAAGCAAAGTCGCTTCCACGCTGCTAAAGATGTGGACCTTGACGCTGCGGTGGGGTGAAGCACCGTGGTTTTTGCAGATGAAGAATTCTGGTGCCGCCCAAGACACGAGATTTCCCATTGAGAGTATTCCCTCATCCGTAGACTTCGGGCTTCACGCTTCGGCTAAGAGGAAGCGCTCCTCCTTCGCGAAACCTATACAACCTTAGAGAGACGAGTTTGGCAGAAAGGTTTCCCCACCTTGCTGAAATTTGGGAAAAGTCGTGAAGGCAACAGAAAATAGCGTCCGTTATTGACAGTAAACACCGAAAGTCGGTCATGTTCGTGTTCACTTTCGCTAGTACGCGTAGGGAAAGTACCGTCGTCAACATAAAGGTGAGAATGAGGTACCACTTTTGATACTACATGAAGTGCGAGAAACACATATATGGAATTAGGTCTCAAGGTGTGTGAAGACGGTAAATAAGGATCACGTTTAGCTAAATGATTATATATATAGAATGTGGCTTATACTAAAATGGCAAACCTGTAGTATTTTGTGGATACGATATCTACAATGAGATACTTTATATAAATACATAGTATATTTAACCCTTTGAACTCGAGGGCCATTGAAAATTTGTCTTCAAACTCGAGGGCATCGCTACGGAAACAATGCAAAATAATTAGTTTTTACGATTTGTTTTTGTTCTTATGTTAAAAACTGAAAATTATTTGCACTGTCTCCGTAGCAGAGCCCTCGAATTTGAAGACAAATTTTAAATGGCTTCGCTCCGGAGTCCTGGAGTGCAAAGGATTTAATAACCACACATATACATCGCAAGTACCACTAAAAGAGAACGATGTTTATAATGTGTTACACTTTATAGTATATCAATGGCATGGTTGTACAATGTAATTGTATATAAAACGATTCTATTTCCTTATTGGTGAAATCACTGTGATGGTCCATTTCAGACTGTGAAAGACTATACGTACAATATCAGCATACTTTCTTTCATGTGTTATAACCCCTACCCGTCATCTTAAACGATTCATTCGTAACTAATGATTTGGCTATAGTCTTCCGACGCACATGTAACTCTCATACAAATATACTTCGAAATATATATACAAACCCTCATGTATATGGTACATATTTACTAGTTTCAAAGGCTAGATGTCATAATGAAAAGAAAATGTTAGATCAATGTCAAGGCGATAGATGTACAAGTTTTTCACTCAACTGCAGGAATTCTCACGACTTCGCAGACTCCCAGAATCTGTCGACATTCTCCATTAAGACAAGAGATGAGGCCAAAGCCCAAGATGTTGAAACATTGTTTTTCCTCCTAACACGCGACATCCTAATGCACGTCATCTAATGTTTCGAAGGGACTCGTTCCAAACCCGCATCGCTGGGGAACGGGGTGCGTTTCGCAATGTCGATAAGACGTGAAAATAATCGAATAATGGCCGATTGACCGTTCCCAGGTCTTATTTTGACCGATCGTCAACCTCCGCGCAAAATAACGCTTAATCGCGCTCTGCACGCGATCCATGCCTGCCGGGCGTCACACACCCATCAGGCATGCTGGGCACTTTTTAAACAAAAACAGATGCATCTAAACACACAACCTCTGTACACATATATCTTAAATATTTAGCTCTCCATCTGAGTATTTTTAATTTATCTTTGTAGAAGATCATAATGTTTACCCATTTCTTTAAGGATCTTAACAACTTTTCGATTGATACGGATCCTTAAAACTGCATGCCTTTTATTTTTACACGAGATGTTTAAACTTTGCCTTAAAATCTATTAGAATTCGTTGATAGTATATAGCATAGACCACGGGTGCTCAACCCAAATCGGTTGGTGGGCCAAAAAACAATTTACTAAACTGACGTGGGCCGCACATATAATAATAAAAAAAAAATATTCAAAATATTTTATTATCGTGCAATATTCAAAATATGCATTTTTACAGTGCCAGCTGCGCCTGTACATAAACGTTGTATTATACATATATCATAACTACAACGACAATAAACATTAATTATACTGTATTTATAATCAACTCCAACACCTTACCTTCCTCCCTAATCATGAGAGTTAAATTATTATTATTATTATTATTATTATTATTATTATTATAATTATACTATAAACATATATTTTGTTTATTCACAAGCACTACTACATGTATTATTTTAAAATGAATGTGAGATTTGTTATTGCATTTTACTAGAGATTTTGTAAATATCAACGAATAATGTAGTCGACACTCATCGTAGCTGATTGGTCATGTTTTTATCGAGCAACCTGCTGCGACACTTTGTTTTTTACCAGGTTTAATTTGGAAAAAATGATTCGCAGCGATAAGTAGTTCCAAATGCTGATATAATGCACATTGCCAATCGTCTTAAATTTGAAAATTTATCTTCGGCGATATATTTTT
>CM063509.1:55886925-55889425 GCA_032207245.1 Pardosa pseudoannulata
ATCAAGTCTCGTATACAGAGACAAATTATTGAATAGTTCTCTTTAATGCACAGGGAAACCTTCGTAAAGTGTACTTTACCTAATAAAATATTACTTTTCCTAATGCATTGTAGTTAAGTTATTGGAATTATCTGGCAATTCAAGATTTCTGAGAAGACGAATTATGTAACTCTCATAAAACACTTTTGTAGTGACACCTGTCTATTCGAGCGAACGCGGTCACACCAAAAACGGAAAGCGATACAAAGATAATATTGGGAAAGATGATCCAAGACCTACAAAGTGTGACATCAAGTCTCGTATACAGAGACAAATTATTGAACAGTTCTCTTTAATGCACAGGGAAACCTTCGTAAAGTATACTTTTTCTACTAAAAAATACATATAAAATTACTTTTTCTAATGCGTTGCAGTTAAGGTATTGTGATTATCTGGAAATTCGAGGTCAAGATTTGGAAGAAGACGAATTATGTAACTCTCATAAAACAAATATCGTTTTTGTAGTGACGCCTGTGTATTCGCGTGAACGCGGTCACACCAAAAAGCAAAGAGCTACAAAGATAATATTGGGAAAGATAATCCAACACCTACAAAGTGTGACTATATCCTATTTTGGACACATACTCTACACCGGAAGAGTTTATTCAGAATGTTGGGATACATTACACAATAGGTAATAAAACCTAAGCTGAGTGGGCAGGACTTCTTGAATTGAGTATACGACCTCATAGGTCTTTACTGACATTGCTCAAGGCTTTGCTTTACTTTATATAACTTTGCACGATGTCATGCACTGATAGTTGGATGTCATCTGGATATAAATCTTCTTATCAAGAAAATGTGATTATTCGATGTATAGAAAATATAAATGATGCTGCGATAAATGTTGTTGGAAAGAATCAAGATTATTTAAAGTAATGTTTTCCAACAGGACTGTCATTCGCAAAAATCTAGGTAAAAATTCTTTTTACCAGTTATGACACCATGCGAAAGTAAGAAAAGTAATTTTTTTTACCAATAAGAGGAAACCTGAATTTCCCGATTTATATATCATTTGAGGTTAATTTCAATTTTCATGGAAAAGTTATTATAAATGCTTAGCGAGGTTTTTTTGTTTAATTCTTTCTCTGTTTCTTCTGGAAAAGTCGCTTGCCTCCAAATCTTAAAATACTAAAACACAATTTCGTATGCCACTTAATAGTTTTATTTAATTTGTATTGTATTATACTGTAGCTTATTGATTTCTTGCAAGTATCATGCTCAACTTTGGGCTATACGAAGATCTAGTGAGTTTGTCTCTTGCTCTATAAATTAATAGGTAGAATCAAGTGATTAAATTCATATCCAATAGGAATTTCAGTAGTAGACGTGCATAGCACGTCATTCTTTCTTTAGAAACAAAGAAGAAGTCACAAGATATTATAGTGAAAGAAGTTAACACATTGTGTGCGGGTACATTTCGCAGCGGAATTGTACCGGGAGCGGGTGTGTTGCGCGTAAATTTAGTTATTCAGTTAAATCGCAATAGATCGAAAATTATTTCATTTTTTAACCCACTTTTCGTATTTTATATTGAAACATATAAACAAATATATAAATAGAAATATATAAAATTTTGTAAACAAAAAATATATTATTTAGTGGATAAATTTATATTACTATCGTAAATATGAAAAATCAAATAGAAATGGTAGTATATAGATTTAATTTTTTCGAATTATGTTATATATAAACATTTTTGCATTATTAAAAAATAAAAGACAAGAATATTCGGCTTCGTTTTCTTGTATGTACCGTTATTTTTGTACGCACAAACAAACCATTTTGTTACACTAACCCGTACTAGTACGTGACTCGTGCTCAGTTATCAATCGTCAGTAAACGTACTAGTACGTGTCCGGCATACAATGTGTTAACACATTACATGCGGGTCTATTTTATCGTGGACTTACGCGTGCAGAAGGCGTTTTTTTGACTCGCGCCTGAAGAATCTACTAAAAACATACTTTTACGTCACCTGCGCACCAGTGACAGTCTACGAAAAAAGTAAAACTTCGTTTCCCTACATGTAATGTGTTAAGAAGACTTTTGTTAAGAAACAGACATTTGTGTCAGCAATAGAAATCAAACCCATAAACTCCGGGGCTCACAAAAAACAGACATTTCTATAAAAGAGAGTTTATAAAATCTAGACTTTTTACTTAAGGTTGATTTCTACGAACTGTCACATCCGTAGTGAAATTGAAATCACAGATTAGAATTCAACTGTAGGTTTTATTTTGAATTTATGATTTCGTAATGGGCTATACATAAAAAAACTATCTCTTTTCATTTATAAGATTATTTCAATAACCTTCCCTATAAATAATTATTTAAGAGAACAACAGCGTACCTACAAAACTGCATAATTAGACAAAATATAGGAAACTCTAGTTCACCTCCAAAATAAGAAGGTTGGCGTACACTTTTATGACCAAACTTTTAAGATCGATATACATTT
>CM063509.1:55896925-55899425 GCA_032207245.1 Pardosa pseudoannulata
GGACGAGCGTAATGATGTAAGCCGACCTCAGTCATAAACGGTGTTCCCAGAAGGTCACTTTTCCCGTTTGTGCCAAATTGTGATGGATGAATGGCTGATTTGTTTTTCAACGCCATTCCCTGTCACATCGAGTGTCATTAATTGCCAAAAAACAAATAGCACAATCGAAAACTCGCCTTGACTTTCACCGAAGAATTCATTAAGCGTTAAGTTGTCCCTTAAATGGAACCAGAGCAGATTTCGGCTTTTAAAAGATTAACTCCGGAGGAAATGAATCTACCATGCTTGAACTCATACACATGCAGGTAAATTCCAAATAATTACAATGTTTTAGATTTATTTTCCGCCCTACCTTCAAGTCTTTTGGAATTTCCAGTGATTTTCCAAAATATTGATTTATGTATTTCAGTATTAGTTACGTCATGTTGGCAACGAATGAAAATCGTATTATCGTCCAGTAAAAATCTCTATTAAAATTGATTTCGTATAGTGTATATTTTGGATACTATTCAAGATTGCTATGAAGTAAAAGTTTGAATTCTATAAACTAGATTACTATTAACAAGCAGATGCACATTTAATTTTTAAAATATCGAGTGGCAATCAGATTAAAGCAAGGTGCAAATTATACATCAATGCCAAAAAAGAGAATATTTTAAATACATTAAGTTTTTTTCAGTTCGTAAAAGAAGTAAATATACACTAAATTGAAAGTTTTAAAAAAAATGTTATTTTCAATTTTTAATATAAATTTACCATCTATTTAAAAGTTAAAATTTAATAAGTTTAACCCTTTGCCCTGTCCATTACGTAATATACACTTATGACTTACATGCTTGTATGTAACATGCGAGACACAATGCTATAAAATATATAAAAACTATATATATATATAAAATATATTCCACTACGTATCACATGTGATACATTGGACAGCCGAAGGGTTAAACATCAATTTTAAAATATTTATCTGGATGAAATTTTATTAAAATTGAAAAACTAATAATAAGTAAAACTGCACCAGATTTATTTTTTTTAAAACAAGAATATATTAGCATATGAAATAATTAACATGTTAAATTTTTACTAACTCAATTTTTACTATTAAATTGAAATAAATTCAATACATTTCATTTTACTTATCTTTAACTACAACGCATTTCCGCATTAATTTGATACTTTCCTTTAAAAAAAATATTTAATTAAGTGTTGAATTTTCTACATGAAAACCATGTCTATCTTTCATATACAGGTTGCGTATTAAACTCCGATGTTGGTTTAGACTTTATATAAAATACACTAAAGATATTTTTAAGCCGTGTTTTACAACTTCATTACACTGGTATAAATATTTACTCAGCAGCATCAATTCATTAAGGTGAAATTCGATTTTAAGGCCCATACTAAAACTTAAAGAAAGAACAAGGAATAGTAACAATAATAATGTTAATATAATATGCTTGTTTAAATGTAAAAAAAATATGTTTTGAACTATTGTATTGCCTGCTGGTGAAACTACCCATTCAAGGAAGTGTGTAATTTTTGTATATTAGTGTATACCTGCATATGTGATACACATTAAAAGGTACTTGTTTTTAAATTTACAAATGTATGTTTTTATGCATACGTTACTTGCATTCAGGTATGTTCATATACATTATACATATAAACATATATATTTATGCATACATATACACATACTTGTATATAAGTATATATATACATATATGCATACATACATTTACATATGCACTCATATATATATAAACACGCACATATATACACACATGCATGCTATATTATACACATATATTTATATGCTTATTTATATACGCTTAGGCATACACATAAATACACCATCATACATATGTAAAATTATATTTCTATATACATTTACTTGAAGATACATTTACTTTCAATGTCGGACGCTATTTTACATTATCCGAAAAAAGGGAGACATTACCCTCCTAAATGAGAAAGATGAAAATAAGGAGCTTGTTCCCATTTTTGATGGCCTCTAGATTGTGCTTAATGTGCTGTAGCCTACATCCATGCCTGTATATATATTTATATAAATATATAATATTATATATATAATTTTTTATATATACATCTTTCTCTTGTATATATATGTATATATATATATATATATATATATATATATATATATATATATATATATATATATATCTACATACATCTATGTCCCATGTGAACACATTTTTCATTGATTACATGGGCATTAGCCTCTTATTTAAATTGCCAGGTTTTTTGGGTAAAAAAATCTCCTAAACTAAATGCAATGACTCGATCAGGATAACAAGTCCAACATTGGGAAACTTCAAATTTACTGGGGTTTAAAACGCACCGGACGACGGACGTTATTTCAGTGCAACAGCTCTGAATTGAATATTTCAAGAATACTACAACTTTCAATGATTTCGGACCCCTAATTTGGCGATCTTGTTTCTAAGAGACTTAAAAATGTTCAGCACATTTT
>CM063509.1:55901925-55949425 GCA_032207245.1 Pardosa pseudoannulata
CATGCAGTACAGAGAACATTTTTTGTGATCTCTCGTTCCAGTACATCAAACATATAGACTAAATTATACACTATACTCTACATATGTTCAGAAGATCATACTTGAGCTCAAGATAAGAGAAAAGTTCTTCATAGAGCATCTTTTCCCTCATTCAATATATCACTATCTGTCTTCCCCTCTGACTCTTCATCTCTCTCTCTCACACAAACACACATTTGTACATGTTGTATGGGTGTGTATACATACATTATATATACATATAGAGATACCTTTATATTTCAGACGGTTCCATTAGTTTTTTACATATTAAGAGATCTACTGACCATTTCATTTTTATCTCACAGAGCTCAGAAGATTTGGATTAAGTGCCTGTAGTAGATTTCTAAAGAGTACCAACAGAAATACTGGTAATGGGTTTTGTAACGGTATAATTCACTTGAAAAATCCCTCTACCTTTTTGGACTACTGTTGCCCTTAGTTATCGAGTTAGAGTACAAAATACACTTTTAAGAAGCCAGAACTCAATATGGACCTTTAAACGTGGATGCTTTAGAAGTGTACTTTGCAATTTGTTCTTTAGGACTTCTAACCCTTTGAATTTCATACCGTCCGGTCTGGACGTTGGTGTGCTTCGTACTCCCTGCTACCAGGTGGTAAGAACAGAACAATGAATTTTCTGTTAAGAACCTGAAAGTGAATATTGAAGTGCAAACTTTTTTATCCAGTCTGGGTAAATTCTGGCAAGTGGAAGAAAATCTTCAAAGTTTAACATTGTTCGGTTAGATTCAAGGGGTTAAGAACATTTTGGGGAGTATTATGAAGATCAACAAGAATGAAATGAGGGTTGCAGATATTCACCTTCACCCCTCGCACGGAGAATCGAATGTGGCACTTGATACTTGAACCGTAAAAGCAAAAAATTCTAGTTTGTTGCACAAATTATGCAATGACCGGGAAAAAAAGAATATTGGTAATAAATGAGAGAATGTCTTACCTCTTGCAGGTGCGCCGCTGTGAGAATAAGAAACAAGGTGGCTGTTGCAGTGATGAAGCTCCGACAAGCTGTGCCCATGGCCCGGCACAGTCCAGGCCAATCGGATCAGTCGCCTCCCCTAGCGATCACCTGCGGAAGGACAACACTAGAGTAGGGTCCATCAGACTTCGGAAGACCACACACAAACACACAGGTAGGAGAAACAGCGATCGGATGGGACGATGCTCTGCTCTCCACCATGCCCTTTTCCTCCCCTCCCCGTTCAGGGGGGATTCGAACCCGGGTCAGGCAGACCCGGGGGGAGGAAGTGTGCAAATATTAAAGACACGAGTCGATGGGAAAGTGTAAAAATTGAGAACTGGCGAAATAATCCACACACTGAGAGAGATAATATAGAGAGACACACGCGCGCGAGAGAGAAAAAGAGATCGGCTGGATGGATGCTGCAGTTGGAGCAAGTCTTAGTTACATCCACAGACAAGCGTCCGTTCCGGATATTTTGGCGCGGGGTGGCCGTTCCATTGGATTTTTTTTTCACTTTTTTTCACCTGGGAAGATAGTCGCGGGGGTGCGCCGATAGCAATCCGGCGTCAATTCCGCATCCGGAGGGGTGCACCAACATCATCGTCGCCGCGTTGGTCGTCACCATGGCGACGGGACCGGGAACACACATCGATGGACCGCACGGCACGACCGACAGGGCCGCTTCTAAAAGAGGGGGAACAAGAGCGGATCGAAGGCAGCGCCGCGTTGGCGACACCAAAAAGACGCCAAGCGCGCGCGAGAGGAGATTGTCTCGGGGAATTTATCATCGTTTCTCCACACACACACTGGGGCTGGCCTAGGTGCGGCGGAGGGAGATAGAGAGAAAAAGAGATAGAAAAGAAAGGGAGGAAGGTGCACTCCCGGCTGCACGCGATTTTTCGCGAACCGGGGGACGGTAGAACGTTTCCATTCTCAGAAGGAACCGATAAAGGATGGACCGGACCGACTTTTCCTTCTGATGGATTATCGGTTTTTTCCTCTCTTTTTTTTTCCATGCTTCTTTCGGAAACGCGCGTGCATCGATTTAACGCAGGTGTAAAATAACCAGACGATATCGACTGTGACCGTAAAGTTGAGGGGGTAGGCAAGTTTTTTCCGGGCTATTATCGTCTTGAGGGGAGAAACTGTTTAAGGAGACCGTTGTTGGTTAGTTGGTTGGTTGGTTTTATGAAGTTTACTGGTACTGACCCCCCCTATAAAAAGGAGGACATATTGTACCAAGCGGAAAAAAACTATAACATAATAAAAATGCTTAAAACACTGAGTCAAAATTAGTGAAATAAGTGCATATAAAATCATAAGTACATATAAAATCAAGTATATAAAAGTATACAGTAAAAAAATGGTTAAATTATGAGAAAATAAAAATCGATTGGAAAAAAGACTAAAAATTTTAATATAGTAGAAACCAATAAGGGGACTACAGGCAATCAATATTAAGTTTTATTGTTTCGGATAAATATCTTTAAAAATGTAAATCATTAAAATATACGTAAGCGTAATGATAACTCTCTGAGAAGTATATTTTTTCAAATAGGAATTATTTATTAATTAAAAATCAGCATTATTGAAAATAAGAAATATTAAAGTGTTGGCTTTCCATTTTTTAATAAATTAGCTTAGTCTAAATGTAAAAATGATATGTATATTAATATCTGTAAACTGTAATAAAAATTTAATTTTTTTCGTCAATTTTAAATACTGCAAGTTTCTGTAATCGTTACACACATAAATACATACAACGAGCTGTTTTTATAAAAATTTTTAAATTAAAGCAATATTGAATGTTAAAAGAAACTGAAGAGAAGAATTAAAAAATTCTTATTTTTAAAAAATAATACAAACAAAAATTCTGCAAGAAAAAGGAAGAAAACCTTAAGATGTTTTGGTTCATCGTATAACTGAATAAAATTTAAGTTGGGGATCGAACACACCTTTGCATAAGTGAATATTTTGTATAATTGAATATTCGTATAGGTGATTATGTTATGCAAATCTTATGGGTGATTCACAGAAGATTGAGAAGTAGCTCGTATAGTTGTATATTCGTATAAGTGAATATCTTATTATATAGGTCTTATGGACAATTCACCGGAGAAGGAGAAATACTTCGTATAAGTGAGTATCTTTTTATACAGGTCTTACGGATGATTTACTGGAGAATGAAAATTACTTCGTATAACTGCGAATATTCATATAAGTGAAAATATTATACAGATCTTATGGGAAATTCTATGGGATACGAGAAGTACTTCGTATAACTGAATATTGAAGTTTTGTTGAAATGAGTTTGCCTTTCGAGTAGCAAATTCTTTAGTAGCCTATTTCTGATTTAACATATTGTGTGCTAAATAATTGCACTCGTTGGAATAAAGTCTAGTTTGAGCATTAAAAAAATTGTTTAGTTACTGATTAGGATAACTTTTTAGTCTATTACATACATTCTCCCAAATAAACAAACATTTGTTCTGTGCTATCTAAAAATCAAGTTGTACGAAAACTTTTCCGTACAACTAGTTATTTTTGCGGTCGGAAGATTTCGAAGTTTTTTATTAAAAATCTTAAAAAGGAAATGTGGTCACTGAACACTAGCGAAGCGTTACAACTGTTTTCACAGTTTAAATTTTTGTGTTTTCCATTTCCTTAAGGTAATGGGTCACGCTTAAAGTCAACATTTTCGAATCAGTCACATGAATACTTTATAAAGTCATAGTAAAACACTTTATGAAAAGAAAAACTGTATTTTTCTTTAAAAGATTTCAAAACCGATAAACAAGTGTATTTTATGATTTTACAGAAACACTCCTAAAATTTTTTTTATAAAATATAACGTATTTATTAGCATAGATATCCGTTATGAATGCATGAAGCTAAAACAATATAACAATGAATAAGCACACTAAGTTATAGCCGATAGCATTATTTAACGTTAAACTACAGTCTACTAAACAATCATTGAGTAAATTTTAAAAACTAACCTTTCTAACAAAAAAAAAAAAAAAATATACGAATCTTTTTATGCTATTTAGGAAATATTAATTATAATTAAATAGTTTATAAAAAAAACTTTATTTTTCTTTAAAAGATTTCAAAACTGATAAACAAGTGTATTTTATGATTTTACAGAAACACTCCTAAATATTTTTTTTTTATAAAATATAACGTATTTATTAGCATAGATATCCGTTATGAATGCATGAAAATAAAACAATATAACAATGAATAAGCACACTGAGTTTTAGCCGATAGCATTATTTAACGTGAAACTACAGTCTACCAAACAATCATTGAGTAAATTTTAAAAACTAACCTTTCTAACAAAAAAAAAAAAAAAAAAAAATAAAAAAAAAAAAAAAATCTACGAATCTTTTTATGCTATTTAGGAAATATTAATTATAATTAAATAGTTTATAAAAAAAACTGTATTTTTCTTTAAAAGATTTCAAAACTGATAAACAAGTGTATTTTATGATTTTACAGAAACACTCCTAAATATTTTTTTTAATAAAATATAACGTATTTATTTGCATAGATATCCGTCATGAATGCATGAAAATAAAACAATATAACAATGAATAAGCACACTGAGTTTTAGCCGATAGCATTATTTAACGTGAAACTACAGTCTACCAAACAATCATTGAGTAAATTTTAAAAACTAACCTTTCTAACAAAAAAAAAATCTACGAATCTTTTTATGCTATTTAGGAAATATTAATTATAATTAAATAGTTTATAAAAAAAACTTTATTTTTCTTTAAAAGATTTCAAAACTGATAAACAAGTGTATTTTATGATTTTACAGAAACACTCCTAAATATTTTATAAAATATAACGTATTTATTTGCATATATCCGAATGCATGAAGCTAAAACAATATAACAATGAATAAGCACACTAAGTTATAGCCGGTAGCATTATTTAACGTTAAACTACAGTATACTAAACAATCATTGAGTAAATTTTAAAAACTAATCTTCCTAAAAAAAAAATACCCAATTCTAAGAATCTTTTTATGCTATTTTGGAAATATTAATTATAATTCTCCTTTTTTACAGTATTTGCAAATTATCAAGTAATAATTTTTAATATATGATTATGCTAGCATATTTTATAATGGTAAGTAAAATTTTTAATTCCAGATGTGTAAAGTACCCTATGAGCAGGTAAAAAACGTTGTTTTTTGAATAAGAATTAACAAACACGCTCAATAATCTTATACTTATTGAACGCAGTTAGTCATAAACTTAATTTATCTTGTAATATTTATAGGATAGGAACAGAGATTTTAATATTAACAATGATTATTTGGCGGTATATATGAATGATGTCCAAAATTGAGCGAATCGATTGCAAACCGTGTGGTTATGTATAACAAACACGCACACAAACGAACAAACTTAATTTTCAAAGATATATAACTTAAAAGCTAGATATTTATTAGTCAGTGAAATAGACTTTTAGACTTTTATGAAAAGAAATTTTTGTTAATACCGGTCTTAAAATTTTCATTGCAACAAAAAATAATCGATGATTAAATTTAAAACTATCCCATATGTACCTAATCTATTATTTAAGCCAAATATAAAAGAGAATTATTTACGTAATATCAAGTTCCGTGATAAAACGTATGAAAACAATGCAGACTATATTTAAATAATTTAAAATAAGAAACGATTAAATGAGAGGGTTAAAAAAATGGCATTTTCATGTACTTATAATGTGATAAATTGATGAACTTAATCGCCTGCTTTTAATCGGGGAAAATAAGGCTTGAAATAATGGCAAAAATAATTTCACAATGAATAAAATTCTATAGACCAATTCTGTTCACCTTTCCCCCCTATTTTTTGGAAGGGGGGACTACCTGTCTTAGAATAGCTGGGAATGGAACTTTATTTTTTAAAAAAATATTTATTTATTTTTTTTTGAGGAAAAGAGGGAGGCACGAAGCTGTAAAGCAGTTTATAAAAATGTTTATCCCCAAACTTGTATAACTGAAATATTCCTCAATTTCTGATATTTTACCCTTGCATGAAGATGATATTGTAGCATATTGTTTTATTAAGTTCTCATAGTCTTTCTGTACAGAACAGAAACCCATTATGTAATGCAGGTATGTCTACATTTTATTAATATTGAAACTGTAGGTAAGTAAGAATTAAGTTATACAAAAACGATTAATGCTACAGTAACTCTCCAACAATGAGTACAGCTTAGATAATTTTCTAAAAACAAGTAGAGCTTAGTTAATTTTCAAACAACGAGTAGAGCTCAAGTACTGCTATCCGGTGTCGACTGCAGTGTTTTAATATTTGTTAAATTTAAACTTTTCGTTTAAAGCGTGCTGATTCCAATTTAAAAAGGAGAGACACAACTAAATGTTACAACATTTCCAAATACAAAAACTTTCAACACACTACGTTTAATTGTTTGAGTTATGCAAGATACATATATACATATGTACAGACATCATGACAAAACTAGTAAAAAATCCATTCAGGAACTTTAAAAATGGATATTTAGAGTCTCAAAGTTTCCTTGTACACACGCACAAATGTCATACTTAAATGGATTTAGGCATAGCCAAAATGGGGGTTTCTGTTGAAATGAGAGTACAATATGCTTTCTTCCTTTATTTCATAAATACACTCAAAGACAGCTTTTTGTATACTTATTTGACGTTCTACATATTGTGAAAAGTATTTCATGATTTGTGATGTTGTACTTAATTAAAAAAAAAGACATTAGTTCATAGTTGTAAAGCAGTCCCGGGAAAAACAAAAAGCTCCATGGACCTCAACTAAAGTACATCTTACGCCAACAGGCAGCACAGCATGAATGCGTTTAAATATTAATACATTTATTACAAAAACTGAAAAAAATGAATTCTTAAAGTTTTATTCTTAATCCTAAATTAGTTTGTATATATACAAAAACGTTATAATAATCAGTAAATCAAAAGGAATCCTATTTACTATAACAAATGCCAAATTTGTTTCAATTATAAATATCGTGAATTTCGCCGCGGGGTGCAAAAGTTTTACTACATGTGACCTACAGGTCACCTTTTCCCTCCATCTTTGTCGTAAAGTGTTCTTTCCAGTTCGGTTACTTTTCCAGTAAGAAAGCCAACTTTCAGTAACATTTCCTTTAACCCTTTAGCCGACAGTGGTTTCATAGCGAAACCTCTTGTTAAACATTTTTTTCTCTAAGTTTGGAGAAATATGAATGGTTTTTTCGATTTTTTTTATGTTTTTGACATTTAAAACTTACAATAAATGATAGTACTGTATTTAATTTATTTTTCTTTTGAAATATGTATTTATACTTGCTGTACCTGGAAACTTAGAATTTCGATTTTTGTTTTCACTTTAGACCCCAAACAAAAATATCTATTCAAACAACACTTATAAATTATTGGAATATTTATTTAATATACTTTTTTAAGAACACTTATTTATTACTCTTCCAATATAATTAAGTTTTTAAAAAGTATTGTGTTCACACTATACAAAGGGACGGGTTTGTTAGTTAACCTCCCTCAATTCCTCCTATGGTATCCTATAAAACAAACCCCTCTAAAGATAGTAAAAAAATTAATTTTGCATTTATAAGGTTCATAGATAATATTTATAAAGTAATTTCATTAAATTCCAAAGAATTTATGTAGGTGACCATTAAAGGGTTAAGCCGTCCATAAAATGTACCTAAATTAATGAATAATGTTATTATTTTTGACTATCAATTTGAAAGTATAAAACCGATTTTTAACATAAATATGTTCATACAACTGTGCTTATTTTTTTATTGTGTAAGATTCATCAGAACTCTAGTAGAGAAATAAGGGGTTCATCATACTACACATGCTGCCAAAAATTAACATAATGGATGCCTGTGCTAACGTAGAAGAACAGATTTCTAACTCACTAATAAGTGGGTATGAAGATGGAAGTTTCCGTTTTGTTAAGCACAGCTGTAAGACTTCTTATTAGTTGGCCATAAAGCAAAATATGGATACTTGTAGTAACACAGAAGAACGGATTCCTAACTCATGGGTCATTAAAATGGGCTTCCATTTTTATATGAAGCTGTAAGATTTCTTATTTGACCAAAAAGAAAAATATGGATACTTGTAGTAATGCAAAAGAATGGATTCCTAACTCATGGGTAATCATAAATGTGCTTCCATTTTAATATGAAGCTGTAAGATTTCTTATTTGACCAAAAAGAAAAATATGGATATTTGTAGTAACGCAGATGAATGGATTCCTAACTCATGGGTCATCATAAATGTGTTTCCATTTTCATATGCAGCTTTAAGGTTTCTTATTATTTGACCAAAAAGAAAAGTATGGATACTAAAAGTAACACAAAAGAATGGATTCCTAACTCATGGGTCATTGAGAGAGATAGAGAGAGAGATAGATAGATAGAGAGAGTGGAAAGAGAGAAAAGAGAGTGTGGGGTGAGAAGGGAGGGCAGAGTGTGAGAGTGGAGCGAGAGAGAGAAGAGAGCGTGGAGTTAGAGGGGGAGATTGGAGATAGAGATTGGAGATATATATATATATATATATATATATATATATATATATATATATAGAGAGAGAGAGAGAGAGAGAGAGAGGAGAGAAAGAAGAGAGTGGAGTGAGAGTGAGAGTGAAAAAAAGAGAGAGTGGAGCGAGAGAGAGAAGAGAGCGTGGAGTTAGAGGGGGAGATTGGAGATAGAGATTGGAGATATATATATATATATATATATATATATATATATATATATATATAGAGAGAGAGAGAGAGAGAGAGAGAGAGAGAGAGAGGGAGAGAGAGAGAGAGGAGAGAAAGTGAGTGTGGAGTGAGAGTGAGAGTGAAAAAAAGAGAGATTGGAGTGAGAGTGAGAAAAGAGAGAGACGTCGACATTCTTGGCAATAGAAAGCAATTATCTGGGCGTTCTAGTATTAATCCGTTCTAGATGTAATAGTGCCTCGAGAAACGAACGCCCCCGAAAGTTTCTCTTCCTAAGTGACATCCTTATGTCGGAGTAGCGAGAAAGTGCAAGAGAGTACATTACCGGCATTTTTTGTAACGAGTTACTCGGCGACGCCGCGATTTCTAATGGGCACTACGCGGTCGCCACACCTGCTCGCTTCGGCTGTTATCGCTACACCACACCAAAACTGCTACTGCTACTCGCTCAGGCAATTCCCACGCTCAACCCCCGAGGCATTCCCCCCCTACTATTTTCCCCCCTCACAGTTACAGAAACTCACTTTATTTTTTCTTCCCTTTTTACAAGCTTTTCATTGAGTCGTTTCTCGAAGCAGGTTATTACGGGACAGGGAGGGAATTTTGAATTTTTCTTTTTTAAGTTTTCTTTTTTGGTGGTACACATGCAACCCTTTTACTCTTTCCGGTCCAAGATGCTGCGGCACTTTTGCCGAACGATGTTACGCCGTGGCTGTTTGGGAGGTGGAGAGAGTTGACGGGTTGAACTTTACCGAACAAAATTGTTAGACATGCGCTTAAAATACTTCTTAATTATTATAAACATCTATCAGAGATGGCTTTAGCCGTTTTGACCCTCGTAAAATGACTCTGCCTCCAACTTCTATATAAATTCTGCTGTGGAGATCACATGACTTCATTGAATAACTTCTATTAAACCTTTGCAAACCGAATTATATTTAAATTTTGTTACCAGCCGCTCCCACCGCTTTTAACACATTGTGTGCAGGTACATTTCTCAGCAGAATTGTACCGGGAGAGGGCGTTTTGCGCGTAAATTTAGTTATTCAGTTAAATCTCAATAGATCGAAAATTAGTTACTTTTTTAACCAACTTTAAGTATTTTATATCGAAATATACATACAAATATATAAATAGAAATATATAAATAACAACTATAAGATTTTTGTAAACAAAAAAATATATTTTTTTGTGGATAAATTTATAATAGTATCGTAAATATGAAAAATCAAATAGAAATAGTATATAGTTTTATTTTTTCCCCGTTCTGTGGTCTCGCATCGACTGATGTAAAAACTAGTTTTTATTTGTCTAATTTTTTCCAGAATGTATGTAGTAGACAAGAACATTCGGCTTCGTTTTCCTGTATTTTTGTGCTCACAAAAAAACCATGTTGTTAAACTAACCTGCACTAGAACGTGACCCGCGTTCAAGTATCAATCGTCAGAAAACGTACTAGTACGTGTCCCGCATACAATGTGTTAAGAAAACTTAAGATTTAGCAAAAAATTATATAAAAATTAATATCAATGACATTAAAATTTATACATCACTCCACCCATTATAAATATTCTGCTGTAAGTATCACATAGCTCCAATGAATAATTACTATTGAATTATACAAACTGTTATATTTTGATGGTATCACACGTCTTCAGTCCAGTGACGCAGGAAGATTTAGCTTCACGTGGGGAGCTCAATCTAGGATGAGCACCACTTGATATTTTACTTTTTTTTTACTAAGAAAACGTAAGATTTATTTCAAAATTATATTAAAAATTAATATCAATTGCAATAAAAATTATGCGTCATTCCAGCCATTATAAATATCCTGCTGTAACTATCACATAACTCCATTGAATAACTGCTGTTAAATTATTCAAACTGTTATATTACGTGTTCGGAGAGGGCCGCAGGAAAATTTAGTTTCGCGTGTGGTGCTGAAACTGGGATGAGCACTGTAATACTAGACTAAAGACTCGAGTTGGTGTTACATGGGCCCCTGTTTCTTTTCGACGGCCGAAGACGGACACCCCGAGAGAGGGTGGGCAAGCCCTGTTCCAGGGAGGTTCAACAGGAGGGGGCGAAGGATGCCACCCCCGCCCGCGCCAGCTGCGGAAAAGGACATTTTTCCCGTGCAGGAGAAAGCTTGACCAAGAGGGAGGGGATTCCATCCCGGCCCTCGCGGAGAGGTTAGAGAGATGCCCGGTTGGAAAGAGGGAAAATGAACATTTCTTGTGAAAGGAGCTGAGACTGAGTGAGGTGTTTTCCGCTCGGTACCATTTGTTTTTTTTTCCTCGGTCTTATTTCAGCCCTGTTTTTGAGTATGATTTATAGTGTACATATGTTTTAACAAATCTTCTTAATAATAAATGTTTAGTCCAGAGATTTGTAGTTGCAGTGCTTAATTGTCGGCAATATAGGCTTTCATCGAACCCACGATACCTGCTCCAGTAACAGTAGGTGAGCAGGTATAGAAACGAGGTGCTCGGTCATCGGAAAGTGCAGCCGGGGACACGCGAAGCTCGACAAGCACCCCTTAACTATTTTTAACTTAAAAAAAAATCGTAAGATTAAGTAAACAATTATATAAAATAAATATTAACCCCTTGCGATCCAATGTCGAGCCGGACTTGACATCATCTTTATTGCAGCTAGTGCAACGATAACTCCTTAATAAACAGCTTTTTGAAAAAGGCCTTCCCAAAATCAATTTTTTAATGTAAAAAACACAATTTAGAACGTTATCTTGCAAAAAAATTACAAAAATACAAAAATAATCAAAATTTGAGTATATTGAATATTTATACAAATGGCATGATTTCTAATTTTTAGAATATTATTATTGCTATTGTCGAAAGAGTATATTGTTGAATTGGTAGGCAATCTACCAATTGTCAGTATGATGTGTCATCCCTTGATGCGTAGGTATCCAATATGAAACCCTTATGTTTCATATCTCGAGAATAAAGTACATAAAGTGACGCCTCGAGTTGAGGATGTCTTTACAGCCAGAGCTTAATAATAAAATAGTTAACAATTATATTTTATTTTACATTATATTTTAGTAAAATATATATTGAAAAATGAGCGAATCAGAATCTGAATATGAATACGCTGTCGGAAAGCGGCTCACAAGGAAGATATAAGTCGTAAGTGATAAGTAGTAAAAAATATATTTTATACTTGAATAAGTAAGTGTTATAGCTTACAATCCCATGTAAATGATAAATATCAATAAAACGATTTTTTTTTCTTCCACATTGTTATTTTCAATCCTCAATTGCATTCGAGTGTGAAAAATTACAGCAACATAAAGTACAACAGAGCTCGAATTTTCTCGAGTGTGCACAGTTTGGACAGCTTAGAGCGTTCGAGTTAACTAAACCCAATTACCAATCATTACCATCACCAGTTTCCATTACCAATTTTTACTGAATACATCACATTGTCTCAAGTTTCGCCCAAGCAATTTTTCTAAAGATAACTTTGTACTTATTGGTAGTCTTCCTGTGGTTATGTAACAAGTAATTTTTACCACTAGAAATATTCTTTATTCTCACTTATTAAAAGAATGTTTTGCTGCACAAATTCCTTGAATTCCTTTTTTTTTTTACATAGAGCACAAACTAAGTTGAATCGTCTAATTCCATTACCATTTTTTTTTTCGAGCGTGAACATTAAGGGGTTAAGTATGTATCAATACGGTTTTTTAATTTAAGGATAAATGTTTACATTTATTTAACCCAAATAAAATTGTTAAGTATGCAATAAATATAACTCAAGCATTAATTTGAATCAAACATCTGTAAATGAGGAAAATTAATTTCGAGGGCAAAGGGTTAATTGCATTAAAAATTATATATTCCTCCACGCATTATAAAATTCTGCTGTAGGTACCACAACTTCATTCATAACTTCTATTAAATTATACAAACTGTTATATTTTGATTGTATCGTATGTATTCAGAACAGTGCCGTAGGCAAGATTTAGTTTGGAGGATGTTTGGTTTGGTTTGGTTTTTAGTTTGGAGGAAGGGAGCTAAAACTGGTCTGAGTACGCCTTTGATACTTTCTTTTTTAACTAAAAAAACAAATTTTAATAAAAATGTGTATAAAATTTAATATTTATAACCGCATTAAAAATTATATGTCTCTGAAAATCTATTTACAATTTTATGTAACTTGTTCAGTAAATGTGTAAAACAATTTAGAGCAAAAATATTGACATTAAAAAAGTTGATAGAACTTTAGGAATTGAATTTTCTATTTAAAATTAAACATTGTTTAAGCATGCAGTTTGAAAAAAATATATTTAAAAATATTGTTTTATTTTCAATAAACATAGTAAACTCTAGAATTTTGGAGGGATGGAGGATACAAGAAACTGTCTACCTTCTGACTATTGCTACTCGGTCAGTTTTTTATTTTATTTTCAGTGTTTTCATTATTTATATTTTCAAATAATGAAACTATCCAAACGTTTCCACCTCTAAAGTACATTTGAACATGGACTTTTCCAAGTAGCCCAAAATAAATCTTTGGATTCATATGCGACAGTCTGTCTATGTATGAACACGATAAGGGTAAAATGAAATGAGATAGTGCAATAACACTTGATATGTGAATTTGATACCAATTTGTAGATCAGTATGCCATTTTATGCCCAATATGTCAGTCGGAAAGGGTACTGTAAAATGTTGAGTAATATAATACATAAGGGACATAGGATCCACTGGAGAAAGCAGGTGGGTGATTTAGGGGAAGAGGTGAATTTGTGTAATAGACTCCAGAAGGACGTAAAGTGATCCAGCTTGCTACTGCTCTGGAACAGTTTAAGAATTTTCCAAGGATATAACGATGGACAGACTGGACAGCCTATGGACCTTTTACCAAGTCAAAAGATCCGAAACAATGTCTTAAGTTATTGTATCCCACTATTCTTTTTTAAAGAACTATTAAAAAACATGTTAGCATCTGATAGCATTCGGAAGTGCAACTTTGATCTCTAAAATAAAATTTAAAGTTTTTCAATATTTAGCTTAATTCGGTTTAACCGTTTGAGTGAAGAGCTTTCTTGTATGCTAACAGTGCGAAATGAAATGCGTAGTAATTTTTTTTTGGAGAACAGTAGAAATGGTTATAATTAACACTAACTATTACGTAACAAGTAATTTTTACCAACAGAGATATTCTTTATTCTCACTTATAACAAGAATGTTTTGCTGCACAAATTCCATGAATTTATTTTTTACATATAGCTCAAACTAAGTTGGGTCGTCTAATTCCATTACCATTTTTTTACTGCATACATCACATTGTCGCAAGTTTCGCCCAAGCAATTTTTCTAAAGAAAAATTTGTACTTATTGGTAATCTTCCTGTGGTTATGTAACAAGTGATTTTTACCACCAGAAATATTCTTTACTCTCACTTATTACCAGAATGTTTTGCTGGACAAATTTCATGAATTTATATTTTACATATAGCTCAAATTAAGTTGGGTCGTCTAATTCCATTACTATTTTTTACTGCATACATCACATTGTCTCAAGTTTCGCCCAAGCAATTTTTCTAAAGAAAACTTTGTACTTATTGGTAGTCTTCCTGTGGTTATGTAACAAGTGATTTTTATCAACAGAAATATTCTTTACTCTCACTTATTACCAGAATGTTTTGCTGGACAAATTCCATGAATTTATATTTTACATATAGCTCAAATTAAGTTGGGTCGTCTAATTCCATTACTATTTTTTACTGAATACATCACATTGTCTCAAGTTTCGCCCAAGCAATTTTTCTAAAGATAACTTTGTACTTATTGGTAGTCTTCCTGTGGTTATGTAACACGGAATTTTTACCAACAGAAATATTCTTTATTCTCACTCATTACAAGAATGTTTTGTTGCACAAATTCCATGAATTTATTTTTTACATATAGCTCAAATTAAGTTGGGTCTTCTAATTCCATTACCATTTTTTTACTGCATACATCACATTGTCTCAAGTTTCTCCCAGGCAATTTTTCTAAAGAAAACTTTGTACTTATTGGTAGTCTTCCTGTGGCATTTTTGCTTGCTAACCATTCCTCCTCTATAGCATCAATAATGATAAGTATAACACTTGTTGAGAAAGTGAAAACAGTTTCTAATTTCTATACAATAACGAAAAGTTTTTTTTTACTACAAATAAATAATGTCTACCGCATTTTGTCTACCATACCACAATCCACGGCTCCACTGTATTTTATTTTAATTCTTATATTATTAAAAATCACAATTGAGTAAAATGAATACAAACTGCGATTGATATGAATTCAACTGCTTTCAATAGATGAGAAAATTATATTAACCAACAGCAGCGTCTCCCAATTTTTGCCACAAAACAAACGAAGCGCTTCGCCTCACTCAAACGGTTAATTTACCGGAGAATATAATTATTTTCATATTTGAAGAAAATAAATTTGGTTAAAATGAGCTAAATTTGTATGTGATGTTGTAAAAAGGTTCCTCACCATGTTCTCACAGAGATATTCTCACCAAAATCCGATCGTAATAACCACTGTCAAAAAGTTCAAAATTCAACAACTTCTATAAGCATTCTTACTTTGGGAGAACGAAAAGTCCAGGGATAAAATATGGTTGAAATGTATCAAATATTTATACGATGTTGAAAAAAGATCTCTCACCAGTTTCTTGTCTAGAGAGGCTCTCACCAACTATAATATGGCCCTGATAATCAAAGTTTACACACTACAATCAATGTTCTTATGTTGGAGAAGGGAAGGAAGACCAGGGGAAAACACATTCGAAGTTTCCCTTATTATCCTAAACAGTGACTCAAACCATGAAGTGTCACATAAACGTGCCTTTCTTTTCGAAGACAAACAGTTATACGTCGACGAAACGCAACGGAATCCAACGAGGATCCATTCGGAACGAAGTGTCACAGGCATCTCATGACGCGTCACGTAGACGTCACGTCCAAAATAAGACCGAAGATCTTGTAGAAAAGCAGACAACTACGATTTTCGACTCTCAATACGAGTGTTATGCTTTTTTTCGTTTTTTTTTTCAATGTTCTTATGTTGGAGAAGGGAAGGAAGACCAGGGGAAAACACATTCGAAGTTTTCCTTATTATCTTACAGAGTGACTCAAACCATGAAGTGTCACATAAACGTGCCTTTCTTATCGAAGACAAACAGTTATACGCCTTTGAAACGCAACGGAATCAAACGAGGATCTATAAGCTGCGTTCTTATTTCGAAAAAAAAAAGTCTAAGGATAAAATGTGAATGAAATGTGTCAAATATTTATACAATGTTGTAAAAAATACATTCGAAGTTTTCCTTATTATCCTAAAGAGTGACTCAAACCATGAAGTGTCACATAAACGTGCCTTTCTTTTCGAAGACAAACAGTTATACGTCGACGAAACGCAACGGAATCCAACGAGGTTCTATAAGCAGCGTTCTTATTTCGGCAAAAGAAAAGTCCAGGGATAAAATGTATTAAACATTTATACAATGTTGTAAAAAATACCTCACCAGTTTCTCGCTCAGAGAGGTTCTCACCAACGATAATATGGTCCTGATAATCAAAGTTTACACGTTACAATGAACGTTCTTATGTTAAAGAAGGGAGGATAGACCAGGGGAAAATACATTCGAAGTTTCCCTTATTATCCTGAAGAGTGACTCAAACCATGAAGTGTCACATAAACGTGCCTTTCTTTTCGAAGACAAACAGTTATACGTCTAAGAAACGCAACGGAATCCAACGAGGATCCATTCGGAACGAAGTGTCACAGGCATCTCATGACGCGTCACGTAGACGTCACGTCCAAAATAAGACCGAAGATCTTGTAGAAAAGCAGACAACTACGATTTTCGACTCTCAATACGAGTGTTATGCTTTTTTTCGTTTTTTTTTTTCCTCAGAGTGTCTCGGGTCTTTTTTTCTTCTGTCTTCCTTCCCCCTCTACCTTTCTCTTCTGTAACGGAAGTTATTTTTAAAACATCGTCTGCCTTTTTACGACTCCACTAAAGTAGGAGATTCCTTCTCTCCCCCCCTCTCCCCTCTTGATCCTGACCCCTTACGAGAGGAGAGTTCTTCCCATTCTTTTGCCGCAGTTTGTCTACGCAGTTGAGAGGAGACAGAGATGCTGAGGTTCGGATTGAAGCATGCCAGTTAATAGGGTGACGCAGCGGTGGCTTTAGGGGCCGGACAACAAATCGAACCTCTGTTCGGGGAGGCATTTTGGCGAATTTCTTAAATACTGTATTAACACATTATATGCGGGTACATTTCGCAGCGGAATTGTACCGGGAGCGGGCGTTTGAAGCGTAAATTTAGTTATTCAGTTAAATCTCAATAGATCGAAAATTATTTAATTTTTTAACTAACTTTTCGTATTTTATATTGAATTATATATATAAAAATATATAAATAGAAATATATAAATAACAGCCATAAGATTTTTGTAAACAAAAAATAAATTTTTAGTGGATAAATATATAACTGTATCGTAAATATGAAAAATAAAATAGAAATAGTAGTATATAGTTTAAATTTTTTCGAATTATGCTATATATAAACATTTTTACATTCCAGAATATGTACTAGACAAGAACATTCAGCTTCGTTTTCCTGTATGTACCGTTATTTTTTGTACCCACAAACAAACCATGTTGTTACACTAACCCGTACTAGTACGTGATCCACACTCAAGTATCAATCGTCAGAAATCAACTTTTCGTATTTTATATTGAAATATATAAACAGATATATAAATAGAAATATATAAATCACAAGCATAAGATTTTTGTAAACAAAAAATATATTTTTTAGTGGATAAATTTAAAATAGTATCGTAAATATGAAAAATCAAATAGAAATAGTAGTATATAGTTTTAAAATTTTCCCGGTCTGTGGTTTCGCATCGACTGATATTAAAACTAGTTTTTATTTGTCTATACTTTTCCAGAATCTATGTAGTAGACAAGAACATTCGGCTTCGTTTTCCTGTATATACCGTTATTTTTGTACCCACAAACAAACCATGTTGTTACACTAACCCGTACTATACTCGGTGTAAACTCAATAGGCACTTCAAGGTCACTGATTTTTCCCCGATCACCAACTGTAACTATGGTAACGACAGTCGGGGAAAGACTTTACTCTTTTTTCCCACTGTGTTAAGAGGTGTCATGCATCGTGTGGGGGAGGTAAACTTTCTATTCCAAAATTGCACTAAATTAATTATTTTATGATTTTACAAGAATTGAAAGAGGTCTTAATGCAATAACAATATTTTGTATAATTTTATTATGTATTTAAAGATTTATGGTCTGTTGACACATTTTTAGAAAGTAAAAATTTCTTTAGAAGGTACAGATTCCTAATGTTTTAGTAAGAATTCTAAATTAAAATAAATTTTTGTATTTTTACAAGAACATCTATGATTTATTATTAACTTTTTATACATATTGTTAAACTTTTCTTTATGTAAATAGTTTTTATGCACAACTGAAAATTTTAACTTTGCTTATAATTAGTAGTTTGTTAAAAAAAAACTGTAGTTAAATTTATTTAAAAAAGCTTTAAAAACTAAATAAAAAATATTTCCTGTTTTTTAGTGAAACGGCATTTTAAAGGCAGAAAATGTGACACTTTTGTCGAAATCATCTAATTCTGTTACGCTCCTTTTATGTGAAATTTTTTTAAAATATTGTCGCAGTTCTGGATCGGCACAAATTCTTTTAGAAATACCACGGGCATCATTAGTTACTTGTTGAGTTTGCGAAAACAATTCCAAAACTGTAGCAACTGGATTGGATTCAACAACATTTCAAGTACCTGTATAGGTTAAATATCAGTGTTTTGGACTGTTTTCTAACATCAAAACTAGCCATTACAGGAAATATTTTATGAAGTAAAAAATTTAAATAAATATAAAGCAAAATTTAAATAAAACAATGAATTAAAAGATAATATCAGATAAGCGAAAAATAAATATCTATGAGAAGAAAGAAAAGCAAGAACGTATTGAAATCAAATCCTCAACTGGAGTGCTGAAAATAAGTATGAAAGCACATGCTTCTTGGTCGCTACCATAGTAAACGATGATTGGGGAAACGAGAAAGTGTGACCTTGAAGTGCCAATAGATTTTACACGGACTATAGTAAGTGACCCACACTCAAGTATCAATCGTCAGAAATCGTACTAGTACGTGACCCACGCTCAAGTATCAATCGTCAGGAAACGTACTAGTACGTGTCCAGCATACAATGTGTTAATGGGAAAACAATGTATAAAAATATTTGCACAATATAATTTTTAATAGCATGGAAGTCTGTTTGGTTGGTAGTAAGAATTTTATGGCGCTGAGTACTCTTGGGACATCTTGTGCCAAACAAATAGTTAAAACTTAACCCTCTTACTACTTAATTTGTAGACCGAAATAGATTAAAAAATTGTGCAATTTTTTTGTGCATTTTAAATCTATATATATTGAAGAACTGGAATATGCACTTTTTCTTTCTATAAAAGATTTTTTATATAGATTTTTATCGAAAAACCAATTTCAGATGTTATCAGAAGAAAAAAAAAATTATATTATGTAATCATTACATAATATAAATATATAATTTATTATATAAATATATTATTATAATTGTAATATATAATATTATTATATTATCTAATATAACTACAGTTCTATTCATATAATTCTATTTATTACATAATTAAACGTTTATTACTCTATATATTTTTTTTTCACTGTTTAAACTGTGAAAAAGTGGGATGAGCTTCCCAATACAGGAAGATGCCAAAACAATGCCCGTTAAAATCGCGGGATAAGAAAATTTTGCTACACTTGAGTTGCCCGTGGAAATAGCGGGATGAGCAGTCAGAGGGTTAAACCCAAACTACAAAGACCAAGTTAAAACAGAAAGAATAAAATGTTGTCAGAAGATAAAAGAAAACAAGTAAAAATATACAATAACACTGTATAAATTAAAAAGTGATGAGTCCAATGTACTTAAGTAAAGGCCTAAAAACCAATATCCTTTAAAAAATCCCTTATATAATAATAGCCTAAATAATCTGTCCGTCTATCCTCGAATTTATGAAGCTGCTGGAACTGGAATGGATAGGGCATCCATATTGGATTCTTAATGAGTTAGGGTTTGCAAATTCGAAGCAAGTTTTTAAAAGTTCAAAATCCACCCCTTCCTTCCTTTTCGAGCGTTTAATGTCATTATCTTAAGCCCTATTTTCCCCGGTTAAGATCAGGCAAATAAATTTGTCAATTAATCACATAATAAATAGGTAAAAATAACATTTTTTCTAGCATTGCCATTCCTTTAATTATCTCATTTAATAATTTCTTATTTTAAATTATTTAAAAATCGTCTGCATTATTTTCATACGTTTTATCACTGAACTTAGATATAACGTTAATAATTTTCTTTTAAATTTGGCTTAAATAATAAATTAGGTACATATGTGACAATTTTAAATTGAATCATCGATTATTTTTTGTTGCAATGAAAATTTTATCACCGGTATTAAATTCTTTTCATAAAAGTATTTTACTCACTAATAAATATCTGCCTTATTTTCTTACGTTTTATCACTGAACTTAGTACGTAAATAATTTTCTTTTATATTTGGCATAAATAATAAATTATGTATATATGTGATAATTTAAAATTTAACCATCGATTTTTTTTTGTTGCCATGAAAATTTTATCACGGGTATTAACAACAAATTCTTTTCATAAAATTCTAGGAGTCTATTTCTCGGACTAATAAATATCTAGCGTTTAAGTTATATATCTTTGAAAATTAAGAAGTTTTTTCGTTTGTGTGTTTGTTTTTATACATAACCACACGGTTGGATTAAATGAACTCAACATGATTTTAAACTGCAATCACAGTATCGGGAGGCATTAGAGGAGTATTAAGATAGACAAATTATTGAAGGTGTATCAGATAATTCATCGCCAAAAAAACAATTTTTTTACCTGCCTCATAAGGTACTTTACAATTCTGGAAAATTAAAAATTTTACTCATCCCGTCATATGACGGGCTATATGCTAGTCTCTTAATAGTGATTTTTCCCGTATGGAAAGGAGCGGCATTTCATATTTTTTGTAGGAGGCAGCAAAACTGCTAGAGACTATCTGGTGACGTTTAGAAGTTACTGGAGGTTGTCGTGTTGTATGCCCATTAATCAGCTACTTCTCGATTTCTTGCATTCTCCGAAATACTAAGATATTTCTGCTACACCCTTGAGCTGAGCGAACTCTCATCCAGTCATTCTTTTCTCGTCTACGTTAAATTTTACTGATCCCGTCACATGACGGGCTATATGCTATTCTCTTAATAGGGATTTTTTTCCGTATGGAAAGGAGCGGCATTTCATATTTTTTGTCCAAGACAGCAAAACTGCTAGAGACTATCTGGTGACGTTAAGAAGTTATTGAAGGTTGTGCTGTATGCCCATTGATTGGCTACATCTCGATTTCCTGCATTCTCCGAGATATTAAGATGTTTCACTACACCATTGAGCAGAGCGAACTCTCATCCAGTCATTCTCTTCTCGTCGACGTTAAATTTTACTGATCCCGTCATATGTAGTGTATATGCTAGTCTCTTAACCCCTTCCGGTATGATTTAATAATGGAAAACTGTGCATGAAATAACCATTTAATTTTTATTTAAAAAACTGGTTTCATTTTACAATTCTTACATATTCTTAATTAAAATCCACTTTTTACATAGTGTTAAATAATATCAGAAACAATAAAATTAAGAAAATATCAAAGCAAAACATTAATAAGGTATACAGATAATAGTCTTCAAGCTAGTGGTACTTTTCAAAACAAAGTACAAAGGAAATCTTAATTGTTTACACCGTCAAGTAGTCTCACTTTTAATTTGATTCTTGTAACACACACGGCATTTCTTAGTAGGTTTTCTTTTATTCTGACTCATTCATTTGGCAATGACTTGTACCAAGTAAACAATATGCAATAGTGATTTGTTATTTTCACAAGTGATAAAAGTGTTGCCAAATTCAGTACACTAGAAATTTTAAACTAAAATAATTATCATATTTAACAGTAATTTTAATCGCATGACGAGTGTAGCTCGTCATTGTGCGGTATGGAATGAAAAACTAATGACGAGCTAGACTCGTCATTTTACCGGAAGGGGTTAATAGTGATTTTTCCCGTATGGGAAGGAGCTGCATTACATATTTTTTTTTTTTGTCCGAGGCAGCAAAACTGCTAGAGCATATCTGGGGACGTTAAGAAGTTATTGAAGGTTGTGCTGTATGCCCATTGATTGGCTACTTCTCGATTCCCTGCATTCTCCGAGATACTAAGATGTTTCGGCTACACCCTTGAGCGGAGCGAACTCTCATCCAGTCATTCTCTTCTCGTCGACGTTTAAATATAGAAAACCCCCGACCGGGACGGTGGAAGGCAGCGAGGTGAAATGGAAAGGGTAAATTATATCCCCGATGATGGCTCTCTCAACTCATCTCTCTCATTTATCCATTCTGATGTTCTCTCTCTCTCTCTTGACGGGCACGTAAACGTTTCCTTTCATTTTCCGAACACTTTAAATACGTAACGTCAAGTAAGAGATTAAACTTGATGAAAAATGACCTTTTTTTAAGTCTCTCACGCGAAGTACGCATTTCAGAATGCATTAGAATCGTACTAAAATTCCACTTAGAGGTTGGGACGTGCAACGACCTTTAAAAGTTCCCCTGCTTCCCAAAATTTTGCACGTTTTTGCATTGATGTTTGTGGGCTTGCTTTTCTGTCAGTGTATGAAAAGAATAGAGGAGAAACAGCATTAACTGTGTAGATAAGATTTGATGTGTGCGTTTTACGTTAAATATAATAACTATTATAATTAAGTTTTGACTAAAGTATTACACTAAATACTACCATATAGCCCGTCATATGACGGGATCAGTAAACATTTTAATTTTCCAGAATTGTAAAGTACCCTATAAGGCAGTTTGGTTTGGTTTGGTTTGGAGTGCTACGATCTACTTTTTGCAACACGAGGGCTAATGAGACCGGGACCTACTGCTTAAAGTCAATTCCGAACGGCTACGAACATCCATGCCACAGTGGGATTCGAACCCATGAACTCCGGTTCCGAAGGCCAGCACTCTAACCAATCGGCCATCTTTCGGCACCCTATCAGGCAGAAAAAAATGGTTTGTTTTTTGGCTGAGAATTACGCTGAGATTACACGCTCAATATTTTGTTTATCATCATACTCCTCTAAAGTCTCCCGATACTGTGAATGCGATAATGTTATACTGTTGGTGCTCCAAGCATGATTAACTCTTTGGCATAAATTAAAATTAATGCCATGAAATTTCAGTGAAGTTCCTAGAGTACGCGGAAAATTTTATTTCGTCTAAGCTTTCTCATTCAGTGGAATAAAGAGAGATTAAAAAAATAGCTTTGAGTGTTTTGGTTTTGGAGTGCTACGGTCTACTTTTTACAACACGAGGGCTAATGAGACCGGGACCTACTGCTTAAACCTGAATCCGAACGGCTACGAACATTCATGCCATAGTGGGATTCAAACCCACGAACACCAGATCCGAAGGCCAGTACCCTGGCAGACAACGTGTTAACTATGTAGATAAAAGTTGATGTGTTCATTTTACGGTATGACGGTATATCATCACTGAGTTAAACTCATCAGCCTATAGGTTTGGTTTGGAGTGCTATAGTCTACTTTTTGCAACACGAGGGCTAATGAGACCGGGACCTACAGCTTAGAGCCAATTCCAAACTGCTACGAACATCCATGCCATTGGGGGATCATCAGCCTATAGGAAGTGATTTTTGTTAAAAAAAAAATAAATAAAAACGAGTTAACCCTCTAAGCGGTTCGCACTTACAATTCCGCCAAACCGATGATGACTTCAAAACGTACAATTTTCAACTTCCAAAAACGCTCCGAAAATGGATATAATGTATATTTTTGCCAGTGCTTTTCCCCTTTTAGTTTTGAGGTAGGAGGGTCAGGTCGATTGTTTAGGTACTGCACCCCTCTTTCACTGATATTTCTTGAGGGATGCACCTCTACCCCCAGTGGCACAAAGACGCTGATATCTTTTCATGGATTTGTATATCTCTCTTTCGGAGTATTTCGTTTGAGGTAACAGGTGTATCTCTAATTGCACCCCTTAAATATCTTGTTAAAAATATAAATAAGTCTCTCAAAGAATATTTTTTTGTACTTTTAGATTCCATTATTTCTTTTGATATGATCTTCGAGACTTGACGAGCTTTATATGTATAAAAAATTAACAATCTATAATATCTATTTATATATCTGTATATAACCGGAAGTAAAGGGACAATAACGAGTGTTTCTAGATAGACATTTTTCGACAAAGGATGAAGGAATAATCATAGAACGCTTTGGCTACTGACACAGTAAACCTTTAGCGTATGTTTTGGAGGTTTTTTTCCTCGATGTGTTCCACTCGGAGGGTTAAATAATGTGCAATCAGGTTTTATAGGGACGTCACTCACTTTTGATTTTTTTTATAAGAGAGGGATTATGTTTTCCTGTCGTCACTCGAGAAATCAAAATCAGCTTACAGAACATTGTGTAAAGATAAGCATGATTGAATTTAAAACTGCTGAGATCCATGATAACATTTGATCCGCATTAAAAGCTGGGGAAGAATTTCAGATAGTTAAAAAAATCCCGTATCCCACGCACATTAATGAAACGAAACCCACCTCGAGGAATAACCGAGCCAATAATTTGGATGACTCTTTTAAAAGGACAAAGATATTATAATATTTGACGTCTTTGGACTATGATGGTTTAAGGATTTTAAAATCATCCACAGCTTGTCACACATGAATGAGACTTATATGATGTATATTCAGTAAAATAATGAATCTTCAGATTAAGATAGCTTGGTTTGCAGTTTGAACCGCTACAGTCTACTTTATACTACGTCATAAACAGGATTTGTACCTCAAACAACAATATTAAAAGGCAGTTTTCGGTCATTTCTATCACTCATAAGGAAAAACGAAGTATGGTTCATGCATCTGTATCGAATTTGAAACCTATAGGTTCATATATGCATTATAGCAGGTATAGATTGAAATTATCCATTTATAAAGTATTATATTCATAAAAGTATTCGGCATTAACACTCCGGCCGCGGTTTCAATATACCTAGAACGGCCGGGAGCGGTTCTTTTGACCGGTCTTTTCAAAAATCAAAAAACATTAATTGAAATAATAAGTTGAATGACAAATTACAAAAGAAGCATACATTTTAAAAAGGACATTTCAAGAAAATAACACTTTTTATATTTTTTTACTTTTCTTTGTCAATCTTAACGATATTGTCTGATACATTTAAAATTTGATGTAATGTACTTGCCAAAAGAACATTTTTCGAGGTGTTCTTTGAAGAAACCGAACTAAAGCAGTTGTCCAGCTACCCCCTCGCCGATACTTGCATTCTTTGTATAAAAAACACCTTATAATTTTTTCTGACCGCGGTCATTTTGTCCGTTTCTGACCGTTCTAGATATACAGTTTTTTTTAAACTAACAAACATATTTTAATGAATTTTTTTTTGTGTATTACCAATGAATATTTAACAAAAGTCAAAAATTTTCGATCAATAGATTTGGTTTGGTTTGGTTTGGAGCACTACGGTCTACTGTTTTGTACACGAGGGCTAATGAGACCGGGACCTACAGCTTAAAGCCGATTCCGAAAGGCTACAAACTTCCATGCCAGCAGCCGGATTCGAACCCACGAACTCCGGTTCCGAAGAGCAGCACTCTACCATCGTTCGGCAATCTATCAATAGGTAAATACAAAAGAGAGATATGCGAGATTAAAGTACATTTGCGGTCGAAATGACCACCTTGGCCGTTCTAGTGTTAAACTTAGGTTGAGAAAGACGTTCCAAATCTTAAGTACCATATTTTCTCCAGGTTAACCCCTTCGCGACCAACGTCTCGTATACGCGACGCAGCGATTTCACTCGTATCAGTCCAGCGACGACTCTACTCGATGATCTACGGTTGATATTGAGAGACCAGCGTCTCGTATGGGCAATAGAAGATCTGAACGTTTTATTTTAATTTTTAAATGCTAGATTTAATTACTAGATGGCTTAAACGGCAACGGTTTTCACAACGGCTGACTCTTATAGCATTTACGTGCTGGTCCTTAAGGGGCTAATGCCTGTGCGTTCATTTGTAAACAAGTTCATTCCCCAAATAAATGTATCAAATGAATAAAGTTTGGTACGTATTCTTCCAAGAAAAGGGTAGACTTGTATCTCATTTTGGGCACGAGGGTTCCATCGTTAGAGATACTCTGAAATAGGGAATACCATCTACGGTGGTTTCAAGGAGTAGTCATCAGTGTAATATATCTTCCTGGAAGAAACAAAACCACCGTGACTTTCTAAACACCAATTTTTTTTAAATAAGTAGTATTTGACACTAGATTGATCACTGTCCCAATTGAACAGAAGAAGATGGATCCAGATGATATTCCTTTTGTGTAAATATATTTCTTGTAATTTAGTTCTTCAAGCCCATTCTGAACAGCTAATAGTATACATGCAGAAGTGAGATTAGGAACGTGAAGATCTAGTAGATTCACAACTTTAGGAATCGTATTCCATTGTCAATGTTTTGGTGATCCACTACCTTAGTTTATCAAATTTTTTGTCTAAATTTCTTTTAGAATATGTATTACCTTAAACTAAGTGCTTATGGCATGATAGCTATTACATAGATAGATAAAAACATAGAACGAAAGATATAGGGAGTTAGGTTTAATTGGTCTACAGTCTAATATTTTGCAAGAGCTATGAGACAAGGCGTTCTTAAAGCCGATTCTAAAAGACTAAGAAAATCCATGCCAGCAGTGGGGGGAGGAAGGAAATCTGAATAAAAATATCTCGATATGATAGAATTAATATATATATATATATATATATATATATATATATATATGTACATAAAGATACGATAAGATTTTAATGAGAAATGAAAACAAAGTTAAATATAGAAATAAAAAACAAAGGTTTATTAACCCATTGTGTGCGGGTACATTTCGCAGCGGAATTGTACTAAGAGAGGGCGTTTTACTCGTCAATTTAGTTATGCAGTTAAATCTCAATAGATCGAAAATTATTTAATTTTTTAACAAACTTCTCGTATTTTATATTGAAATATATAAACAAATCTATAAATAGACAAACTATATATATATATATATATATATTATCATTTTCGCAAGGATAAATAAAAAGTTAATCTTAAATCTAAACTGATTTTTTTTTAAATCAACTTTCCAGTTCTGTGGTTCCCCAGACTCATATAAAAGCTAGTTTTTATTTATATCTAAATTTTTCCAGAATCTATGTAGTAGAAAAGAACATTCAGCTTCGTTTTCCTGTATATACCGATATTTTTGTACCCACAAGCAAACCATGTTGTTACACTAACCCGTACTAGTACGTGACCCGCGCTCAAGTATCAGTCGTCAGAAGAAGTACTAGTATATGTCCCGCGGACAATGTGTTAAGCGCTTTTAACTGATATTTATTACGTTCACCGCAAATATTTTTAGGTCGCTATTAACCAAAAAGGGTTAAGAAAAAGACAAACACACATACACAAACAAAGAGAGAGAAAGACAGATGAATGAGAATATGGAAACAGATATAGAGTCCCAAATAAATACAGATAGAGAGAGAAAGAAACGTTTCGAAACTTCATATGTTACTATTCCATCATCAAACAGGTGCCAATGGTAAGATTCGACCTGTTCCCAAGTTTCCATTGTGCGAGGACAGATGTCGTGGGGAAACAAAATGGCGAATGGGTTACCACCTTGGAAGTTCAACCTTGATGTCTTGGGAATCTGTAACAGCTGCTGGCAAGCTTCAGGTGCAAAAGTCTCCAACTTTCGACTGAAGTTTGTTACAGTTACTCTTTTTGTACTTAATTCTAATATTCCTTTCCCCACTCTTTAAAACATATAGACTAATTTGGTTTAGTTAATTCTGAACACTTTATTCTATCGCTACACAAGGGCTTTTGATGTAGAAGACTTAGTAGTTCTAGCCGATTCCGGTTGGTTGGTTGAAGTTTAACGGTGCAAGGTCCTTTTTAGGACAAAAGCGCCAAGAACTAGGTGCCTAAACCCATGTTTTTTCAAGTAAATACAACAAGACATAACAGATGAAATTGAGCCGATTCCGAAAAGCTGAAAATAGGTGTACAATTTAATTCGAACCTTTGAACTCGTATACTATTTTTTCGGTCTGGAGTATAACAGACCACTTTTTTTTCCGTATGAGGGCTTAAGAATCAGAGACCTTATGCTTAAAACTTATTTTGAACGGTTAGAAGCAACCATACCAGCTTTGAGATTTATCTCCAATATCTAATGGCAGTGTTTTTTCTTTTTTTCTTCTAAAGAATATGCTTGTAAGCCAGGTACAAAGCTTTTTTTCAGAGTGTGATGAAAAACCTCAAGATCTTGACACTAGATGCGGAATTTTCAATTAACAGATGGTTATTCGCATACCACAATAATCTTGTTCCATTAAAACTTTAGGATTACCACAAGTTTTTTTTATTACACTGAGGCTATAGGTATCATACTATTACTTAGTGATGAATCAAAATGGCATCTGTACAAACAGTGGAATTAGAATTCCTGAAGTACCGGAAGGTAGTAGTGTAACAAGATTTAATGGTACTCAGTAAGCTTATCACCCCATATCGAATGTTCACCCAAATATAAAATTAATTTTATTGAAAAAGCCATTTTTTTATTCAACAAAGAGGTCAAAATGCTGTATGTTTTTTTTAATTTTTAGTGAATAAAAAAGTAAATTATTTATTAATAGGCTAGTTTAATGTACGTTATAAGACATCTTTTTCTATAGTAATAGAGTCAAGCACAAACAAGAATTTTTTTAAAGCTCATCTTGGGTACAAAACTTAAGAGTCATAAGTTTAGGAAATTGACGGCATTAGCATTTAATTAGGGATTAAGATTGGCAACAAGACTAATTCCTAAACTGATCTGAGGTGTACCATACAGTCATGATTGGTTTGGTTTGGAGTGCTACGGTCTACTTTTTGCAACACGAGGGCTAATGAGACAGGGATCTACAGATTAAAGCCGATTCCAAACGGCTACGAACATCCATGCCATTGTGGCATTCGAACCCACGAACTCCGGCACGGAAGGCCAGCACCCTAACCAATCGGCCATAGTTCGGCCCATACAGTCATAAAGACTGGCAGTAATGCTTTAAGTAGACGATTCTTTAGAGGATTTTGTTAATGTAGATAACTCTGCTGCTACTTTTGGAGTTTTAACAAACGAAAAAATAAAGGAGGACAGGTTTATCCTAATAATGAATATCCTAGTAAATAAATAGTGGAGGATATAAATACTTAAAGTTACAACAAAAATGCTGAGAATGAACTTAAAACCCGTTAAAATGAAATTAACCATCTGATATTTTCTCGATATTTATTTCCGATATTTTAATAGCCTTTAACCCTTTAATGGACAGTGGTTTCGGAGCGAAACCAGACGTCAAATTTTTCTCTGTCGGTGAAAGACATAGGATGGGTTTTTAGGTTCTCTATGTTTATAACATTTCCAACTCACATCAGAGAGTATACAAGAGCTCTATACTTCATTTGAAATATACGGGGTTAAACTTACTTTACCTGGAAAAGTCAGTAATATGTATTTTTTTTACTTATAAGCCCAAATAAATGTCTATCCAAACTACACTTATAAATTGTTTATATTTGGTAAGGTCTACTGTGTTTCAACAAGAGGATGAATAAGACCGAAACCAACAGCTTAAGGCCTATTCCGAATCGCTACGAACATCCATACCTGCAGTGGGATTTTAATCCATGAATTCCGGTACCTAAAAGCAGCGCTGTACTACACGGCATAGTTCTGCTGTAAATTGGTTAGTTTTTCTTTATCATACGCTTTTATATAATAATCATGTTCCCGCAGCATAATTAAACCTTTAAAAAAGCACTTTCACTCCGTACAAGGAACTGGATTTTGCATTTTAACCACCCCTTAAATTCCACCCCCCTCCAAAAATGTAAAAAAATATGCATTTACACTTATAAAGTTCATAGATATCATTTATGAAATAATTTCATTAAATCCGAAAGAATTTATAATAGTGACCTTTAAAGGGTTAAAGCCCATTTTGTCATAGCATAATAAATTCGTCTGTCAGAACAAAACATGACATTTTCTTACTTTTATATAATTTAAAATATCGTAATGTACAGAAAAATATACAAAAATAAAATTATGAGCTAAAAATTTCGAAATAAACACTATGTCATTTTAATCTGTCGTTCATTTTGGATACGATTATGGAATTTATACGTAAGCCAATTAAGAGTAGTAAATGTAGAGCCTATTCTTCATGCGTTTTATGAAGTTACTGAATATTAATCAAATCAAGGGAAGATGAATAATTAACACCTAACGAACGGAGGAAATAAATTTACATTTTATCTCTAACCTTTATAGCGATTTGTTAATTTCGAAATTTCATGCGGGTTGAGTTTTTCTTCTAATCTTAATATTTTGTAATAAAGTTGACACTCTTTAAAGCCATTCATACGTGTCTATTTTAAAAAGTGCTAATAAACTGGTCTAAAACAACCAGTCTGTTAACACATTGTATGCGGGACAGGTACTAGTACGTTTTCTGACGATTGATACTTGAGCGTGGGACACGTACTAGTACGGGATAGTGTAACAGCATGGTTTGTTTGTGGGTACAAAAATAACGGTATAATATACAGGAAAACGAAGCCGAATGTTCTTGTCTACTACATAGATTCTGGAAAAATTGAGACAAATAAAAACTAGTTTTTACACCAGTCGATGCGGTATCCCAGAACGGGAAGGTTGATTAAAAAAATCAATTTAGATGTAAAATTAACTTTTTATTTATCCTTGCGAAAAAGATATATGTATGTATATTTATATATTATATATATAAATTTGTTTATTTGTCTATATATTTGTTTATAAATTTCAATATAAAATACGAAAAAATGGATAAATGAAATAATTTTCTATCTGTTGAGATTTGACTATTGACTAAATTTAAGCGCAAAACGCCCGCTCCCGGTACATTTCACTGCGAAATGTACCCGCACACAATGTGTTAACACCTGTTTAAATTAAATTAGCGATTTGATATTTTCTCGATATTTATTTTTGACATTTAATAGCGTTTAAGCCCATTTTGTTATAGTGTAATAGATTCGTCTTTCAGAACAAAAAATGACATTTTCTTACTTTTATATAATTTAAAATATCGCTGATAACGTACAGAAAAATATACAAAAATAAAATTAATCACGAGGTAAAAATTTCAAACAAACACTATGTCATTCCGCTCTGTCGTTCATTTTGGATGCGATTACGGAATTTATACGCAAGTCAATTAAGAACATTGTGCTGTAGTGCCTATTCATCATGCGTTTTATGAAGTTACTGAATATCAATCAAATCGAGAGAAGACGAATGATTAACACCTAACTAACGGGGGAAATAAATTTACATTTTATCTCTAACCTTTATAGCGATTTGTTAATTTCTAACTTTCATGCTGGTTGGGTTTTTCTTTTAATCATTACTTGCCTTATCTTAATAAGTTTTAATAAAGCTGACACTCTTTAAAGACATTCAGAAGTGTCTATTTAAAAGTGCTAATAAACTGCTCTAAAATAACAGTCTTTTAACACATTGTATGCGGTACACGTACTAGTACGTTTTCTGACGATTGATACTTGAGCGCGGGTCACGTACTAGTACGGGTTAGTGTAACAACATGGTTTGCTTGTGGGTACAAAAATAACGGTATATACAGGAAAACGAAGCCGAATGTTCTTGTCTACTACATAGATTCTGGAAAAATTGAGACAAATAAAAACTAGTTTTTACATCAGTCGATGCGGAACCACAGAACGGGAAGGTTGATTAAAAAAAATCAATTTAGATTTAAAATTAAATTTTTATTTATCGTTACAAAAATAATACATGTATTTTTTAGTATTTTAAAGTATTTTTTAGTATTTTATACCTTTCGATGTTTTTAATTGCTGCATAGCGCATAGAAACATTCAATACTGTATTAAAATTATATTTTAATCTTTTATTTTAGGATATTTCATTTAATATTTATGATATTAGGATATTATATCATTTAATATTTAGGATATATAATTTAATTTATATAATTTAAAATATCGTTGATAGCGTACAAAAAATATACAAAAATAAAATTATCATGAGGTAAAAATTATCATTCATTTTGGATGCAATTACGGAATTTATACGTAAGTCAATTAAGAACATTGCACTGTAGAGCCTATTCATCATTAAATCTGCCTTTATATATTATATACATATATATTTGTATTTATATATATGTTTATTTATATATATGTTTATATATTTCAATATAAAATACGTAAAGTAGGTTAAAAATTAAATAATTTTCAATCTATTGAGATTAAACTGACTAAATTTTCGAGCAAAACGCCCGCTCCCGGTACAATTCCGCTGCGAAATGTAACAGCACACAATGTGTTAAAATGTTATTTTGTTAATCAATGTTTCGTAATTTTTAATACATAACAATCAAGACTATTCTTTCAGAGAAACTTAATGCAGTCAAAGAGAAATTGACGAAATGACTGTTCTTTCATTTTAAAACTGAATTTAATGTTACTGAAACAAAATGAGAGTGAAAAAGATGGCGAATAACCGATGGTTAATTTAAACAGTGTCTTTCCCTGTGTGCGAAGGATTAAAACTCTCACCATCTTCTTCGAAATTGTCAGCTCGTCCTCCCCATCCCAAGGTCAAACGGGTCGCCGATGGCGGACCGTCCACAATTTGCTCACGGAACATGCAAACTCTAACAAAGAGTTTCGTGCCATAGCTTTTTGTTTTATTTTTCATCTTTTATTTACAAGAATGATACTCACGGCAAAATTGTCCGCTACGCAAAATGGTTGCCTCTCGCTCTCTCTCTCCAAACATAAATTCCGGGTTGCCACAAACAAGACACCAAACATTTCTACTGTCTTTCTCATTCGTCCCCGAACTGGAAGATCTTTGTGGAATATTCCGTGCTAGGTTGCCGTTTAGAATGTTAACGCGTCGCAGATATCGCTAGTGTTGGGTTTTTTCTCACGGGTGAGGCTGATTAAGAATACGCTAGAGATGCCTCATTAGGGATTGGGGAGTCCTAATCGACTGTTGGATAGGAAAAATATATAAATAAAAAGAACGGCAGAGGAAAGGCACGAGAGCGAAAGCGGTGAATTCATTCACGCATCGGTATATCGGTCGAATATTTTCCGTTTGAGGTAGACAATGCTGTGCGTTAGCTGTTCCCAAATTGTTTTTTCTTTTTTGACGCAAGGGTTAAAACGAGTCAAGGGTAAAGTGAGCTGCGGTATCTCAGTCGGCAAAGGCAGCAATTTTGTAACTGAAGAGTTGAGGGTTTGTCGTTATCGTTAATGTTGAATGGAACACATAAAATATGTTCATGGTCGCAATGCCCATCAAGTTCTCAAAACGATACCTCTTGGGGTAGCAGGCCAAGCCTGGAGGTTTTCTGTTTGTTCCCTGCTTCTAAATTACGAGGTTCCACCTCAGCGAAGTGGTTCTTTCACACTATCGGTGCTTCTGAAAACGAAAGGCTGACCTCTTGCCTTAATTCAAGTGGCCTATGGCCCACGTGCTTAGTTCACCCAAGTGGCATCACCCTCAACCCCAAGATGCAAGTTTTTAAAAGACGACAAAGCACAGAAAACACTACTTCAACCACCATTGTTGCTTGTTAAATTCTTTCCTAAGAAATTCTTGGATTTTTCTATATCCATGATCAAAACCTCGCCACAACTGTTCCGCATATTTTTACGTTTTTGTATATGTATATTATATTTAATTATATATGTATATTATATATAATTTAGTATTCACAAAAAAGTACTTGCACACTTGTTCGAGAATTGTCGCATGTGAAAACTGGACACCTATTTCTCATTCGCCACCGATTGTATAGTGTACATATAGTGTAGTTATATGGTTGTTATAGTGTAGTTGTATACTAGTAGTTAGTATATAACAGATATAGTGTAGTTGTTTTTCTAGTAATTAGTATGTTACAGTGCATTAGTAGTCATAGTGCATTAGTAGTTATAATGTAGCTATAGTGCAGTATACCAGTTGTTAATATATTATAGTTGCAACAGTAGTTAAAGTGTAGTTGTATACTAGTGTTTACTAGTAATTAGATTATAATAGTAATTATAGTATAGTAGTATACTGGTAGTTAATATAATTAAGAATATGTATATAGATTTTAATAGGAAAAAGGTGGAAGAATTGAGAGCTATGTCTATATATATAGATCTATACATTCACCTATGTATCTATACTATGTATCTATACTATGTATCACCTATGTATCACCCATTCAGCCTTCATTCAGCAAATTTCTAGCGAAAGTTTACAATAACAGTTAAGTTTAATTATAAGACCGAAAAATGTCATGTGAAAAAAACTTATTTGATTATACGTGAAAAGGATACGCATGGAACATTTCCAAAATTGAATGTTTGGAAATAACTTTTTTAAAGTATTAAGATTTTACCTTGAAAATAAAACATCGTTACATAAGTTTGTTTTTAATACCATGTTAAAACTCCAAAGCAGATTGGTAAAAAACGTAATTTGAAAGTCTATTGTTACCTCAAGACAGCAGTTTTCAACTCTTTTTGGTTGATGACACACTAAAAATATCGAAAAATAATCCGATGGAGCTTAAAAGCTATTTGAAGTAATTTAAAAATCACTGCTGACTTCACAAGCTGAAAAGTTAGTACTTAACGCTACAACACCCGTACAGTTCCTACTAAGTCTGCCAAAAGTGTTGGCTGCTCTATGTGTATGACGCACACACGCATATATATATATATGTATATATATATATATATATATATATATATATATATATATATATATTATATATATATATATATATATATGTATATATATATATATATATATGAAATAATTTTCGATCTATTGAGATTTAATTGAATAACTAAATTTACTCGCAAAAAGCCCTCTCCCGGTACAATTCCGCTGCGAAATGTACTCGCAAGCAATGTGTTAATATCTGTTGAAATTAAATTAGCAATTTGATATTTTCTCGTTATTTATTTTCGATATTTAATGGCCTTTAAGCCCATTTTGTCATAGTATAATAAATTCGCCTTTCAGAACAAATCGTGACATTTTCTTACTTTTATATAATTTAAAATATTTTTGATAATGTGCAGAAAAAGATGTAAAAATAAAATAATTCTAAGGTAAAAATTTCGAAATGAACACTATGTCATTTCGCTCTGTTATTCATTTTGGTTACGATTACGGAATTTATACGTACGCCAATTAAGAACATTGCACTGTAGAGCCTATTCATCATGCGTTTTATGAAGTTTCTAAATATCAATCAAATTGAGGGAAGACGAATGATTAACACTTAACGAACGGAGGAAAATAAATTTATACTTTACCTCTAATCTTTACTGCGCTTCGTTAATTTCGAATTTTCATGCTAGTTGGGTTTTTCTTGTAATCATTACTTGTCTTAATAATTTTTAATAAAGTTGACACTCTTTAAAGCCATTCATAAGTGCCTATTTTAAAAAATGTGCTAATAAACTGGTCTAAAACAACCAGTCTGTTAACGCATTGTATGCGGGACGCGTACTAGTAAGTTTTCTGACGATTGATACATGAGCGCGGGTCGCGTACTAGTTCGGGTTAGAGTAACAACATGGTTTGCTTGTGGGTACAAAAATAACGGTATATACAGGAAAACAAAGCCAAATGCTCTTGTCTACTACATAGATTCTAGAAAAATTGAGACAAAATTTAGTTTTTACATCAGTCGATGCGGAACTACAGAACGGGAAGGTTGATTAAAAAATCAATTTATATTTAAAATTAACTTTTTATTTATCCTTGCGAAAATGATATATGTATGTATATTTATATATTATATATATAAATTTGTATTTATATATATATTTGTTTATAAATTTCAATATAAAATATGAAAAAATGGATAAATGAAATAATTTTCGATCTATTGAGATTTGACTTCTGACTAAATTTAAGCGCAAAACGCCCGCTCCCGGTACAATTCCGCTGCGAAATGTACCCGCACACAATGTGTTAACACCTGTTCAAATTAAATTAGCGATTTGATATTTTCTCGATATTTATTTTTGATATTTATTAGCATTTAAGCCCATTTTGTTATAGTGTAATAGATTCGTCTTTCAGAACAAAAAATGACATTTTCTTACTTTTATATAATTTAAAATATCGCTGATAACGTACAGAAAAATATACAAAAATAAAATTATCACGAGGTAAAAATTTCAAACAAACACTATGTCATTCCGCTCTGTCGTTCATTTTGGATGCGATTACGGAATTTATACGCAAGTCAATTAAGAACATTGCGCTGTAGTGCCTATTCATCATGCGTTTTATGAAGTTACTGAATATCAATCAAATCGAGAGAAGACGAATGATTAACACCTAACTAACGGGGGAAATAAATTTACATTTTATCTCTAACCTTTATAGCGATTTGTTAATTTCTAACTTTCAAGCGGGTTGGGTTTTTTTTTTAATCATTACTTGCCTTATCTTAATAAGTTTTAATAAAGTTGACACTCTTTAAAGATATTCAGAAATGTCTACTTAAAAAAAGTGCTAATAAACTGCTCTAAAATAACAGTCTGTTAACACATTGTATGCGGTACACGTACTAGTACGTTTTCTGACGATTGATACTTGAGCGTGGGACACGTACTAGTACGGGTTAGTGTAAGAACATGGTTTGTTTGTGGGTACAAAAATAACGGTATATACAGGAAAACGAAGCCGAATGTTCTTGTCTACTACATAGATTCTGGAAAAATTGAGACAAATAAAAACTAGTTTTTACATCAGTCGATGCGGAACCACATAACGGGAAGGTCGATTAAAAAAATCAATTTAGATTTAAAATTAACTTTTTATTTATCCTTACGAAAATGATATATGTATGTATTTAGTATTTAAAATTTGTTTTAGTATTTTATACCTTTGGATGTTTTTAATTTCTGCATAGCGCATAAAAACGTTCAATACTGTATTAAAATTATATTTTAATTTTTTATTTTAGGATATTTCATTTAATATTTAGGATATTAGGATTTAATATATTAGGGTATCATATCATTTAATATTTAGGATATATCATTTAATTTATATGATTTAAAATATCGTTGATAACGCACAGAAAAATATACAAAAAAAAATTATCATGAGGTAAAAATTATCATTCATTTTGGATGCGATTTACGGAATCTATACGGAATCTATACTAAAGTCAATTAAAAACATTGCACTGTAGAGCCTATTCATCATTGAATCTGCCTTTATATATTATATACATATATATTTGTATTTATATGTATATTTATTTGTTTATTTATATATATGTTTATATATTTCAATATAAAATACGTAAAGTTGGTTAAAAATTAAATAATATTCAATCTATTGAGATTTAACTGACTAACTAAATTTACGCGAAAAACACCCGCTCCCTGTACAATTCCGCTGCGAAATGTAATAGCACATAATATGTTAAAATGTTTTTCTGTTAATCAATGTTTTATAATTTATTTTATTTTAATCATTGTTTTATAATTTTAATAGATAACAATCAAGACTATTCTTTCAGAGAAACTTAATGCAATCAAAGAAAAATTGACGAAATGACTACCCATTCATTTTAAAACTGAATTTAATGTTACTGAAACAAAATGAGAGTGAAAAAGATGGCGAATAACCGATGGTTAATTTAAACAGTGTCTTTCCCGGTGTGAGAGGGATTAAAACGCTCACCACCTTCTTCGAAATTGTCAGCTCGTCCTCCCCATCCCAAGGTCAAACGGGTCGCCGATGGCGGACCGTCCACAATTTGCTCACGGAACATGCAAACTCTAACAAAGAGTTTCGTGCCATAGCTTTTTGTTTTATTTTTCATCTTTTATTTACAAGAATGATACTCACGGCAAAATTGTCCGCTACGCAAAATGGTTGCCTCTTGCTCTCTCTCTCCAAACATAAATTCCGGGTTGCCACAAACAAGACACCAAACATTTCTACTGTCTTTCTCATTCGTCCCCGAACTGGAAGATCTTTGTGGAATATTCCGTGCTAGGTTGCCGTTTAGAATGTTAACGCGTCACAGATATCGCTAGTGTTGGGTTTTTTCTCACGGGTGAGGCTGATTAAGAATACGCTAGAGATGCCTCATTAGGGATTGGGGAGTCCTAATCGACTGTTGGATAGGAAAAATATATAAATAAAAAGAACGGCAGAGGAAAGGCACGAGAGCGAAAGCGGTGAATTCATTCACGCATCGGTATATCGGTCGAATATTTTCCGTTTGAGGTAGACAATGCTGTGCGTTAGCTGTTCCCAAATTGTTTTTTCTTTTTTGACGCAAGGGTAAAACGAGTCAAGGGTAAAGTGAGCTGCGGTATCTCAGTCGGCAAAGGCAGCAATTTTGTAACTGAAGAGTTGAGGGTTTGTCGTTATCGTTAATGTTGAATGGAACACATAAAATATGTTCATGGTCGCAATGCCCATCAAGTTCTCAAAACGATACCTCTTGGGGTAGCAGGCCAAGCCTGGAGGTTTTCTGCTTGTTCCCTGCTTCTAAATTACGAGGTTCCACCTCAGCGAAGTGGTTCTTTCACACTATCGGTGCTTCTGAAAACGAAAGGCTGACCTCTTGCCTTAATTCAAGTGGCCTATGGCCCACGTGCTTAGTTCACCCAAGTGGCATCACCCTCAACCCCAAGATGCAAGTTTTTAAAAGACGACAAAGCACAGAAAACACTACTTCAACCACCATTGTTGCTTGTTAAATTCTTTCCTAAGAAATTCTTGGATTTTTCTATATCCATGATCAAAACCTCGCCACAACTGTTCCGCATATTTTTACGTTTTTGTATATGTATATTATATTTAATTATATATGTATATTATATATAATTTAGTATTCACAAAAAAGTACTTGCACACTTGTTCGAGAATTGTCGCATGTGAAAACTGGACACCTATTTCTCATTCGCCACCGATTGTATAGTGTACATATAGTGTAGTTATATGGTTGTTATAGTGTAGTTGTATACTAGTAGTTAGTATATAACAGATATAGTGTAGTTGTTTTTCTAGTAATTAGTATGTTACAGTGCATTAGTAGTCATAGTGCATTAGTAGTTATAATGTAGCTATAGTGCAGTATACCAGTAGTTAATATATTATAGTTGCAACAGTAGTTAAAGTGTAGTTGTATACTAGTGTACACTAGTAATTAGATTATAATAGTAATTATAGTATAGTAGTATACTGGTAGTTAATATAATTAAGAATATGTATATAGATTTTAATAGGAAAAAGGTGGAAGAATTGAGAGCTATGTCTATATATATAGATCTATACATTCACCTATGTATCTATACTATGTATCTATACTATGTATCACCTATGTATCACCCATTCAGCCTTCATTCAGCAAATTTCTAGCGAAAGTTTACAATAACAGTTAAGTTTAATTATAAGACCGAAAAATGTCATGTGAAAAAAACTTATTTGATTATACGTGAAAAGGATACGCATGGAACATTTCCAAAATTGAATGTTTGGAAATAACTTTTTTAAAGTATTAAGATTTTACCTTGAAAATAAAACATCGTTACATAAGTTTGTTTTTAATACCATGTTAAAACTCCAAAGCAGATTGGTAAAAAACGTAATTTGAAAGTCTATTGTTACCTCAAGACAGCAGTTTTCAACTCTTTTTGGTTGATGACACACTAAAAATATCGAAAAATAATCCGATGGAGCTTAAAAGCTATTTGAAGTAATTTAAAAATCACTGCTGACTTCACAAGCTGAAAAGTTAGTACTTAACGCTACAACACCCGTACAGTTCCTACTAAGTCTGCCAAAAGTGTTGGCTGCTCTATGTGTATGACGCACACACGCATATATATATATATGTATGTATATATATAATATATATATATATATATAAATATATATATATAATGTATATGTATATATGTATATATGTATATATATATATATATATATATATATGATATATATATATATGTATATATATAAATATATATATATATATAATATATATATATATATATATATATATATATATGTATATAATATATATATATATATATATATATATATGTATATATATATATAATAATATATATATATATATAATATATATGTATATATATATATATATGTATATATATATATATATATGTATATATATATATATGTATATGTATATATATATGTATATATATATATAAAAATATATATGTATATGTATATATGTATATATATATATATATGTATATATATATATATATGTATGTATATATATGTATATGTATATGTATAATATATAAATATATATATATATATATATATATATATATATGTATATATATATATATAATATATATAAATATATATATATTGTATATGTATATATATATATATAATATATAAATATAATATAATATATATGTATAATATATATAATATGTATATATATATATATATATGTATATATATATATATATATATATATATATATGTATATATATATAAATGTATAATATATTATATATGTATATATATATATATATATGTATATATAATATATATATATATATGTATGTATATATATATATATATGTATATATAAATATATGTATATGTATATAAAATATAGTATAATAAATATATATATATATTAATATATATATGTAATATATATAAATATATATATATATATATATATGTATGTATATATATATATATATATATATATATATATGTATATGTATATATATATATATAATATGTATATAATATATATATATATGTATATATGTATATATGTATATATATATATAAGTATATGTATATATGTATATATATATATGTGTGTGTATATATAATTATATATGTATATATATATATATGTATATTAATATATATATGTATATGTATATATATATATTTGTATATTATATATATATATATATGTATATGTATAATATATATAATGTATATATATATAATATATGTATGTATATTATATATATATATAAATATGTATAAAAATATATAATATATATGTATATGTATATATATATAATATATATATGTATATATATATATATATATATATATGTATATATATATATATATGTATATATATAAATATATATATATGTATATATATATATATATGTATATAATAAATATATAATATATAGTTATATATATATATATATATGTATATATATATAAATATGTATATATATATATGTATATATATATGTATATATATATATATATATATATATAAAAAATGTATATAAAATAATATATATTATATTATATAATATATATATATATATAAATATAAATATATAATAAATATTTATATATATAAATAAATGTATATATATATATATATATATATATATATATATATATACACATACACGTTTGTGCACATATATACATGCATATACACACATATATCTATATATGTACATATATATACACATACATATACACATTTGTGAACATATATGGACATATATATACATACATATGCACACATATATGTTTGTGTGTATGTATGTATGTATAATCGCTATAAAATGTGTGAACTTCCTCTGTGCATTTACTACAGAAAAAATTAATTTTACTGGAGTACAATCGGATGTTAGAAACTCTACAAACAAAAGGAAGTGAAAATATAGAAAATCAGTGGATGAAAGTTTGGTAAGGTATGGAGTGCTATGGTCTACTGTTTTGCTACACGAAGACTAATAAGATATGGACCTAACGCTTAAAAACGATTTCGACAAAATTGGAAAGAATAGCTGGTACTTATTATTATAGGATTATTTATAAGATTATTATTCACCTTTACAAAACAAAGTTTTTAATTAAAAATAAATTAAAAAAATTTTTTTGTTTCTAAAAATTGACGTTACAGATAAACAGGATAATTACTTAAGGCGACAGTGGACCTTTAGAGCAAACTTTTTTTCTTTTAAATGAATTTCCTTGAAGATTGACTATGTTATTAGTACTATTGATATATAAATATTTTAAAAATTTGAAGGGAAAATATTAATTAGTTTTGGAGTTATTAATTGTCTCATAATTAGCTTAATTGAAAATGCTCCAGGCGCATCAATTTTGCATAAAATATAAAAAATTTTAGCATACCTTAGAGACTTTACAAAAAATGTAGTTGTTTCCATAAACATCCATAGAAAACATAAATAGAAAAAAATGATGATGATATCCATATTTTGCATAATAAACAGCTATATCGGTTAATTAAAATGCATAACTAACATTATATGCTTCAAAACATACCCGTTTCAACTAGACGTTATTTTATAAACTCTAACGTAAATAATACTGGAATTTCAGAGACAATGATCTATTTTCAATGCACCTGGAGTACTTTAAACATTTGTAATACATGAAAATTTTACTTCTGAGTAAACAGCATTTGAAGTTATTATTGCTATACCCATAAGTAATGATAAGTTCATTATACCCATAAGTAATGATAAAATGATGGTAATGAAAAAATACTTTTTGCACCGTATTCCTAATGATGTATTTTTTCACTATTCACTAAAATCGAAAATTCGATTTTTCGGTCGATTTTAGCCAATTTGAAAGTCTACCATCGCCTTAACATGCACTACTTGTTATTTGTACCTGCATATCTCCGATTCAGGTCGGCAATTCAAGCTCAAGGTGGGGTAACCCTTTAAAAAGCTTATTTTCATTTCATCTTTTAGTGATTTAATAATAACTATTAAATGTCAGCGGAGTATAAAAACCGCACATCCCTTCTTTTCTGTGTAGAAGCATATATCGGTGGAGGCATAGGTCCATCTGCTTGTATCCTTTAAGCTCAAAAGGCCAGGCCCAAAAAGTTTCGGACTGCAGAGAAGGGACCAAGTTAACTGAAAGAACATCCTGCCCTGGGAAGAGAGCGGCAGCTGGGGCTGAATCGCTTAGGGCACACCCTTTGGTGTTTTGGGCTGTGACCAACAATAGCTCATGGCGTGTTTAAAACACTCCTCACCGCGTGAGCTTTGGTGTATTCCATTCTGACGAAGTAGCTTCATTCCATGTTTCTATTTGCTTGTCGACAAAACGTAAGTGAAGGATATCAAAGGGGGGAAAGAAAAACCCATATTATGAAGTAACGGATTCGACAAAACTTAAAGAATAGGTGACGAGATGAAACATAAAATGAAAAAAAGAAAATTGGGAAAAGGTCTACTCTACATATATCTCCGAGGAGTATAACAAATGTTCTACTGGGAAGAAGCAATTATACTAACCTATTAATTCCGAAGTGATTTCTGACTAATAATAATTGATGAATATCTTAACACATTGTACGTGGGACACGTACTAGGTTTTCTGACGACTGATACTTGAGCGCGGGACACGGACTAGTACCTTTACTGACGACTGATACTTGAGCGAGGGTCACATATTAGTACGGGTTAGTGTAACAACATGGTTTGTGGGTACAAAAGTAACGGTATATACAGGAAAACGAAGCCGAATATTCTTCTCTACTACATAGATTCTGTAAAAATTGAGACAAATAAAAACTAGTTTTTACATCAGTCGATGCGGAACCACAGAACAGAAAGGTTAATTAAAAATCAATTTAGATTTAAAATTAACTTTTTATTCATCCTTGCGAAAATAATATTCTATATATGTATATTTATATATTATAAAATACTAAAAAAATAGATAAAACCAAAAAAATAGAATCACAAAGAAGGACCAAAAAACAACCAGTGATATGTTTCGAATGTAGTTTTTAGCATTTTTTACTTTTGGATATTTTTAATTGCTGCATAACGCACAGAAATATTCAAAACTGTATTAAAATTATATTATCTTTTAATTTTTTACTTTAAGATATTTCATTTGAATCTGTCATATATATATATATATATATATATATATGTATGTATGTATGTATATTTCTATATACTATATGTATTTGTATTTATATATATATATATATATATATATATTTGTCTATGTATTTGTTTATATATTTCAATATAAAATATGAAAAGTTGGTGAAAAGATTAAATAATTTTCGATTTATTGAGATTTAACTGAATAACTAAATTTAACAAAACGCCAGCTCTCGGCACAAATTCGATGTAAATGTACCAACACACAATGTGTTAAATTTAAGGTGGTGTGAAATACACTGAGGGAAATAAATAGGAAATTAAAGCAGCTTTGAATAGTATAGCCATCATTCTTTAGTAATCAGCTATGATAGGCATTACAGCCTACATAATCTTGCCTTAAATAGTCAAACAAACAAACAAAAAAAAATACCCTCAGAGATAGGAGACTTGTTTGGTATAATATGATATAGTACTATAATCTGAAGTTTTATAACTGATAAAATTATTTGCTATTTCAGTTGATCCTACTGGCGAAAGAGTAAGTTTATGCATAAAAGTTTGATGTAGATCATAAAATTAGGAAATAACATATAGACGAAAATTTGGGATATTAACTTATAGGATAATAACATGTAAACAAAGTACTATAATACGAAGATTTATCCCCGATAAAGCTATTTACTATTTCAGTTGATGCTCTTAACAAAAATGTGAGTTTATGCATGAGCCTTAAAAATCATAAAAGTTTGATGCAAATCATAAAATTAGGAAATAGCATTTAGTCGAAAATTTGGGTTTTTAACTTATAGGATGATAACATGCAAAAAAAGTACTATAATCCGAAACTTTATCACCGATAAGGCTGTTTGATATTTCAGTTGATCCATTTGACGAAAAAATAGATTTATGCGCGAGCCTCAAAAAATCATGAAAGTTTGATGCAGATCATACAATTAGGAAATAGCATATAGCGGAAAATTTGGGTTATTAACTTATATCATGATACTAATCCAAGCCTGTGGAAGGAGTCTTTTGCTTAGTCTTTTCTTCTAAATTACAAGGACTATTTGTGTTGTCTGTCTTAGAGAGTAATGATAATTATATGGTATTCACATAATAAAATGGCTGACAAATTTTAGCGTCTTGGTAGTGGTGAATTTCATAAAGACGGGTATCCTCACATTGGAAATAATATTTACAGGATTCCTACCCACCTTCGCTGAAAAAGAAAATTCATTTCGATAATGCAAAATTTATACAAAATCCGTTTTTTAACCCTTTCTAAAAGTAGGCGCTAAGCATTAGTTGTCCAACACAACGAATGTTGTTCGTTTGTTAAAAAGTCATATTTCCGCAGAATCTTGTCAGGTGTCAAGCAAGTTATTAGCCGTGTCGATTCCTTGTGGAACTCATTTAATTTTTAACACATTGTGTGTGCGGGTATATTTTGCAGCGGAATTGTACCGGGAGCGGGCGTTTTGCGAGTAAATTTAGTTATACAGTTAAATCTCAATAGATGGAAAATTATTTCATTTTTTAACCAACTTTTCATATTTTATATTGAAATATATAAACAAATATTTAAATAGAAATATATAAATAACAACCATAAGATTTTTTAACCAAAAATATATATTTTTAGTGGATAAATTTATAACAGTATCGTAAATATGAAAAATCAAATAGAAATAGTAGTATATAGTTTTAATTTTTTCGAATTATGATATATATATAAACATTTTTACTTTAAAAAAATGAAAAGAGCAATCTAAAACTAATAATGTAAAAACTAGTTTTTACCTGTCTAAATTTTTCCAGAATCTATGTAGTAGACAAGAACATCACTTCGTTTCCTGTATATACGTTATTTCTGTACCCACAAACAAACCATGTTATACTAACCCGTACTAATTCGTGACCCACGCTCAAGAATCACTCGTCAGAAAACGTACTAGTCCGTGCCAAGCATATAATGTGTTAACGGAATATAAAGTGAAGTGAAGGCAAGAAAAATACCTGAAAATTTTTTTCAATTTTGTAATGAAAAAGGAATCTCGATTTAGAGAGCAAGATAACTTAAATTTTTCCAATTAACAATATCACGAACTCGCATTTTGTTTCCATATTTATTCCATCGGTCCATTCGGTTATCACAAGAATCTCACAAATCATCGTAGTTTCCGAGCCTCTTAGCCGCATGTTTCATTGCAATTTGGCAGTTTGGGCTGTTTCAGAGAAGTCAGATCTCAATTAATTCTCACGCTATTCCATGGTACCACTTGGAGATGGTAGAAAATAAGATCACACGTCCATTATTTTCTGAGATCGTGGTCCGGAATGTCGTTGAGAAAATCTTTGAGTTTTTGACAACTTTTTCCAAATATAAATATGTCTTTTCTACCTCTGCTCTATGCCCCTTGGTTGACATAATGGTTTGAGAATTTGTCTACCACGTTGGAGGTGGTACATCTACTACACCTAACTATATAGAGCACAATAAAATGTTCAACAAATACATGCAGCTATATCCTTATTTCAACCATGATGGAATAAGAAATAAGATTTTTTTCTCTTAGGATTTCTGGTCTACCACTGTATTCATGGATTTTTATAAGTTGCTGATGTTTTCTTAGCACATTGTGTGCGGGTACATTTCGCAGCGGAATTGTACCGGGAGCGGGCATTTTGTGCGTAAATTTAGTTATTTATATAAATCTGAATAGATTGAAAATTATTTAATTTTTTAATCAACTTTTCGTATTTTATATTGAAATATATACACAAATATATAGACAAATATATATATATATAAATACAAATTTATATATTATATACATATATATATATAATGTATAAATATACATATACAAATTTATATATAATATATATATATATATATATATATATATATATATATATATATATATATATATATATAATGTATAAATATACATATACAAATTTATATATATACATATATATATATATATATATATATATATATATATAATTTTCGCAAGGATAGATAAAAAGTTAATTTTAAATCTAAATTGATTTTTTTTAATCAACCTTCCCGTTATGTGATTCCGCTTCGACTAATGCAAAAACTTGTTTTTATTTCTCTAAATATTTCCAAAATCTATGAAGTAGACAAGAACATTTGGCTTCTTTTTCTTGTATATACCGTTATTTTTGCACTCACAAACAAACCATGTTGCTAGACTAACCCGTACTAGTACGTGACCCGCGCTCAAGTATCAATCGGCAGAAAACGTACTAGTACGTATCCCGCATACAACCCAGATAGCATCCATACTTTCAGCAAGTTCGATTTTTTCTGGATAATATTTTGTCATAACAAATTTGAAGCAACAAACTTGCAGCA
>CM063509.1:55959425-55974425 GCA_032207245.1 Pardosa pseudoannulata
TATATACATACACATACATACATATATATATATTTATTATCAGCCACCTTGACGTCACTGGTACATGGGTAGCATGGTCTGTTTTAAAAACTTTACTCAACCCCGAACATTAGCGATTTTGCCGTCAAAGCATTAAAGGAACTTGAACTCTGGTTTACTGAAATGGACCATGCTGTTAAATTTTATGAGCTAAAGCTTAGGATCTCTTTTGCCCACCATTTTCGTATATTAATAACAAGTTGCTTTCACAGAGAAAACTTAGCTCATCCGAAATCCATCTCTATCATAGTCTGATTGGAACGAATTATTAAAGGGTAGGGAACGGTAATATGGTGGGCACCAGCTGGTCAAGCGACCCCATTTTCCGTCCCTTCAATGGTACAGACAGTTTATTAGCAAGAGAGTCCAGGGAAATAATTCCTCCTACTTGTAAACGGAGTCTTATTGCTCCTCCAACAGTTGTACAGTTCTATAGGTTCTTATTTGAATATTCTAATGTAATTTGTTTTAAGCGTCCAGAAATTTTTAAAAAATTGAATTTTTGAAAGTTGAAGGTTTGGTTTGGTTTGGTTTTGGAGAGCTACGGTCTACTGTTTTGCTCACGGGGGCTAAGAAAGTTAAAGGTAATGAGCCACCTTAACAGAACCAGAAAGCCCAAGCTACACCCATGAGGTCTTTGGGACACAGGTTTTTGAGAAATACGAATATTTAAGAATCTTTTTACATCAATCTATTTCGGCGCTATCATTTACGTCAAACAATACCATCATGTACGAGAATAACAATTGTCCGAAACTGATTCAAAGATTTTGATGAATACCACATTTGAGATATCTTTGCTTCCGTTTGTTTTTTCACAATCATTTACGTCAATACCATCTCGTGTGTTGCGTAATTGTTATTGTTCAAAACTATAGCAGAGGATTTTTGAAGGAATACCAAGTTAGAGATCTCTCCTTACGTCACTTTATTCTATATCAATCACTTGCATCCACACTATCTTGTACTTGTGTAATTCTTATTATCCAAAATTTTAGCAGAGGTTTTGGGGAATCCCAACGTTACCTCCTTACTTAAAAGTTTGGACAGTAACAATTTCACTTACGAGATAGTCTATAACTGCAATCAAGTAGTCGTGCTCGGATAAGACTTATTGTAGAATGTTCCATACTTGTCGTCTATTCTTTGATGGGGAGTCCAGCTTCTTTGCCAAGGAAGTACTCTTTGAATGGAGGGAAACAATCCAGAAGGTGCGACGTCACACGCGCACAAAAGTATTGGCGAGAACAGAGGCACACCTTGTCGCATCGACAAGGTACTAAACGCAGTATTCATCATTCTATTTCGTCAAAGGTGGGGATCCCCCCAGTGCAAACAGACCCGCAAAGTTTATTGCCGTCGGCCGACGCCCACATTGTGCTGTCGTGTTACGGTTAGAGGCGAAGGATGTATGTAAAAGATAAAGCACAGGGACACACTGCTTTTCCCTTTACGACAGACACTGCTTGAAAAAAGCGCGGCATTTATTAAAGGGCGAGACGAATTTTAAGAAGGTTAGTCGGGTCTGAACGGGTTAGGAAAGTTGCAGTTCACTTTTTGGTACACGAGTCAAAAGTGTATCTTACTAGCTAAAGAAAAACGTGTTTCAAAAGCCACCGAGGAAATATTCTATCGATACATTTAATTTTATTTAAAACTTACTGGAAGACATGAATAAATATAAAATTACATTAATTTATGACTATCATTTTTATAAAGTAATAGCTTTATATACTATGCATCAACTCTCCTAATAGCCAAATGTTGGAAATCGTCCCTTGGTCAGCGGAGATGTTTGCTTAGTGGTATTAGCAAATCATTTATAATTCTGTAACTCTTTTAAACATACAAGATAGGACTCACGATGTAGTACTATGTTTGAAGAGGAGCAGCGTAATGTATTTAACAACAACAACAACAACAACAAAAAAAAAACTAATTTATTCAAACAAACAAAAAACTAATTATTAAAAAAAGGCTATTGAGGCGTAACTGCCTCCAAAAGAAAAACGTTACGAAATATATTATATATATGTATATAAATAAATAATTTAGCATCTGTCAAGCCGGAAGGAAAATCTCTAATTTCTAGATTTACCTGTAAGTTGATGGATGGGGGACCTATTGTCCTGGTCACAGAGCCCTATTGACTCCAGGCTTTTTTTCTCGGAACGTATCTTAATATACAGGATACATAGTAAAGTCATTTTTCTCGGCCACCATTGATCATAGATACATTCTTTTAATTACAAAAACGTTTCAAATAAGATGTAAATCAGATTCTCGATGATATACATCCTTGCCGACAATAAAGATGAGGCCTTAAGGATTATACTACCTGAAGCATCATATTGTCTGTTCAATCTTGCTGAGGGTATATATGGAATGACATACGGAAATACTACAACTGCCCCCTTAATCTAATTCTTACCCTAAGGTCGATTTCGGACAACTACGAACATCCAAGCCATAACTTGGATTCAACCCCTCGAATTGCTGTACCGAAGAGCAACCCTCTACCCACTCATCCATCGTCATTGCAACGGCAGGCCTTCCTCACAAAGATTTTGTTTCTCAAAAGAGGTTGAGAAATGACTTCGCTTATATGGAGACAAAGGTGTTGTTTCCCTCGCACCACGATGTCTAGACTGCTGTGTCCTAAAGTAGCGAAACAACAGGGCAGACAGCCGGGCGCACAGACTGACAGACAGAAAGATGATCTTCGGAACCACAAGTTTTGAAAGGGAGTGCCGTGACATTAGATCTTTTGCCAACATGAAATTCCGGAGGCTCTCGGGTTTGCAGCCGGTGATTGTCTAGCCCAGACTAATCCTGTTGGTTGAAGGTGAGATCATCGCTAGATGATCCAATGGCAAAATTGTGGGTGAGGCCCCCTCTCTTAGAGGCCTTTCCCCTAAAAAAGAAACAAGATGAGATGTTTTTAAAGAAGTTAGCTAGCAGCCAGCTAATTCTGAGGTCGTCTTGACCAATCTCTCCATCGGAGAGTTTTCTTAGCCAAAATCCCACCTTGGGATATATCTCTTTCTGAGATTGTTAACGATACCTTGTGCCTTGATTTTCCTTTTAATTTGATCCTCTTCAGGAGTGATCGTATATTCCTCCTATGTATTCCAGCTTTATCTTCTTCGAAGATACAAATTGCACTTCAAACACCGTCTCATTGAGTGTGCTGTCTTCATCATTGCTACCTAGAACTATTACGCGAAACTACCACTAATTGTTTTCTTCCTTCGGTTATCAAACCTTTTGGCAGTGTATTTAAGTTGTCTCTACTCAGGCCTACGTCTATTATATCACATACTTGTTACATTGTGTGTATGTATGTATGTATGTATATGAGGGTACTTACATATATGTATATATAAATATGAGCATATATAAGTGTGTACACGTATATAAGTTTATATATGTTCATATATGTGTCAGTTTTGTATGTGTATAATATATGCGTATATATGTGTTATAATTTTATATATGTCTATATATAAATTATAAAATGTTCATACACACGTATATCTATACACACACCCATATATATATATATATATATATATGTGTGTGTGTGTGTGTACGTGTGCATATACTTGCATATATATATGTACACATATATGTGTACATATATGTGTATGTATATACATCTGTATATGCATGGCATGTATATATATGTGTGTATGTATATATGTGCATATATATGTATGTGTATATGTAGTTGTATTGTGTGTATATATGTGTGTGTTTACATATATGTATATATAAATATGAGCATATATATAAATGTGTACTCGTATATAAGTTTATATATGTTCATATATGTGTTAGTTATGTATATGTATAATATATAGTAAGTGCACATATACGTTATCAATTTATATATGTCCATATATAAGTTATAAAATGTTCATACACACGTATATCTATACACACGCACACACACGTGTGTGTGTGTGTGTGTGTGTGTGTGTGTGTGTGTGTGTGTGTGTGTGTGTGTGTGTGTGTGTGTGTGTGTGTGTGTGTGTGTGTGTGTGTGTGTGTGTGTGTGTGTGTGTGTGTGTGTGTGTGTGTGTGTGTGTGTGTGTGTGTGTGTGTGTGTGTGTGTGTGTGTGTGTGTGTGTGTGTGTGTGTGTGTGTGTGTGTGTGTGTGTGTGTGTGTGTGTGTGTGTGTGTGTGTGTGTGTGTGTGTGTGTGTGTGTGTGTGTGTGTGTGTGTGTGTGTGTGTGTGTGTGTGTGTGTGTGTGTGTGTGTGTGTGTGTGTGTGTGTGTGTGTGTGTGTGTGTGTGTGTGTGTGTGTGTGTGTGTGTGTGTGTGTGTGTGTGTGTGTGTGTGTGTGTGTGTGTGTGTGGGTGTGTGTGTGTGTGTGTGTGTGTGTGTGTGTGTGTGTGTGTGTGTGTGTGTGTGTGTGTGTGTGTGTGTGTGTGTGTGTGTGTGTGTGTGTGTGTGTGTGTGTGTGTGTGTGTGTGTGTGTGTGTGTGTGTGTGTGTGTGTGTGTGTGTGTGTGTGTGTGTGTGTGTGTGTGTGTGTGTGTGTGTGTGTGTTGTGTGTGTGTGTGTGTGTGTGTGTGTGTGTGTGTGTGTGTGTGTGTGTGTGTGTGTGTGTGTGTGTGTGCATATACGTGTATATATGTGTACATATATGTGTATGTGTATATACATCTGTATATGCATGTATATAGGTGTGTATGTATATATGTTTATATATATGTATGTGCATATGTAGTTGTATTGTGTGTATATAGAAATGTATATACAGCTGCAAGGTGTAAATAAATCATTTAATCAATAAACACCTGCTTCATCATTGTGTTACCTGAAACAGGGACCGGATACTTTACATCATCCTTCCGCTTGTATGAATGAAATATCAAATCTGTACTGAACAGACTTCGAACGGGATCCTTTAAAGTTTATTTATATCAAAAAGGCTTGTCCATTATAAAGCCATAAAATGGATTAAAAATCTTTTTGCAAATTTTGACCCATTCATTTTAAACTCCACGTGAATCCTCCTTTAAAACCATTTAAATCTCGTTTATTATCACCATTTTCGTTTCGAAATATTTTAATAACTTAATTGAGTACATAATGCAGAATCCATTTTGTAGATTTCCATTGGTTATACATCACCTTCCATTTCATTTCCAACCTCGTCACTCGAATGACGCATATCTCGAGGAAAGGACCTCGCAGACGAGACTTATCTCCGGAGACAATCTCCGGAGAACGTTCCGAAAAGGGGGGGTGAAGGAGTGGAGGGCGTCAGAACAGCCCCGGATTCATTCTCCTAATGCTCGCGCCCGATTATTCAACCACATCTGTAGTTAAGACAGACTCTCTAACTACGTCGAGACTTTTAATAATTAAAGACGCTCTTGACTATCGACGCCCTCATCATGTTGGGTGGAATGTTTTGAAAGAATGTAGTGGTTAAAAAAAAAAGAACTCTCCGTTATTATTCGGACGCATCGATCACCGGTGAATAATTACCCGGCGATGAAAGATTAAATTCACAGAACACGCTAATGAGCAATTAAAACACGTCTGGAGGGGAAACTCCCTGGAACCAAGGCTTTAAAACGTCACCCCCCGCTAAAGGGTGAAGACTTTACTTTATCGGTACGTTCCATCGCTTCGAACGACACTTTTAGCTTAATGGATGGAGAAAAGTTTGAATATTTCATTTAACTGATAGTAAAGGAAAGGGTCCCGGGAAACAAATTCTCTAAAAAGTGACATTTTTTAAAAACTTTTTTGCACAAAAGAAATGAAGTGTTGTGATCACTGAAAATTTGAGTTTTCTGATTTCAATAGAAATTCTCATTTTGGCTATGCTTAAATTAATTTTGGCAAATTTTAGCATTACATTTATACATAAATTTTTAAAATTTAATTGAAGTTTATTATAAAAAGACATGAAAAATTATTGGTTTTACGTTGTCAAGGTGGGAAAGACTTCTATTCAAATACACGACATGTCAATTATACGAAGAAGTTTCTGCTCTCCCTCGTCAGTAATGAGTTATACGCATGCATATGTATGTATGCGTGTGTTTACGTATATATGTACACATAAATATGAGCATATATGTGTGTACACGTATATAAGTATATATGTTCATATGTGTTAGTTATGTATGTGTTAGTTATGTATGTGTTAGTTATGTATGTGTTAGTTATGTATGTGTTAGTTATGTATGTGTTAGTTATGTATGTGTTAGTTATGTATGTGTTAGTTATGTATGTGTTAGTTATGTATGTGTTAGTTATGTATGTGTTAGTTATGTATGCGTTATAAATTTATATATGTCTATATATAAGTTATAAAATGTTCATATACACGTATAGACACACACACATATATAATGTGTGTGTGTGCGTGCGTATATGTGTATACTTGTGTACATATAAGTGTATGCATGTGTATATACATCAGTATATATATGTGTGTATGTATATATGAGCATATATATGTAAGTGTATATATATATGAGCATATATATGTATGTGTATATATGTGTGTGTATGTATATATGAGCATATATATGTATGTGTGTATGTATATATGTGCATATATATGTATGTGTGTATATGTGCGAGTGTGTATATATGTAGATGAGTATATATGTATGTGTGTGTGTGCACAAATGTTTATATATAAATAAGGAGATATATAAGTGCATCGGGAGACTTTAAAGAAGTAGTATGATACACAAATTATTGAGCGTGTACCAGATAATTCTCAGCCAAAAAACAAACCATTTTTTTAACTTCCTCATAAGGTACTTTACAATTCTGGAAAATTAAAAATTTTACTGATCTCTTCAAATGACGGGCTGAATGCTAGTTGAAAAATAAATTTACCTCCATGTGTTTTTTGTTTGTTTGTTTATGCTAAACTGAAGCATTTTTCTCAAGTGCACGTCCCATCCTCCATTACCCACTCCCTTCCTTTCTTCCTAATAACAGGTGCTGCTAAATTGCTACTATTTCATTTAGCTAAGAAAACTATTATATTGATCCCGGGTCTTTAAAAGAATAAAGACTAAATAAAAAAAAGGATGCAGATAAGATCTGAAATTTGTCTGAGCAGCATCCGTTGATCTTACGCTTCACTAATCAGCTGATACGATGAAGGGTCAAAAGTGAACTCAAAAAAGAGGTTTCAGGTGCATCGAGAGCGTCGAGCAAACAGATTTATTGAATTGGGACTGAAGTGTATTTAGTCAACTTTTTGGGCCTTTTCACTGAGCTATGCATAAGATGGATCAAATTGAGGGAATACTAATTCAATTAAACGTTAATTCGATTATTCGTTTTACAATACCGATTTTTTATTGTTTGGGCTGTAACTATGTAGATATACTCAAATTTACTATAATCTAAACTTTTTGAGGGTAATATAAAAATAAAAATATAAATTGCAAAAAGAGGTTTGAGGTCGGATGAACGAATTTATTGAATTGGGATTGAAGTATCTTTCTGCAACTGTTGGGGCATTTTCACTGAGCTATACATAAGAAGGATCAAATTGAGGGAAAACTAATTCGAATAAACATACATGACAAGTATGTAGGTTTTACAGTACCGATTTTCAGTTTTTCCGTAACTATCCAGAGACACTCATACATTTACTATAATCTAAACTTTTCGAGGGTAATATCCAACTAAAAATATAAATTGAAGGGTCAAAAGAGAATTCCAAAGAGAGGTTTGAGGTCGGATGAACAAATTAATTGAATTGGGACTGAAGAGTCTCTCTGCAACTGTTGGGGCATTTTCACTAAGCTATGCATATGATGGATCAAACTGAGGGAAAACTAATTCGAATAAACATGCGCGACACGTGTATGTTTCACAATAGCGATTTATATTCTTTAGCTGTAACCATCCAGGTACACTCATATTTACTATAATCTAAACCTTTTGAGGGTAATATCAAATAAAAATATAAATTGAAGGGTCAAAAGTGAATTCCAATGAGAGGTTTGAATCCGGATGAACAAATTTATTGAATTGGATTGAAGTGTCTCTAGGCAATTGTTTGGCCCTTTTCTCTGAGCTGTGCATAAAATGGATCAAATTGAGGGGGAACTAATTCAAATAAACAAGCATGACATTTGTGTAGGTTTCACAATACCGATTTTTACTGTTTTAGCTGTAACTATCCAGATACACTTATATTTAATAAAATCTAAACTTTTTGAGGGTAATATCCAAATAAAAATAAAAATTGAACGGTCAAAAACAAATTCCAAAGAGAGATTTGAGGTCGGATGAACAAATTTACTGAATTGGATAGAAGTGCATCTAGGCAACTGATGGCGCATTTTCACTGAGCTATGCATAAGATGTATCAAATTGAGGGGAAACTAATCCGAATAAACACGCATGACACTTGTAGGATTTACAAAACCGAGCTTTTACTGTTTTAGCTGTAACTATCCAGATATACTCATATTTAATATAATCTAAACTTTTTGAGGACAATATCCAAATAAAGATATAAATTGAAGGATCAAAAGTGAACTCCAAAGACAGGTTTGAGGTCGGATGACAAATTTATTGAATTCGGACTGAAGTGTCTCTAGGCAACTGTTGGGGCTTTTTCACTGAGGTGTGCTAAAATGGATCAGTTTGAGGGGACACTAATTCGAATAAACAAGCATGACACGTGTGTAGGTTTTACAATACCGATTTTTACAGTTTAGTTGTAACTATCCAGATACACTCATATTTACTATAATCTAAACTTTTTGATGGTAATAGAACATTTTCAATATTGTTCATTTAGAAATAACTTTTTATCTTGAACTTTTTATAGTTGGAAATAACTTTAAGATTTTATCTTGAAATTAAAACATTATTACATGAATACGTTGCTAAAACCCTGTTAAAACTCCAAAGCAAATTGGTAAAAAACTTAATTTGAAAGTCTGTTGTTACCCTGTGAGGCAGCGGTTTTTTACCTCATGAAAGGATGTTATAATGGTTTGATGTTATGTAAGTCTGAACAAACGTGTTATCAGCCCACCCACTAGATGGCGTAAAACACAAAACTATTATTGAGTTGCTAATCCATGCGCTACAATTATTGAAATTTACTCTTTGGAGCAACTTTTATATTAAATGGTATTGTATCTTATGGGTTCTTTGTTTATTATTTATCACAAATAATAATATACTGACACTTGAAAAAATTTACACTTAAATTAACTTTGGTCAGTCGGTTGGTTGGGAGCACTACAGTCTACTTTTTTGCTACACGAGTACTTATGAGATCCAGGTTTGGTTTGATTTTTGGAGTGCTATGGTCTACTTATTGAAACGCGAGGGCTAATGAGATCGGGACCTACAGCTTAAAGCCGATTCCAAACGGCTACGAAAATCCATGCCATAGTGGGATTCGAACCCACGAACTGCGGTTCCGAAGGCCACCATTCTAACCATTCGGACATCGTTCGGCTGTTATGAGATCCAGAAATACTAATTAAAATTGGTTCCAAAAGGGTACGAGCATATATGCCAGGATTCGAACTTACGAACTCCGGTACCGAAGAGTCCCGCCATACCCGTTTGGCCATCGTTTGACCGAACTCTGATTTTGGTGAGCCGCTGTAGCTCAGTCAGCAAAGGCAACACTCTCGTAATTGGAAGGTTGCGGGTTCGAAGCTCGAGCCAGCCTAAGATCCTCAGTGTTTCTTAAAGGTGATTGGGGCACGTAAAATATATTCGTGGTTTTTGGAAGGAAATTTGGAAGAATGGTCCAAAGGTGATTGTATCCTGATCCATTTCCCGGATTTGAGGGTTTAGTAAGGTACTAAAATGACACCGAAGCAGTAGGGTTACAAACATACCGAGGATGAGCAGACCAGTTTTTGATAACACCTCCAAAGTAACTGAAGTACATTGTCACGAATAAATCATCGTAATTTTACTTTGAGCTTCAAAGATGATACAGAGATAACTCTGGATTAATAGATTTATTTACAGCAATAAAAACTCCAAAATACTTACAATATTTATATAAGACGTTGGTATCATCAGGGGTAAATAAGAATTTAAGAAACGTAAAAATAAGCCGGAAAATTAGTACAGAACCAATGCAAATGAGAAATACAGTAACATAAGTGTACATATTAATATGGTAGAGAACTCTTTTTCGTTCAATGGTTGTGAAGCTTGACTTACAAACACTGATCATATGGTTCTAGACAGGTAGTAAAAAAATTTTTGAGATGAGAAACGATCGAAAGTAAAGGCGTTCACAAAAGTTGAGAGAGCCGCTGATGCTCAGACAGCAAAGGCAACGCTCTAGTAACTAGAGGGTTGTGGTTCGGAGCTCGAGCTGGACTCAGATCTGCCGTGTTCGTTAAACTTGACTGGGGCACGTAAAATATGTTTGTAGTCACAATGTCCTCCAAGTTCTCAATCAATACCTCTGGAGGTGGCAGGCCAAGCCTATGAGTCTTCTGGTTGGTTCGTGCTTCAAAACTACTAGGATCCACTTGAGTATTAGTCGTACTTTCACCCTTATGGTGTTCGTTATAAACGAAACGCTCATCCCTTTTCCTTAATACGAGTAGCCTCTGGGTAAATCGTGCTTTTGATTGATTTTTGATTGCTTTTGATTGACCAAGTTGCATAAGACAACAACAACTATGATTTTGGTCAATTGATAAAATAATGTATGCCTTCTCGGCTCTTTAATGATTCACTAACAACGGGACCTGCGAAAACGTATCCCGGAATCCTCAGCGCGTCTTAACATTGACCAAGGAGTTAGTTTCATGGTTTCATTGATAAGTCTGTCCATTCAGACGTTACAAAATAATCACTGCCAAGGAGAGAAATAAAAAGAACCTCTTACAATCTACAAAAAGAAAAATGTCGCACCTTCAGTCTTCGGCTGTCAAGAGTTAGAGGGAGAGGGGAGGAAAAAGATGGAAGACTTGGAATAGCCCGCAGACTCTCGTCGCTGAAGCGTGGACAATGGGAACATTTCCGGTGGACAAGCGAAATAGCACTGGGCAGAAAAGAACTGGATCGTGCACGTACCTCTCTTGCAGATTGGAGAGGACCTCCGTGACATCACATGCTCGAAATTTCTGCCTATCGCACCCCTCTTTGCGTGCTAATGGCGTCCGAAGACAATGGGTCAAGTTATTTGTTTCAATGCTTTCAAGGCCAGAGTTGGGATGGGGTCTTTATGCCCCCCCCTCCAACATGATTGGCGTATATTGTCATAGATAAGAATCGAGGATTCGGAAATCGGACCTTTTTGGTATGGATGCCGGACGCTAACAATAAAATAAGAAAAAAATAAGAGCTTTTTCACACAATGAAAATTCTTTCGACGTGGGCTCTTGTTGTCGATGCCAAACGTCAATGGAAGTGATGGTTTAGTAAGCAAAACTATATAGAGAAATTAAATAGTAATATTCCCCCTGATCATCTCTTTTACATTTCTCCAAGAATGGATGTTAACCCCTTTCCGGTTTTTCCCCGAGCTGAACTCGGGCAGGCGAAATGTACCATCCTGGGTCATCCCGAGTGCAGCTCGGGCTCTGTGAAATTTTATACTGTACAATCAGTCTATCCCGAATTATTTCACATGTGCTTTTTATGGTTTCGAATGATTGTGTTTACTTTTCTGGCTACTAGATTATTTGCTGCTCAAAGAGAGACAGTAGAGGGAGTTTGGTTTGGTTTGGAGTACTACGGTCTACTTATTTTGGAACACGAGGACTATTGACACCAGGACCTACAGTTTAAAGCCGATTTCGAACGGCTACGAACATTCATGCCACAGTGGGATTTGAACGCACGAACTCTGGTACCGAAGGTTAGCACCCTAACCAATCGGCCATCATTCGGTGACAATGGTTTGGTTTGGAGTGCTACAGTCTACTTTTTGCAACACGAAGGCTAATGAGACCGGGACCTACAGTTGAAAGTCGATTCCGAACGGCTACAAACATCCATGCTACTGCGGAATTCGAACCCACGAACTCCGGTACCGAAGGCCAGCACTCCAACCAATCGGCCATCGTTCGGCATCATTCGGTAACAGTAGAGGGAAGAAGGTAAAGAGAGAAACAAGTTTCTACTGTCCAGATTATGATGTTGGACTCTGTAGTACCGTGTTTCCCTTGTATCATACAAGACCAAATTTTAATTATTAATTTCATAATTATTTATGCAAATGCATAGGGTATAAATAAAATTTAGTTAAAGATAACAGCTAGGTATTCTAAGCTTTATATTTATAGTTAATGTGAATTGACTTCAAAGTCTAATGATTTCTGTCACACAGAAAGCCAACTATACTGGTTAATTACTCATTTATTTAAACTGATTGTTTTACATTAGGTTTTAGACAATTTTGTACGTGAATGATGCTATTATGTTTAAAAAGCTATGTATGTATAGAAATAAGGATAAAAAAATTGACATTTTTTGACACATAATCCCTGTGAGAGTGCAGCTATGTTTGACATAAGGTTTGCGAAACTGATTTGCTCGCCACACTCACACGTTGTGGGTTGAATGTCAAAGTTTTTTTCGAGACTCCAGGAAGCGTGTAGTGTGGTATGTGAAAATAATTGCACTTAAACTTCATGAAGTTTTGGAGAGTTGTGATTGGTCTCCAGGAGGCGATTCAGGACCATCCTTGGAGTCCCGGTCCTTCTGGGCAGAGCCGGGAAAGGACGCATTGTGCAAAGGACAATGGAACAACGAACGCATCAGCACAGGATAATGGAAAAAGTATAGAAGGAAAAGGGAAGGAAAAGAATGCAGTGTTCTCTTGGATTTTGGCAATTTCTTTTCAGGTGTAGCACGTGGAGTGATTCTTTTAATTTTTTATATTTTTTAAATATTTTTTAATCATATTTCCTTGTCTTTTGTTCAATATTTAAATGTTGTAATATAGATCAGTGGCATTTTACTATAATTAAAGACGATATAAAGTAAACTTGGGTTATATCTTTTAAATAACACAGCAAGGTATACAGCAATAAAATAAATGAAACGGAATAGTGTGTATAGATAGTTTGGATGAGTAATAATAATAAATAGATTTTACGCTCAACACGATGGCGTGAGTTTGATGTTCACTTTGATATCTAAAGGTTCCAACGGTATCATTTACCTATAAATATGCCTCTCTTTCTGAGGAATGAAATGAAACGAAACTACCATTTTTGTGTCCAATTTACGTATTAAGTATCATTCGTATTGCACGTTTTAAGATCTGTACTGGCTAGGTTTAATACAATGAAATATTCTACAATATACGATGATTGGAGCATAAGTCAAGGCAACTTTTTCTTGTAGATATGTGAACGAATCACTAACGTATATGTCATGCAAAGGTTCTGCAGGCATAGTGTGTATGCAGAACAACAGATGGCTCTGGGATAGCTGGTAGTAGCATAGCGAGGACTGTGATATCAGTCAGTTGTGACTGTCGTGCGAGATGGAAGTAACCCGTATTGAGCAGCGCGCTTACATCAAAATAGCCGTTCTCTGAGGGAGAAAGGCGATGGAATGTCACAGTAAACACTTTTTTGTCCAATTTACGTACTAAGTATCATTCGTATTACTCATTTTAAGATCTGTACTTGCTAGGTATAATACAATGAAATATTCTACAATATACGACGGTTGCAGCATAAGTCAAGGCAACTTTTTCTTGTAGATATGTGAACGAGTCACTAACGTATATGTGTCGTGTAGAAGTTTTGCAGGCATAGTGTGTATGCAGAACAAAAGATGGCTATGGGACAGCTGGTAGTAGCACAGCGAGGACTGTGATATCATTTAGTTGTTGAGTGTCGTGCGAGATCGAAGCAACCCGTGTTGAGCAGCGCGCTTACATAAAAATAGCCGTTTTCCGAGGGAGAAATGCGATGGAATGTCACAGTGAACACTTTTTTCTCTAATTTAAGTATTAAGTATCATTCGTATTACTCATTTTATGATCTGTACTGGCTAGGTATAATACGATAAAATATTCTACAATATCCGACGGTTGGAGCATAGGTCAAGGAAACTATTTTTTTTTTCTTGTAGCTATGTTAACAGATCACAAACGTATAAGTGTCATGTAGAAGTACTGCAGGTACAGTGTGTATGCAGAACAACAGATGGCTCCTGGGATATCTGGTAGTAGCACAGAGAGGACTGTGGTATCATTTAATTGTTGACTGCCGTGCGAGATCGAAGTAACCCGTGTTGATCAGCGCGCTTTTTCTCTGAGGGAGATATGTGATGAAATGTCACAGTGAACACTTTTTTGTCCAATTTACGTATTAAGAATCATTCGTATTACTCGTTTTAACATCTGTACTGGCTAGGTATAATACGATAAAATATTCTACAATAAACGACGGTTGGAGCATAAGCAAAGACAACTTTTTCTTGTAGATATGTGAACTAATCACAAACGCATATGTATCGTGAAGATGTTCTGCAGGCATAGTATGTATGCAGGACAATAGATAGTTCTGTGATAGCTGCTAGTAGTGCAGCGAGGGCTGTGAAATCAGACAGTTGGGGAGTATCGTGAGAGATAGAATTAACCAGTGTTGAGCAGCGCACTTACATCAAAATAGCCATTCTCTGAGGGAGAAATGCGATGGAATATCACAATGAACACTCTTTTTAACAATTTACGTATTAAGTATCATTCGTATTACTCATTTTATGATCTGTACTGGCTAGGTATAATACAATGAAATATTCTACAATATACGACGGTTGGAGCATAGGTCAAGGAAACTATTCTTTTTCTTGTAGATAAGTTAAAGGATCACAAACGTATAAGTGTCATGTAGAAGTACTGCAGGCATAGTGTGTATGCAGAACAACAGATGGCTCTGGGATAGCTGGTAGTAGCGCAGCGAGGACTGTGATATCATTTAGTTGTTGAGTGTCGTGGGAGATC
>CM063509.1:55979425-55994425 GCA_032207245.1 Pardosa pseudoannulata
TCCACGCTCGAGTTAACTCGAGAGCGCTAAACTGGCGAAATTGTGCACACTCGAGGTAATTCGAGTGGCGTTGTACTTTATGTTATGATAGCAAAGGAAAAAGGAAAAGAAAAGTGTCGTTACATATGCAATAGTTGCAATGTTGGGCTATGTGCTGCACCTTGTTTCGAAATATATCACACAAAAGAAAATTTTGATTAATATTATAAATACCAGTATTATTATTTATGTTTTAAAAATATAAATAAGTATTTTTACTGATAATAATGTTTATTTTGAAATGGGAATTCGAAAAGAAAGATAAAAAATAATCGATATGCGTGTAATATTACAATATTCGAATATTTTCAGCAATGTTATCAAAATCCAAAATTGCAATAAAAATTTTGATTATTTTTGTAATTTTGTAATTTCTTTGACAAGACAATGTTCTAAATTGTGATTTATACATAAAAAAATTGATTTCTTTTACCGGCCTATTTAAAAAAACTGCGCTAAAATGGTTAACGGACAGTTTCAGTTTTTACTAAATATAATAATAGGGATCGGGGTTTATAAAAATTTGTGTTTTAGAATTTAGCAAAATTGAATTTTTAAATGTAAAAATACGATAAGAGAAATGCTCATTTTATCGGATTAACAATTTTTTTAAATTGAAAATATATATCTACATCAGCTGAGAAAAAGGTCAGTCAAGCACTTTGCTATGCACCTTGCATTATACAGCAACTATTTCAAGCCAAATTTCCTTATTGGACAAGATTTCAGGTACAAAAGAACTATCCTATTAGCAACAGAGTGAATTGAAAATGTGAGTTATTAGATCTAAGCTTTGGAACAAGATGGCTGGATAATATGAGTCCTACAACCTACAATAAAGTTCTAAGGGCTTTTGTGTGATTCGATTCCATAAACTGTATGAAACTGAAACGCTCCAACTTGAATAATTCGAGATTTATTATCTCAAATAGAGTCCTAAAGGCTAGAGAAGCGAGATTAAACCCCATGGATCTTACCAAACTTACACGAAACTCCTCCACTTGAATAGTTCAAGACCTACTAGCTCAAATCAAGTTATAATGGATAAAGCAGTGGGATTCGTTCCCAGAGACCAAACTAAAAAGAAACACCTCCAACTTGAATAGTTCGAGGTTTACTATCTCAAATAGAGTTCTAAGGGCTAGGAAACGAGATTCGACCCCATGGACCTTACCAAACTTACACTAAACTCCCCCACTGGAATAGTTCAAGACCTACTAACTCAAATCAAGTTCTAAAATATAAGGCAGTAGGATTCATTCCTACAGACCAAACCAAAAAGAAACACCTCCAACTTGAAGAGTTCAAGAACTAATATCTCAAATTAAGTTCTAAGGGCTGAAGCAGTGGGATTGGATCCAACGGACTGTCCAAACTGAAATATTATCAACTTCTTCAGTCACATTCGGCAAATTTATCAAATACAAAATGAGGATTCAAACGTAGTTGAAAATTAAAAAATAATAAAAGAAAAATCTGATTTGGGTAGCGTAGATTTTAATTCTAAATTGAATTGCGGTAAGGTAGAATAAAAAACAGTAGACTTACTTGGTCGAAGAGGAGTAGCAACGTCGTCATCAGTGTCATCTGGAAAGAAAGAAAAGAAGTTGCTGTAATGCTAAAGAAAGCATGTCTCACGAGTTACTTCTTATCAATAAATTTAATTTCGGGCTTAATGTGCCTAAATATGTATTTTTTAATTATCCAATCTGGTTGGATATTCATAGATATTATTAGAAATTTATGGAAAAATGCTTTAAATTGCAAGTAAAAATAGTTAATTTTTAAAGTCATTAACTATTGTTTAAAAATATTTTTTATTTATTGTTTAAACTTCTCTAAATTCTGATAAAGAAATGAGATCATCAAATAATAATTTGGTTCCTAGATAGACGAAGATTAAAAGTTCTTTTAGGAGAAATTAAAAAATGATAACGAAAGCTAGAAGAGAATTTTATGATATATATCTTGTATGCAACCTACAGGTGTGAACCTATAGGTTAAAAAAAAATAGTAACTCTTTTTTTTTAAGTAAAAATAACTTTTGAAAATTTTTTCTATTATAAATGAGTTTCTTTGCCTGAAAAGCAAAATGCTTCTTGCAATTTAGCTCACCATATTTATTCGTGTTTAACGCACACCTATTCTTCAAACAATTTTTATTACTTGATAATAATTATAAAGTCCATTACTTTATTAATATAATAATAATATTTATACAGTCCATTACTTTATTATTATAATAATAATTATAAAGTCCAATACTTTATTATAATAACAATAATTATAAAGTCCATTACTTTATAATAATAACAATAATTATAAAGTCCATTACTTTATAATAATAATAATTATTATAAAGTCCACTACTTTATAATAATAATAATAATAATAATAATAATAATAAAGTCCATCTCGTTATTATAATAATAAAGTTCGTTATTTTATATTAATACAGTCGATTACTTTATTATAATAATAATGAAGTCCATTACTTTACTAAATTAAAATTTAATGAACAGTCAATTGTTTAGAAGCTTTCTTCTATAGGGTCTAATACTGATCATTCGATCATATTCTCCCATGTTTGGACCTTTCCATGCAATTTCTTAGCTGGCAATCCGCTGATGGTACTGGACTTCTTCAAGCTGTACAATTGCATGAACCATATATCGCTCCTGTATTCATGGGAATGCGAACAACAGCAGCATAATTGTATCCAAATACTTAAAACTGCCCCCGTTTATTGACACAAGATTGTGTGCAGATTGCAAATGTATTATTTGATTGATGAAAAAATCAAGCATTTAACAGGAAATATTAATAATTTAATAATTATATCTTTATATCGATAAAAATAAGATGCTTTAGTTCCGTAGTGACTATGCTTGAGCAGCCCCGATAGCACTCCTCTATCGTGCTTAACGTATCTAAGCCTAGATTCGGGTTGGGCTGTAGCTATGAAATATAGCTGCAGCACAGCCCGAATGTATTCCTATTTCACTTTTTCCTTTATACAGCAGAGATAATTTCTCTAATAATTAACTTCGAACGCCAATGAAGACGTTGGTTGGTTGGTTGGTTGGTATGGTGCACTACTGCTACTGTTTTGCTACTCAGGAATTAATGAGACCAGGACTGACGGCTTAAAATCGATTTCGAATGGTTATGAACATCGATGTCAAAAGTGGAGATCGAACCCAGTAATTTTGATACTGAAAGGCAGCTTTTTGCCCATTCAGCCACCTTTCAGCCCAATAAGGAGGTATACAGAAAATAAATCTCTTGCATACACCCTACGAAACATGTAATGACTTTCTAGGGCTTTAATTTAATCCCACGGTCATTTTATAGTAGCTGAAACTTTCCCAGTGACCTAAACGATAACAAATGTGAAATGCTTTATTTTGAATAGAAATATCTTTAGAAAAGCATTTTTCAATTTGGGAGGAGCACCTCCAAGGGAACTATTGCCAGGGGAGATATCAGTTTTTCTTCTTTTCGGTATAAAAAAAAAGCCTTAAATTTTTGCAATTATATATCTATAAATAAAATTTCATATGTCAAAGTAACACTAAAAATATTTTGTTAATGAGGGTTTACTACGTTTTTATGCATACAATTTAATTTCTATATAAAAATTATCCGGAATGTAAAATTTTAAAAAACGCACTTTTACAAACGCTCAGTTTCGGTAGTACACAATACAATGTAGTTTAATATGTAAGTTTAAAAATGAACTTCCATATATGTGTATGTTATAACAAAACCTTGTTGTTATTCTGATACTTGTAGTTTTCAATTTTTTTTTTCAATTTGTATTGATATTGTGTACATTAATATACGTTGTCACTAATGTATGTTGATCCAGACTGAAAACTAGACGTAAAGCAGACAATAAACAAATATAAATAAATAAATAGGTTACAACTCTTCGAACCAAATCAAATCAAACTTTGAAGTACCTTTGAGTAAAACTTCTGTAATTTTAATACTAATAAATTCAGGACAAAGTCCTTAGGTCTTTCAATTTAAATACAAATGAGTTTGTTACAAAGTCCATAGACTACATTGGTTATTTTCCATAATTTCTTGTCAGCAAGTGTCTAAAAACGATTATCATTAAAGGCAAGCTCAAAATACTTTCAGAAAACAAGAAAATTATTTGAAATTTAAAACAGTCCACAAAATTGTTTTCAATCACCTTTTAAAGTCACTAATGTATGTTGACCCAGATTAAAAACTAGATATAAAGTGGAGAGTAAATAAATATAAATAAATAAAACAAGCTATCACTCTCCGAATCGAATCAAATTAAACTTTGAAGTACCTTTGCGTAAAACCCTTCTCTAATTTTAATACGAATAAATTCAGTACAAAGTCCATAGATCATCCAATTTAAATGCAAATGAGTTTATTACAAAGACCATAGACTACTTTAGTTAGTTTTCATAATTTCTTGACAACGAGTGTCTGAGAAATGATTATCATTGAAGGCAAGGCAAGTTACATTCAGAAAATCAGAAAATTATCTGAAATTTAAAACAGCCCACAAAATTGTTTTCAAACACCTTTTAAAGTCACTAATGTATGTTTACCCAGATTAAAAACTAAACTAAAGTGGAGAGTAAATAAATATAAATAAATAAAACAAGCTATCACTTTCCGAACCGAATCAAATTAAACTTTGAAGTACCTTTGCGTAAAACCCTTCTCTAATTTTAATACGAATAAATTCAGTACAAAGTCCATAGATCATCCAATTTAAATGCAAATGAGTTTGTTACAAAGACCATAGACTACTTTAGTTAGTTTCCATAATTTCTTGACAACGAGTGTCTGAGAAATGATTATCATTGAAGGCAAGGCAAGTTGCATTCAGAAAATCAGAAAATTATCTGAAATTTAAAACCGCCCACAAAGTTGTTTTCAAACACCTTTAAATGTCATTAATTTACGTTGACCAAGACTGAAAACTAAACATAAATAAATAAATAAATAAATACAAATAAATAAAACAGGCTACAACTCTTCGAACCGAATCAAATTAAATTTTGAAGTATCTCTGAGTAAAACTTCTCTAATTTTAATACTAACAAATTCAGCACAAAGTCCGTAGATTATTTTGGTTTCCATAATTTCTCGGGCGTGGTTGACACATAATAAAATTCCCCTTTCGTGAGTGAAAGAGAGATTCGAATGTCCGTTTTGCTCATTGATGAAAGACGTCGTCTTTGTGCAAGATAATAACCAGTCAACGGCCTCCGAGTGGAGTGATTTTTATTTTTTTTTCCCAGACTTAATACATTGATTATGAACAAGATTCAATAAAGTATTTTTTCCTTGAAACTCATCTTACGCAGTTGTGACGGCGCGAGAGAAGAACACATAAAAGAAGAATCGACGAATGCAGATTCTTCCTTCTCTAATTTGTCGTATACTTGGAGAAAATAGTGTCATCGCCAGAAAATTTGACCTCGAGAACCGACGAATAAAGATGTTTCAGATATTTGTCGATCCGAAAAAAACCATTATTTGAATGCTAGTTGTTTGTATTTCTGTGTTTTTCCTAACTATTGGGTTGGCGGCACACTTAAGGTTGGTTGGTTGGGGTCTATTGGCGCAAGATCCAAGCTAGGATATACTTCTCTAAACAAAGAGCGAAGTTTTAAAACAATATATACATGCTAATATATATATATATGTGTGTGTATATATATATATATATATATATATATATATATATATATATATATGTATATATATATGTATATATATGTATATATATATGTAATATATATGATATATATATATGTATATATATATTATATATGTATATAATATATATATGTATATATATTTATATGTATATATATATATTTGTATATATATATATATGTATATATATATGTATATATATATTTATATATATATATATATATGTATATATATATATGTATATAATATATGTTTATTATGTATATATATGTATATATGTATATATATATGTATATATATTTGTATATATATATATGTATATATATATGTATATATTTATATAGTATATATATTTCTATATATATATAGTATATATAGTATATATATAGTATATATATTTTTATATATAGTATATATATTTATAAATATATAGTATATGTATATATATATGTATATATATATGTATATATATATATATATGTATATATATATATGTATATATATGTATATATATTATATGTTATATATATCTGTATATATATATGTATATATATGTATATATATGTATATATATGTATTATATATGTTTATATATATGTATATATATGTATATTTATGTATAATATATGTATGTATATATATGTGTATATATATGTATGTATATATATGTGTATATATATGTATGTATATATATGTATATATATGTATGTATATATGTATAATTTATATGAATATACATGTATATATATATGTGTGTATATATATGTGTATATGTATATGTGTGTATATATATATATATATATATATATATATATATATATATAAATATATTTATATATATATATATATATATATATATATATATATATATATATAATTTAAAAGTAAAAGTAACTATCAGTCATATATTAAAGAGAAAGTATACGAGTAAGAAAAACAATGTAAAGATTCCCATTAAAATATTTTATTAAGACTAAAAAAGGTTAAAAACGTCAATGAAAATGAGAAATTCAAATAGTTTTGGGTGGTGGTTTCACCCAAAAGTTCGCACAAACTGCGATGAAAAGTTTTGAAATATATATTATAAAAACGTGTAAAAGCGTGTATGAAGTTATAATGAGACGGCATACTTAAAAACATCTAATTATTTGAGTTACACCGAAAAATTTAATATGAAATACGAATGCAAGTTGAATAAATTTGAAAATATTTTTAGACACCGTTGGGGTAATTAGAAATAGGAGTTTGAGACGAGGTAAATCAGTCAGCAAAGGCAGCAATCCCGGAATCAGAGGGTAGTTAAATCGAGGCTCGAATCTGCAAAGATCCACCGTGTTTATTAATGACGGTTAAGTATGCGACTGTAAGCTCCCAAATGTTACTTCTAGAGGTGGCAGGCTCTAGAAGTGAGGTCTTCGGCTTGACCTCTCTTTCTATATTACGACCCACGTGGAGAAAGATGTTCATGTACCCAAGTAAACTCATTAATTTGACTAGATATAGTTTGCTCTTATTACTGTTAACAGCATGCTTACTATAACTGATAGTAGAAATTCGTGATTTCTTTAATTTATTCATAAGGAGGAAGGATTTTTGTTTGCATATCCGTACTTCTCTATCACCTGCTAGACTTTCATCAAAGGAAATCCCTATCCACAGATTTATACAGCAGGATAACTAAGTGTACAGAGATGTTTCGTTCGCCTGCCATGCTCCAAACCTGTACCCCGAAATTCTAGCCATGTAGGATAACCACTAGGCCATTTGTACCCATGTTCTGACTTGTAAGGGAGATGGTCAAAGTGCAAACTGTTAACATTTTCTCAGGGGGGGCTGAGAACCGCACCAAAATTTCTTCAAACTGGCTGTGGGATTGAGGTGCCTCATCTCTCGCCTAACACCACCATCTGAGAAAATAAGACAATAGGACATTAATGCAGAAGTATATTGAACCACACATCTCGTCTTGATAATTTATGATCCGCTTATATGGAAAATCACAAGGTAATCACAACATGGAGTTTTCCTCCCATTTCGGTCATTTTCAAGAGGAGGTTTCGCCTCCCAATTTTACCCGTCTTACCAACCCGTCAAATGTCCAGCGAGAGAACATTCAAACACATTGTTCTAGCTCGTTTCCTCAGTATGCAAGATGGTTAGAATGAGTGTCAAGCATAGATTCCCCAGTATTTCAGTCTGGTTAATTATTAGAGCTATGAATGAATATCCTCTAAAATGGATTCTAAATATTTCAACATGACGAATATGGAGTGAGGAGATACCATTTAATAAAAGAGAGCATCTGCAGTTGTGGCCACTATCTGATATTTCTAAAATCATGGTCAACTTATCTGGAAAATCCCAAGGCGACCACAACATGGATATTTCCTCCTATTTCGGTCATTTTCAAAAAGAGGTTTCTCCTCCCACTTTTGCGTCTTACCAATCCATCAAACGTCCAGCGAGAGAACATTCAAACACATATTGTTCTAGCTCGTTTCCTCAATATGCAAGATGGTTAGAATGAGTGACAAGCATAGACCTCCTAGTATTTCAGTCTGGTTAACCATTAGAGCTGTGAATGAATATCCTCGAAAATAGATTCTAAATATTTCAAGATGACAAATAGGGAAAGAGCAGATATTTAATAAATGGGAGCATCTGCACTTGTGGGCGCTAGCTGAAAGTTCTAAACCACACGTTTCACCGCGACAACAGATAGTGACTTATAAAAAGAAACCAAAATCGGTTAACATGCCAAAAAGTGTGGTTGGCGTTGTCAGACAGCCTTCACCTCCCTCAAACTTATTTTTTTGATCGTGTACTCCCACATGAAAATGTCTTTGCGAAGTGAGGTTGAGGATTTAAATAATTGGTAAGTTGCAAGGAACTGTCTAGTTAGGGATGGGAAGTATTTCTGTTAGTTTGGAGCCTTACCTCTTACTGCACAGTTTTGAAAAAGGCCGGCCAAAAAATCATTTTTAGTGTAAAAAACCTAATTTAGGACGTAAATATATATTGAAAAATGAGCCATCAAAATATGAATACGCTGTCGAAAAGCGGCTCACAAGGAAGAGATAAGTCGTAAGTGATAAGTAGAAAAAAATATATATTTTATTCTCGAATAAGTGTTATAGCTTACAATCCCATGTAAATGATAAATATCAATAAAACGATTGGTTTTTTTCTTTCACATTGTTATTTTCAATTCTCGATTGCATTCGAGTGTGAAAAATTATAGCAACATAAAGTACACCTCCACTCGAATTATCTCGAGTGTGTACAGTCTGACCAGTTTAGTGCGCTTGAGTTAACACGAGCGTGCACGTTAAGGGGTTAACATCTACTTTTATGTCTACACGAAAGCTAATGGAGACCGGAATTTTCTACTTATAGCCAATTTCGAACATCTACGTACACTCATGCCAGAAGGCTGAAAAAGCAAAGCTCTAATGAAACTAATACTACACTGGTGTACACGAAAGCTAATAAGACCTGGATATGCTACTTAACCCCTTCCGGTACGATTTAATAATGAAAAACTGTGCGTGAAGTAACTATTTATTTTTTATTTAAAAAACTTTTTTCATTTTACAATTCTTACATATTCCTAATTAGAATCCACTTTTTACTTAGTGTTAAATAATATCAGAAAAGGTATAATTAAGAAAATATCAAAGCAAAACATTAATAAGGTATACAGATAATAGTCTTCAAGATAGTGGTACTTTTCAAAACAAAGTGCAAAGGAATACTGAATTGTTTACACCGCTAGGGAGTCTCACTTCTAATTTGATTCTTGTAACACACACGGCATTTCTTAGTAGGTTTTCTTTTATTCTGACTCATCAATTTGGGAGTGACTTGTACTAAGAAATTCTGAATAAACAGTATGTAATAGTGACTTGGTATTTCCACAAGTAACAAAAGTCTTACTAAATTCAGTATACTAGAAATTATAAACTAAATTAATTATCATATTTAACATTAACTTTAGTCGCATGACGAGTGTAGCTCGTCATTGTGCGGTATGGAATGAAAAACCAATGACGAGCTAGACTCGTCATTTTACCGGAAGGGGTTAAAGACGATTCCGATCTATAAACACTCATGTTAGCGTCGAAAGACAAAGCTCTTTTGAATCGGTATCATGAAAGGAGGTGGTGATGTACTATGAAAATTTCTTAATTGTTATTATTTTCAGAAAGAGGGATTGTTTTTCTCGATTCTGAAACTCGCTCGTCAATTTTGATACCTCGAGACGGAGCACCTACTCTGACGAATGTAATGTCATCCTGACTTTGTATTGAGGAATCCTCTACAGGTTCTTCGCTTACACAAGAATCTTTCGGACATTTACAAGGCTCATGCCTACATTCTCGTAATTATAATCTAACATACAAACGATTAGATAAAATGGTACCGCATTTAAGTGCCTCAAATAGTTGCTGAAAATCGCCAACCTGATCACTCCGCTAGGTGCAGTGTACAAAGACATGAGGTCACCCTACAGTACTTCACTCATTGTAAAGAGTTGTACCTTAGTTACATAGTATCCATTACACAAATTACTTTAGAATTCTATTATCACATTTTGCGCGGGTACGTTTCTCAGCGGAATTGTACTAGGAGCGTACGTTTTGCGCGTAAACTTAGTTATTCAATTAAATCTCAATAAACGAAAATTATTTCATTTTTTAACCCACTTTTCGTATTTTATATTTAAATATATAAACAAATGTAAAAAATAAAAATATATATAAATAACAACCATAAGAGTTTCGTAAACGAAAAATTTTTAGTGGATAAATTTATAATAGTATCGTAAATATGAAAAATCAAATAGAAATAGCAGTATTTAGTTTTATTTTTTTTTCGAATTATGTTATATATAAATATTTTTACATTATAAAAAATGAAAAGAGCCATCGTAAAACTAATAATGTTTTAGTGTGTGGTAACGTTCAAAGCATTTTCCTCTTTGAAGAGGTACACGGCAAAACTTGCATATGTAAGATGTTTCACTCCGCACTTTTTTCACATCACACACGACATTGTCTTTGCGGCTTTTTCTTCTTCCCTATAGTAACAATTTTCTCTAAAATATGTTTCCGCATATCCAATGATAATCTTCAAGGAGGGTCATATTTAGGGTTTTTATCAACCTTCCCGTTCTGTAGTTCCGGATCGACTGATGTAAAAACTAGATTTTATTTGACTAAATTTTTTCAGAATCTGTGTTTTCCTGTATATACCGTTATTTTTGTACCCACAAACAAACCATGGTTTTACACTAGTTGTTACCTGTACTAGTACGTGACACGCGCTCAAGTATCAATCGTCAGAAATCGTACTAGTACATATCCCGCGCTCAAGTATCAATCGTCAGAAAACGTGCTAGTACATATCCCGCGCTCAAGTATCAATCGTCAGGAAACGTACTAGTACATATCCCGCGCTCAAGTATCAATCGTCAGAAAACGTACTAGTACATATCCCGCGCTCAAGTATCAATCGTCAGAAAACGTACTAGTACGTATCCCACGCTCAAGTATCAATCGTCAGAAAACGTACTAGTACATATACCACGCTCAAATATCAATCGTCAGAAAATGTACTAGTACATATCTCGCGCTCAAGTATCAATCGTCAGAAAACGTACTAGTACGTATCCCACGCTCAAATATCAATCGTCAGAAAACGTACTAGTACATATCCCGCGCTCAAGTATCAATCGTCAGGAAACGTACTAGTACATATCCCGCGCTCAAGTATCAATCGTCAGAAAACGTACTAGTGCGTGTCCCGCATGCAGTGTGTTAATACTTTAACATACGTTACTAAAATCGTAAGGACTGTTAAAAGAATACATACATGAGAAAGGCCATATTCCTAAAATAATTTCGCGGTAGGTTCGATTAATTCAAGATGAAAAACTAAAATTTTCTTATAGTGTAATGACTGAATTTGCCTAGGAAAATCTTCAACACTTCAGGATAAAATTATGTATAATTGTTACATAGCATTAGAATTTATACAAACATTTAATTAATAGAGGAAAATTCTTGTTTCAATAACTTCAATTGGTTGGGTTTGGTTTGGTTTGGAGTGCTACGGTCTATTTTTTGCAACACGAGGGCTAATGAGACCGATAAATTCAAGGGAATTTAATGTAATTAGTTTATAAATGTTATCTATGAACTACACATGTAAGCTTTCTTTACAGTCATTAGAAGGGTTTGCCTTAGAGGATACCTAAGGAAGGTTTGAGGAGTGGTTAAACTGTCTAACCCTTCCCTTGTACAGATTGAACATTATGCTGTTTTATTAAAAGTTTAACTATACTGGAAGAACAATAAATAATAATCCTTAAAATGGATTACTAAATAAATAGATTAACAATTTATAATCTATTCTATTATAATCAATCTATTTTTTTGCAATACGAGGGCTAATGAGACTCGTACCTACAGCTTAAAGCTGATTCCGAACGGCTACGAACATCCATGCCACTGTGGGATTCGAACCCACGAACTTCGGTACCGAAGGCCAGCACCCTAATCAATCGGCCATCGTTCGGTTAACTTCAATGGGAACAGCGAGTGTCATGACACGCATGATCTATCAAAGATCTCGGGGGCACATATTAATAAAATTTTTTCTCATTCATTCTTTCACTCACTCACGTAAATACGCATCATTTAAAAAATGTAATTTGCAAAAATGCTTTAGATTCAGAGGTTTGATATGTCGTCTTGCATTCTTAGTAAAAGCCAAATTTTTGGGCGATGACAGTACTTCATGCATAGAAGTAATATCATCTGCACTGGTGACAGTTGACTCGTGGCACTCAAAATTCTACTAAACCACACGTTCGACCGCAACATTAGATATTGACATATGAAAAGGAACACAACGGGTTAACTCAAGCCGCAATGTGCGGTCGTGATCCTCAGATCCACACCTCTAACACCCCCACACTGTATCAGAATTTAATCTTTAAAAAAAATTTAAAAATGCGATTTTTTTAAAATATGTAAACAGAAATATCAACTATCGTTAAATGACCCGGAGACTTTCCGAGTGTGGGTGTGTGGACAGGTGATGCCCGGGGAAAAAAAGGAGGGGGTATGCAGCTGTTACGGAGAAAGCAGCTGATATCGTCAGCATCCGGAACCCGCGAAATAGAACAAAAGCGGCAGGAAGGATAAAAAGGCGACTTGTATTCTTTTCCGTAGTTTGCCAAGTGCTCTATCCTACAGTGCAAGGTTTTGGAATTTGAACCGGCGTGGTGACATTGTTTTCGATTTTTTTTGTTTTCGTTTTCGTTTAGTAGAACGGTGGCTTAGTCTAACGAAACAGAAAAGGAACATCAAATGCTATCGCATGTTGGATCACTTAATACACATATACTACTATTTTACTTTCTTACTTACGAAGTAAAAGATAAAGTATTTTAATTGTACTATAATTGAACATCGATGTTTTAATAGGTAGTGACGTACCAGGACTCTCATAAGTTTTTGGAAAGGCATTTGCATGCCTTTCTAAGTGTCTGACACTAACGCTGATTGGTGTTATGAAGAAAGCAAAGCATTTGATTTTGTTTTTCAAAATCAGGAGATCTCCATATCAATCTCTCAGGCACTCCAACACACTCTCACTATTTCAGTTATGTCACCCACTTATTCACTCACCTTCTCATTTACACACTCAATCTCTCATACACTTTCTCTCACTCACTCGCTCGCTGTCACACACTTTACAGACTCTCGTTTAAGCTCACCTAAATAAAAAAAATGAGTGTCGAAATAGTGCAACGAAATCTAATTCATTTCATGTTTACTATTTACCTTTCTATAAAATATCTTGCTCGATTAGGAATCCTTCCTGTGCAGGTTATACAAAGATGATTTGGCTGCCCAGGCTGTACCCAACTGACGAATGCAGCATTGAGTTAATATATGCATATAAAAAAAAGTTTATATAAAGCTCCTAAAACACCCCGAGAAAATTCTCAGGGTTTTCAAATCTTAAGTCAAGGGCGAAAATTCCCACGTCCTTTTGCTTTCCCCTTTTTGACTCCTAGTCTAAATTGACCACTGAGGCTACAGTTTACACCCTCAGGTTTGGTTTTGGTTTTGGAGTGCTACGGTCTGGTTTTTGCAACACGAGGGCTAATGAGACCGGGACCTACTGTTGAAAACCGATTCCGAACGGCTACGAACATCCATGCCATAGTGGGATTCGAACCCACGAACTCCGGTTCTGAAGGCCAGCACCCTAACCATTCGGCCATCGTTCGGCGTTTATGCCCTCAGAGAAGTGGTTTAACCAATTATAATTCTAAATTGCCCTAGTGGACAATTTAGGAAATTTCCAGACAAAAAGGATTTTCCTAGAGATTTTCTCACAGATTTGGACTGAGATGTTAACCCAGGTCTTAAGGGTCTTTTACATATAACTTCATGCTATGCTAGCTGACCCCTCAGTTTGTCCTGTCCCTATGATGAAGTGGGAACCCGTCCTCCGACGTTATCTTAATAAAGGTCTTTAGCTAAAATGGTGTCATTTTTATGGGCAATGACTGCAACCACCCATCGTGACGTCCGTCTTATTACATGTATATAAATACACACACATATACATATAATCACATACAGACATATACACACATATAGACTCATGGGCACATACAAATACACACAAAAGCACACAAAAAAAACCTTTACAGACATATATACATACAAACGGAGACATACACACATATGTATGTAAGATATCAAAATTATTTAATTTTAATATCTCTTTAATAACCTTCTCTCTCCCATTCTAATTCCTTAAAATATATTTTTCCAGCCACAAAATGTCTTAATCAAAGGAGTGTCCTCAACTAAAATTTTCTCCAACCCATTTCCCAAAGATTTCTCTGCAATAGATGTAAATTTTCTGTCCATTCAACACATTTTCAATCTGTCACCGGCAAATGTCTCAGTTTGTCCCTGGATCTAACAGTTTCTTGTCCCTTGGGAAAATTCTATTTGTCTCGCTCTGGGGTACAACTTATTCAGCAAAGCGTTTTTCATATCATTCTCTTATCTGCCTTTGACTGGCAATGATGTCTTTTCAGCAGCTCCTCAATAAAGATTTAAGTTGTTCTCAAAATTGTTCTTCTCTTCAATGTAGTCCAACTGCAACATTATTCATTATTCTAGCTCCATAGGCTTCTCCTTGCTCAGTAGC
>CM063509.1:56001925-56009425 GCA_032207245.1 Pardosa pseudoannulata
CGGCAATAAAGGGTATAGAAAGAACGAACGAACTTTTGTAACAGTGCTTGAACCAGGACAGGAATGAAGGAGATTATCTACCAGCAATTATTTATAGTATTAATGAGCATTATTGCCGTTGCATCCTTGCATTTTTCCATCATTTTCTGGGATAAAAAAAGTATTTGTATCTGAAGAGATGCATCCTATCTCTTCGGTAATCGCCCGGCAATAAAGGGCATTGAAAAAAATAACGAATTTTTGTAACAGTGCCTCAACCAGGACAGGGATTAATGAGATTATCTACCAGCAAACATTAATAGCAATTATGGATAGTATTAATGTACGTTATTGCCGCTGCATCTTTTCATTTATCCATCATTTACTGGGATAAAGTATTTGTAGCGGAAGAGATGCATCCTATCTCTTCGGCAATCGTCCGGCAATAAAGGGCATTGAAAAAAAGAACGAATTTTTGTAACAGTGCTTTAACCAGGACAAGGATTAATGAAATTATCTACCAGTAATTAATAGCAATTATTAACAGCAACTATTAATAACAACAATTATTAATAGTATTAATGAATGTTATTGCCGTTGTATCTTTGCATTTATTCATCATTTTATGGGATAAAAAAAGTATTTGTTGCGGAAGAGATGCATCCTATCTCTTCGGCAATCGTCCGGCAATAAAGGGCATTGAAAAAAAAGAACGAAGGAACGAATGTTTGTAACAGTGCCTCAACCAGGACAGGGATTAATGAGATTACCTATCAGCAATTATTAATAGCAATTATTAATAACAGCAATTATTAATAGTATTAATGAACGTTATTGCCGTAGCATCTTTGCATTTATCCATCATTTTCTGGAATAAAAAATATTTGCAGCGGAAGAGATGCATCCTAACTCTTCGGCAATCGTCTGATATTAACCCTTAATTTGACAAGATGTTTTTTCAAATATTTTTTAATTTTAAATTCTGTTATTTTCCCATATATGTATAGACATTAGGATCTCTGTAAAATAAACAAAAATATATATCATTTTCCATTTTTGAGATAATGTCCACTGGGGCGAACACTGATAATTATGTTGTATAGTAGTTATAGATATACATGTCCAGTATAGCGGACTTAGCCAAATTAAGGGTTAAAGGGCATTGAAAGAAAGAACGAACTTTTGTAACAGAACCTCAACCAGGACATCGATTATTGAGATTATCTACCAGCAATTACGTATAATATTAATGAACGTTATTACCGTTGCATCTTTGCATTTATCCATCATTTTATGAGATAAAAAAGTATTTGTAGTGGAAGAAATGCATCCTATCTCTTCGGCGATCGCCCGGCAATAAAGGGTATTGAAAGAAAGAACGAACAAATGAACTTTTGTAACAGAACCTCAACCAGGACAGGGATTCATGAGATTATCTACCAGCAATTAATATCAATTATTAATAGTATTAATGAACGTTATTGCCTTTGCATCTTTCCATATATCCATCATTTTCTGGGATAAAAAAGTATTTGTAGCGGAAGAGATGCATCCTATCTCTTCAGCAATCATTCGGCAATAAAAGGTTATTGAAAGAAAGACGAACAAACGAACTTTTGTAACAATGCCTCAACTAGGACGGGGATTAATGAGATTATATACAAGCAATTATTAGTAGGAGCAATTATTTTTAGTATTAATGAACGTTAATGCCGTTGCATCTTTGCATTTATCCATCATTTTCTGGGATAAAAAAGTATTTGTAGCGGAAGAGATGCATCCTATCTCTTCGGCAATCGTCCAGCATTAAAGGGTATTGAAAGAAAGAACGAAAGAACATTTGTAACAGTGCCTCAACCAGGACAGAGATTAATGAGATTACCTATCAGCAATTATTAATAGCAATTATTAATAACAGCAATTATTAATAGTATTAATGAACATTATTGCCGTTGAATCTTTGCATTTATCCATCATTTTCTGGGATAAAAAAGTATTTATCGCAGAAGAGATGCATCCTATCTCTTCGGCAATTGTCCGGCAATAAAGGGCATTGAAAAAAACCCGAATAAATTTTTGTAACAGTGCCTGACCCAAGACAGGGATTAAGAAGATTATCTACCAGCAATTATTAATAGTATTAATGAACGTTATTGCCGTTGCATCTTTGCATTTATCCATCATTTTCTGGGATAAAAAGAGTATTTGTAGTGGAAGAGATGCATCCTTTCTCTTCGGCAAACGTAAGGCAATAAAGGATATTGAAAGAAAGAACAAACGAACATTTGTAACAGTACCTCAACCAGGACAGGGATTAATGAATTTATCTACCAGCAATTATTAATAGTATTAATGAACGTTATTTCCATTGCATCTTTGCATTTATCCATCATTTTCTGGGATAAAAAAGTATTTGTAGCGGAAGAGATGCATCCTATCTCTTCAGCAATCATTCGGCAATAAAAGGTTATTGAAAGAAAGAACGAACATACTTTTGTAACAGTGCCTCAACCAGGACAAGGATTAATAAGATTATCTACCAGCTACTAATTATATTTGCTATTAATATTTATTAATAGCAATTATTAATAGGAGCAAATATTAATAGTATTAATGAACATTATTGCCGTTGAATCTTTGCATTTATCCATCATTTTCTGGGAATAAAAAATTATTTGTAGCGGAAGAGATACATCCTATCGCTTCGGCAATACTTCCGGCAATAAAGGGTATAGAAAGAACGAACGAACTTTTGTAACAGTGCTTGAACCAGGACAGGAATGAAGGAGATTATCTACCAGCAATTATTTATAGTATTAATGAGCATTATTGCCGTTGCATCCTTGCATTTTTCCATCATTTTCTGGGATAAAAAAAGTATTTGTATCTGAAGAGATGCATCCTATCTCTTCGGCAATCGTCCGGCAATAAAGGGTATAGAAAGAACGAACGAACTTTTGTAACAGTGCTTGAACCAGGACAGGAATGAAGGAGATTATCTACCAGCAATTATTTATAGTATTAATGAGCATTATTGCCGTTGCATCCTTGCATTTTTCCATCATTTTCTGGGATAAAAAAAGTATTTGTATCTGAAGAGATGGATCCTATCTCTTCGACAATCGTCCAGCAATAAAGGGTATTGAAAGAAAGAACGAACTTTTGTAAGTGTCTTAATCTGGACAGCAATTAATGAGATTATCTACCAGCAATTATTAAAAACAGCAATTAATAGTATTAATAAACGTTATTGCCGTTGCATCTTTGCATTTATCCATCATTTTCTTGGATAAAGAAAGTATTTGTACCGAAAGAGATTCATCTCATCCCTTCGGCAATCGTTCGGCAATAAAGGGCATTGAAAAAAAAACGAACGAATTTTTGTAACAATGTTCAACCAGGACAGGGATTAAGAAGATTATCTACCAGCAATTATTAATAGTATTAATGAACGTTATTGCCGTTCCATCCTAGCATTTATCCACCATTTTCTGGGACAAAAAAAGTATTTGTAGCGGAAGAGATGCATATCATCTCTTCGGCAATCGTCCGACAATAAAAGGTATTGAAAGAAAGACGAATAAATGAACTTTTGTAACAGTGCCTCAACCAGAACAGGGATTAATGAGATTATCTACCAGCAATATTAATATAACAAATAGCAATCATTAATAGCATAAAAGAATAATATATTAATGAACGTTATTGCGTTTGCATCATACCACCATTTTCTGGGATAAAAAAGTATTTGTAGCGGAAGAGATGCATCCTATCTCTTCGGCAATCGTCCAGCATTAAAGGGTATTGAAAGAAAGAACGAAAGAACATTTGTAACAATGTCAGGACAGGGATTAATGAGATTTCTACCATCAGTTTTTAATAACAGCAATTATTAATATAATTATCTTTATTGCCGTTGCATCTTTGCATTATCTTCCATTTTCTGGGATTAAGAAAGGATTTGTAGCGGCAGAGATGCATCCTATCACTTAGGCAATCGTCCGGCAATAAAGAGTATTGAAAGAACAAACGAATTTTTGTAACAGTGGCTCAACCAGGAAAGGGATTAATGAAATTATCTACCAGCAATATCGGGAATTGATATATTTGTAATCTATGTTCTTTATAAAGAGATTTATGGTGTTATTAATTATGTTTATAAGTTTTGCATATTGCCAAGATTCATAAGTTCTATGTTATATGTCAAGTGTCTATACAAAAGTTTTGTATATGTATATTTGTTTTAGCATGTTATTAACACATTGTATGCGGGACACGTACTAGTACGTTTTCTGAAGGTTGATACTTGAGCGCGGGTCACGTACTAGTACGGGGTAGTTTAACAGCATGGTTTGTTTGTGGATAAAAATGTAATTAAAATTTTACAGATTGTGTAAATTTTTTAATTGCATGTCATTAAAACTTTTACCAATCCCGTCATATGACGGGCTAAATGCTAGCTTCCTACATAGTGATTACAGGAAAAAAACTTCCATTTTTCGAAAAATAATCAGGAACATCCAATATCTTGTCTCGCAACTAAAAAGTTGATTACTCTTTCATTCCATTTACGAGAGTAATTTTTGTGCGGCTCTTGATTCCTCTGACATTGCCTCTAAAACCATTTTTATTACTTTCACCAAAAATAATGCTGGTTCTTTGCAAAAAGCCAAATGAGTTTGAGTTAGGGAAGCTAATAAATAGTTCAGTTATTTCATTTAAGATCCGTTATCCGTCCACTAATCAAAATCACCACTAACCCAAGGCTTTATTAAAAATATTTTTAAATTGCCGAAATAATGGTATTTTTATAGTATGGAAATAAAAATTGGAAATGTATCTCGAGAATGTCCCCTGAACGAAGGTCATCGACTCTTCAAATTTTCTTTTTGCTTACTAATTACAACAACGAAAGATTGGGTATAAAACAAAACCTTTAATAAGGAAATACAGATTATTTTTAATCATGAAATATGGATTACTATTAGAAACTGATTGATTGGATTTGAAAGTTTTTAGAATGACTTTTGCTGGAGACTAATAGAAATGGCTAGACATAAATAGCTCTCACGGAGTGAGACAATGAAACCACGACCTCTGTACTGAGATATAGAAAGCATACTCACATTTTGAAAATAGTGGGTCTATAAAAATTGGGTTTGTAAATTGAAAATTTATCTCAAGAACAACCCCTGAACAAAAAAGTTCATCGACTCTTCAGAATATTTTTTTTTGCTCATTAATTAACACAATGAAGGATTGGGTATAAAATCAAAATCTTTAAAATAACGAAATAGAGATTATTTTCAATCATTAAATATGGATTACTATCGGAGACTGGATTTGAAAGCTCTTAGAATAACTTTTTGCTGAAGATTAAATGGCTCTCACGGAGTGAGACAATGAAACCACGACCTCTGTATCGAGAGAAAGCAAGCATACGTACACTGTGACAATAGTGCGTGTATAAAAGTTGGGTTTGTAAATTGAAAATATATCTCAAGAGCGTAATCTGAACGAGAAAGTTTATCCACTCTTCAAAGTTTTTTTTGCTCACTAATTAACACAGTGAAGAACTGGGTATAAATCAAAGTTTTTAACGAAATACAGATTATTTTTAATCATGAACATGGATTACTATTAGAAACGGATCGTTTGATTAAATTTGAAAGCTCTTAGAATGACTTTTTGCTGAAGAAGAAATAGCTATCACAGAGTGAGACAATCAAACCACCATTTCTATTACGAGAGAAAATAAGCATACTTACATTGTGACAATAGTGCGTGCATAAAAGTTGGGTTTGTAAATTGAAAATTTATCTCAAGAATGTTCTCTAAACGAGAAAGTTCATCGACTCTTCAGAGTTTTTTTTCTCTCTAATTAACAAGATGAAGGATTGGGTATAAAATCAAAGTCTTTAAAACAATAACGAAATACGGATTATATTTAATAATAAAATACGGATTACTTTTAGAAATTGGAAGTTTGATTGGATTTGAAAGCTTTTAGAATGGCATTTGCTGAAGACTAAATGGCTAGACATAAATGGCTCTCACGGTGTGAGACAATCAAACTACCACCTCTGTACCGAGAAAATGTAAGCATACTTACATTGTGACAATAGTGCGTGTATAAAAGTTGGGTTTGTAAATTGAAAATTTATCTCAAGAATGTCCTCTGAAAGAGAAAAATTCGTCTCGTCAAAGTGTTTTTTTTTTGCTCACTAATTAACTTCATTTTCCTGTATATATCGTTATTTTTGTACCCACAAACAAACCATGTTGTTACACTAACCCGTACTAGAACGTGATCCACGCTCAAGTATGAATCGTTCAGAAAATGTACCAGTACGTATGCCACGTTTAATTATCAATCGTCAGAAAACGTACTAGTACGTGTCCCGCATACAGTGTGTTAATCCTTTGAGATCCAAAATAGTTTTTCTCCTTCCAAGTAGTCTGTTCTAAATTAATATTTGAATTACATTAATTCATTGCCTACTTAGGAATTTTAATCGAGTATAATGAATACGAACAGGAATTCAGTAATTCTTGGATTAAAAAACAGTTTGAAGCATCGACGTTATACTCGCTGAAAGCAAAAGGAAGATGATGTCTAGTCAGACTCAAAGTTGGAGCGCAAAGGCTCAAATTTGTATTAGATCTTAGAGTACGCGCAATTAAGGCACCAGCCAGTATAGAATGTAACAACATTTACATCCATATACAATATTTATCGATTATTTTTTAAAGCGCTTTGTGTTATAAATGTATTTTGAGGTAGAATTTTTTTGTTATGCGAATAGTACGGCACTATCGTAATCGCAACTTTACATATCGTACTTGTAAGTGTTGCGAACGGTATATTGTCGAACGGTTACTAAAATAGTTAAGTAGAAAGTATGTTGGAAGTTTCTTAATCCTTTGCAATATAAAATAATTTCTCATTCCAAGGAGTCTGTTGCAATAATATCTGAATTACATTAATTTATTGCCTACTTAGTAATTTTAATCGACTTTAACAAATGTGAACAAGTAATTCTTAAAATAAAATCCTCTATGCAAATATGTACTCGCTGCAAAAGAAAGAAGTCTGGAAATTGGGGCGCAAAGGTTTAAAATATTTTTCACATTGCAATACTTTTGAAATACTATCTGAATTCAGTACTAAAATTCAACCTGGAACATATACACACATATATATATATATATACATACATATATATATATACATACATACATACATACATACATACATATATATATACATATACACACACACACACATATATATATATATATATATATATATATATATATATATATATATATATATATATATATATATATATTGGATATTATTGCCTAAACGTTTTGTAGAACAATATATGTCTTAACGATGCTATAACTTTAACACTGGTTTGCATGGAAAATTTGAATCCATCAAGTATAATCTTGAGAGAAAAACAATGAGAAATGTATAAATTAAGCAGAACCGATCAGTAGTTTTGATTATTTTAC
>CM063509.1:56014425-56019425 GCA_032207245.1 Pardosa pseudoannulata
TGTGTATGTATATATATATGTGTATATGTATATATATATATATATATATATGTGTATATGTATATATATATATGTGTATATATATATATATATATATATATATTGGATATTATTGCGTAAACGTTTTGTAGAACAATATCATATGTCTTTACCCTTTAGTGGACAGTGGTTCCGCAGCCAAACCACCTGTTAAATATCTTTTTTTTCTACTTTTATGGAGATATAATTTTTTACATTTTTTTAAAGTTTTTAACATTTTAAACTGACAACAGATAGTACATTTATTTTTCCTTTTGTCATATGTCTTAACCCTTTAGTGGACAGTGGTTCCGCAGCGAAACCACCTGTTAAATATCTTTTTTTTTCTACTTTTATGGAGATATATTAATTTTTTTCATTTTTTTTTAAGTTTTTAACATTTTAAACTGACAACAGATAGTATATTTATTTTTCCTTTTGTAACATGTATTTAAATTTGCTAAACCTGGAAAGTCAGTAATTCCATTTTTCTAATTAGGATCCCAAGTAAAAATATGTATCCAAAACACACTTATAAATTGTTAAGCTATTTATTTATTAAACTATTCTAAGGATATTTAAACGTTTTTCTTCCAATCTAATTAACATTTAAAAAAGTATTATTTTCACGCTGTACAGGGGAGTAGATTTGTCAGTTAAACCACTCCTCAAAATCCTAAGTATCCTCTAATGCAAACCCCTCTATAGAATAGAAAAATTTTCATATATTTTAAAATTACAAGATTGATTGATAACATTTATAAACTAATTTCATTAGATTCTAAAGAATTTATGTTGGTGGCCTTTAACACTTTGACTGCCATGGCTATCATATGTGATATCCAGTGATATTTCCGTTGAGACACTGGCTATCCGATATGATAGCCATGGTGTTTTAACACTTCAGGCCATGGCTATCAAAGATGTTATCAGTTACATGAAAATCGTATTGGAGTTTGATTGTTGGGCTCCCTACGATGTGTTAGGTATACGTGGTTTGCGCAAATTGGTATATGTGACGATTTCATGAGCTAAGTTTTATGAAAAATTAAATATTTGGAACATGCAACAAAAAAGGGAATATATATATAAATAGAGAGAGTTTGTTTTAAAATATTGTTTGTTTTGAAATATTGATTTTATATATAGTTTTATGTTATAAAATACAAATTACACACAAAAAAAAGTTTGGCCCCGTTGTGAACATTTGCAATTTTGGCTTGGCAGTCAAAGTGTTAAAGGGTTAATGATTTCAATCACAGGCACAAAGAAGGTAATCAAAGGCACTGTAACACGGCCTTCTCATGTTTTTCCTGGAAAGACTAGACCAAAACATGCCCCACCTCCAAATCAAATGAGTACTTCAATTTATGCAGCGCGGTAATTTTGGCTAATTATCTAAAAATCATGTTGGCACTTAAAGGGTTAATGGTTTGGTTTGGTTTGGAGTGCTACGGTCTACGTTTTGCAACACGAGGGCTAATGAGACCGGGACCTACAGTTTAAAGCCAATTCCGAACGGCTACGAACATCCATGCCACTGTGGGATTTAAAGGGTTAATGATTTGTGTATCATTTTAGATACCGTTAAAAATATCTTGTAGAATTTCTATCTCTTCTTAAAACGAGTTGTCCTTTTGAGAGTAGGTACATAACAATCTTATAAACAACTTACACATTTTTCAAGTAATTTTTATTATTTATAAATTTTCTATTTGGATCGACACTGTATGACTTTTCGAACAGTGCACATAAGTTTACTTTTGCGGCAGTTACACAGATCCAATTCATAACAAATTGCTTTATATATTATAAAGCTCGATTTGAATGCACTTATTTTAAATGTAATACCAAATACATCTTTTTTTTTTTTCAAGAAGCTTTCTTTTTATACACCCTATGATGTTTGAAAGGATAGTTGATATCTAATATGACGTGCTGTAATATTCGACGAGTTGTTTGTGTTTAAACTTCATATATATTTTATTCTGTGCAGTACATAATAATTTCGATTTAAAATTTGCATCAATTTTAAATATGAATCAACAAAAATGATTCTATCATTAAAGTGTTAAATAAAAGTGTCATTTATACGCTTAAATGCAAAAAATACTTTAAAGTACCAAACGAAATTATATTCACCCTTTAGTTTTCTTGCAAAATTATTAAAATATTGAAATTATTTTCTTTTTTCATAAAAAACATCCTATGATGTTTGAAAGGATAGCTCATAATTAATATGACGTGAAATGTAATCAGAGATGTTTAAACTCTATATGCACTCAATTCTGTGCAGTCCATAATAATTTCGATTTAAAATATGCATTGACTTACAATCAGCAGAAATGATTTTGTCATTAAAGTGTTAAATAAAAGTGTCGTTTATACGCTGAAATTCAAAAAAATACTTTAAAGTACTAAGACAAATTATATTCCCCCTTTAGTTTTCTTGCAGAATAATTAAAATATTGAAATTATTTTCTTTTTTCATAAAAAAAACATCCTATGATGTTTGAAAGGATAGCTGATAATTAACATGATGTGCAATGTAATCAGAGATGTTTAAACTCCATATGTACTTAATTCTGTGCAGTCCATAATAATTTCGATTTAAAATATGCATTGATTTGCAATCAGCAGACATGATTTTCTCATTAAAGTGTTAAATAAAGGTATCATTTATACACTGAAATTAAAAAAACATTTTAAAGTATCAAAAGAAATAATATTCACCCTTTAGTTTCCGTGCAGCACAGTTAAAATATTTAAGTCATGTATATTATATACAGCCCCTTTATATAAAATATGTTGTATCAAAATTATTTGTCTTAGTATCTGGTACATTACATAACATGCTTTACTGAGTACTTCAATAACACTTTCTTAAATTCATCAATTAAGTATTTAATAAAAATACAAGATTTCCGGGTATTACATGGCTTATATCTTTCATTGTTATAAACAAATTAGTTAAAGCAAATTTAAGTTAGTTACCTGTTTTTCACAGGAACTGATGCAATAAAATCACACACGCAGAATCAACATCAAAAACAGACAAGTAGATATAAAAGTTAACATAAAGATTGCAAATATGAAATACTTACATCCCATCAAATGCAGCAAATGAAGCTTTTGTCTATTGATGATAAATGATAATAAACTTTCTATAAAATATGTACTAGTGTTTCAACAGTTTATAAGATTAACACAGTTTCTGGCTCACAAAATTTCACTAAAAATGTAAACGCACGGGTTGAATCCTAACTGCTGTTTTACCCGTATTACTTGTGTCTTTGATTTTACTTAAAATTTTTATGAAGTTTTTCGTGTACTTTTTTCGATACGAAATTCACTATAGTATCATGATACTTGTATTTAAAAATGATAAATATAAATATTAGAGGGTTAAAGAAAAAGTATTGGTAAAATGAAACGTATACAGTGCAAATGAAGCTTAGTTGAACTTTCATCATAATCATATCGCCACATGTAATCTGTCGAAAATTTCCCTTTCTTATCTCTGAAAATGCATTTATTTCAATCACTATTTCTTTTTCATTTTTTCCAACTATTTTCTTTACAAACCATATATTTTTTAAAAGAAATGAAAACTGTTAAATTTTGTGGATTTTTTTTTCAGTGAAAGCTTTCACATTTCTTTAACGGGGACTATCGAAATTAAAAAACAATCACCTCTGTTGTCAAAGTGTTTTCAAGGTTTGACGCTTTTCACTATCTTGTATATAAAGTATAGAGAAAGTAACGTCATCATCATAAAATTTTATCTCTGTATTTCAATTGATATATTTTAAGGGTTCGGTTTCACCATAATCGGTTAGAGCTAATCAGAGATTAACTGCCATATATCTCTGCAGTAACTAATCGCTGATTAAGTATAACCTCTGGTGAGATAGAACTTAGGGCCTGGGTGCTACCATATTACAATCGACATATGTCACTGCTGACTTCTGCGTCATAATGATGTCAGAAAGAGAAATTTATGGTACCAAATTCTCATCTATGGCCAGTTCTGACGTCATTATGACGTAGAAGTCACCAGTGACATATGTCGACTGTAATATGTTAGCAGCTCCTGTCTCACCAAAGTCTTTTAACTGTTAACCCCGATTAATTTCTGCTTGAACGGAGAATTGCGTCTCACCATTGGTTAGCGCCATGGTTTAATCTCGGTTAACCGTTAAACGACTTTGGTGAGTATGGCACTTAGACATCCCTTCTAAGAAAAAATAATCGTAGGTAGAATTATTTCTAACTGCCTGTGTATTTTTAGTTGAAAAATTTTGTATTAAAAGTAATTAATTTTATTACATTATCATATTTATTATAACAAATAATTTTAAGTATACAATACCACATGAGTCCTTAAATTTAATAAACAATTAAGTCTGTTAATTTTGTTTCAGATTTGTCTTTGAAAATGTATTTTCTCTCACAACTTATGTGAGGAGAAGTCTCACCATAGTCGTTTAACTGATAACCGCAATTAATCTCTGTTTAAACGGAGAATTGCATCTCACCATTGGTTGGCACCATGAGTTAATCACGGTTAGACGTTGAACGACTTTGTTGAGACCGGAACTCGCAACTGCGCTTTTGTTGAAACGTTCTACGAATTGAAATTGTATTAACTGGACACAGGAGCGGCAGATCTTCTTAAGTTTTCGAATCGAGTACAGAGGCACTCTGGATTGCCGGGATTTAGACCCATTGAAATAGAGATTTGACTGTACATTAGAATTCTAAATCATCTTGGAATATTTTAGAGTACGCGTGTGAGAGAGAGAAAGGGAGAGAAAGAACGAGCGAGCTTGGCCACATTCCTTTTTCGCTTAGCTCTCTTTGTTTACCTATCTGTATATTTGGGTGGGCTGTAAAGGCGTTGACTGGCGGTCTGCCTTCCTGTGTTAACAACTGCGTTTCTGCACGTGGTGTTACATTGCTGCATTTTTCCGAAACGACGC
>CM063509.1:56026925-56044425 GCA_032207245.1 Pardosa pseudoannulata
TTTAGAAAATTTTATGTGGTAATTTTACGTGGTATAAATTTTTTAAATGATTTATAAAATACCAGTTGGCCAGAGGAATATGTATTTGGGACATAGGTTGATATTGAGTGGGAAGAACCTAATATATTAAGTACACATCCAATGTAAAGACCTCCTAATTCTGCCAAACTGAAAATAACTACTACTTATACTACTCTAGTATAATTCGTTGTAAATGATAAGTGTTGTGTACTTCATTTGCTAAGCTAGATGATAGGACTTACATTTCCCCAGCCCCGCACCTACACGATCCAGTAAATTCAAAGGTGCCATTCCTTAGTACTTCGCTAGTACCGGTTAGTATCGCAAAAATTTTCGTTAGTACTGAATTTAAAATAAAATTATTGCAATTTTATTTTAAACGTGATGATAGGCTAGTGTGATTTTACTCAGTTGTGCTTCATTAAAGAGTTTTAACCTCTTAACACATCATGTGTCGGTAAATTCGCAGCGGAATTGTACCGGGTGATGGTGTTTTGCTCTGAAATTTAGTTATTCAGTTAAATCTCAATAGATCGAAAATTATTTCATTTTTAACCAACTTTGTGTATTTTATATTGAAATATATAAACAAATATATAAATAGAAATATATAAATAACAACCATAAGAATTTTGCGAACAAAAAATATATTTTTCAGTGGATAAATTTATAACAGTATCTTAAATATGAAAAATCAAATAGAAATAGTAGTAAATAGTTTTAATTTTTTGGAATTATGTTATACATAAACACTTTCACTGATGATAGGCTAGTGTGATTTTACTCAGTTGTGCTTCATTAAAGAGTTTTAACCTCTTAACACATCATGTGTCGGTAAATTCGCAGCGGAATTGTACCGGGTGATGGTGTTTTGCTCTTAAATTTAGTTATTCAGTTAAATCTCAATAGATCGAAAATTATTTCATTTTTAACCAACTTTGTGTATTTTATATTGAAATATATAAACAAATATGTAAATAGAAATATATAAATAACAACCATAAGAATTTTGCGAACAAAAATATATTTTTTAGTGGATAAATTTATAACAGTATCTTAAATATGAAAAATCAAATAGAAATAGTAGTAAATAGTTTTAATTTTTTGGGATTATGTTATACATAAACACTTTCACATTATAAAAAATGAGAAGAGCAATCATAAAACTAATAATGTAAAAACTAGTTTTTATTTGCCTAATTTTTTTCCAGAATCTATGTAGTAGGTAAAAACATTCGGCTTCGTTTTCCTGCATATACCGTTATTTTCGTACCAACAAACAAACCATGTTGTTACACTAACCAGTATTAGTACGTGACCCGCGCCCAAGTATCAATCGTCAGAAAACGTACTAGTACGTGTTCCGCATACAACGTGTTAACATGCAAAAGAACTATACAATATACATTCTATACTATATGATACTATATGATACTTCATATGATATTCATACTATATGATATTCATACTATATGATATTTTTTTTCAAATTACTTTATCCGAGATAGTGTGTTTTCTTATGTCCGTATTATAGGCTACGTTCGATTATAGGTTCTATCCATAGTCATCAAATTCTACTCCTGAGAAATATTTATCTCACCGTGTATACCTGCCGCATACCCATCCATGCTCTTGCGCAAATCCGTCGACATTTCAGCAATGTTGTTACACTAACCCGTACTAGTACGTGACCCACGCTCAAGTATCAATCGTCATAAATCGTGCTAGTACGTGTCCAGCATACAATGTGTTAATTGTGGAGATTTTATGATGAATGTTATACTGGGCAACGCATCTAAGCCATTAATGAATATAAAGAACGGATAATTTACAAACACAATATTTATCCCTTACACATTATAGGAGAGAAGTAGAAGTAGTAGTTCTTTTCAGTCTAGTCAAAGTAGTAGTTATTACCTTACAGTATCTCGTCTTAAAATAATTTTGGAAAAAATATCATTGCAAATTTGTTTACGAAGAGATAAAGTTTTACCCGTAGATTCCAAAAATTCCGGTATTTTATTTGAAAATTATATTCCCCGAATATAACAGAACGTTATGATACTGTTGCACCTATCTCCTCCTCCTTATCACCACAAAGCGCTTGCAAATCCATTGTTTACAAACCTTTCTTTTCCCCGGAAACGCCGCGCAAGTGGGTGAGGCACCCACACTCGAAGTTCGGGGACCGCGTTTTTTGTAAGGCTCTTTCAGAATCCGGGAGGTTCTTTTTTTGGAAACAGCCCTCACCTGCGAATCTTCATCGACGGTTTCTTCAACAACGCATTCCTTCCGCTAATTATAAATACATATCTATATATTTAGCTAATTTTTCGGGAACAAGTGGACCATCGTGTTTACTTCGGGATGCCCGAAATAGTTTCGTGAGTTTCCAAGAATGGCCAGCGTTGTTGCCATTTCGGGAGTTTAAACGTTTTTGGGTGTTTTTAATTAGTCGATGAGTAAAGTTTGGAAGAAAAAAAGAGGGCGTGTTCTCCCGTTTTTTATCTACTTCACCACTGGAGTCACTTATCACGTGATTTTTTTTGTCTGTGGTAATACAGTTTAAGAAATGGTCAAGAAGTGTGTATTTGACGGTTGTAAGTCCAGATATGGTATGCCAATAATGCTTGGCATTAAGGCTGTCATCTAACTGATTCACCAGTTTGATTATACACTTTTGGTAAATACACCCTCATTCTGCTGTTTGAAGAAGTCCGAAACTGATTGCTGTCACTTCAGAGGTATCGTTTTAACCTCTTCCAGGTTCATTTAATTTCAGGATAATGGGTCAAAAATGTCAATTTTTATGCTTATTTTTATGCATATTTAGCTTTTTAAACATAATAGCATCATTCGGATACAATCTTTCCTAAAACTTAATGTAAAAAAATCAATTTAAATAAATGAGTAATTTACATGCATAGGTGGCTTTTTCTGTACGGCAGAAATTAAACTTTGGAGTCAATTCCCACTAACTATAAATATAAAGTTTAGAATACCTAGCTTTTATCTTGAATTAAATTTTATTTATATCCTATGCATTTACATAAATGATTAAGAAATTATTAATAAAAATTTGGTCGTGTATGATATAATCGAAAACGCGGTACTGGACAGAGTCCAACATCGCACTCTGGACGGTACAACCTTGTTTCTCTCCTTACCTTCTTCCTTCTACTGTCTCTCTTTGAGCAGCAAATAATCTAGTAGCCAGAAAAGTAAAAAAAAGCATTCGAAACCATAAAAAGCACATGTGAGATAATTCGGGAAAGACTGATTGCACAGTGTAAAATTTCACAGTGCCCGAGCTACCCTCGGGATGAGCCATTATGGTACATTTCGCCTGCCCGTGTTCAGCTCGGGAAAAACAAGGAAGGGGTTAAGTCACGATGTCGGTGCTTATATAACAGCATAGGCAACTTAATGATTTTGCATATATGCTGCAGCAACACCCTCAAGACTTTTGTTCATCCCTTATAATAAGCGATCCACTTTCGTTAGAAGGTACCTTAGAGAAGAACCTATTGACGACAACCGATTCTTGACAACCACGAAATGTGCTAGCGGGAAAAATCGAACTGGGCCAGTCTTGGGCAAAAGGTGAGATGACTAGTGCTTAAATTTTATGAGCTACAAAATTACCTGTATTAGAGCAAAATATAAATAAATAAATACTTTACAAGACAGCTTAGTGGTCAGCGAGATTCTGGTTTCATGCTCCACACTAAACATCTATTTGTACATCCAGCGAACATGCAGGATAAATTTGTAGGTCTAGATCTTCAAATATAAATAAATAAATACTTTACAAGACAGCTTAGCGGTCAGCGAGATTCTGGTTTCATGCTCCACACTAAACATCTATTTGTACATCCAGCGAACATGCAGGATAAATTTGTAGGTCTAGATCTTCAAATATAAATAAGTAAATACTTTACAAGATAGCTTAGTGGTCAGCGAGATTCTGGTTTCATGCTCCACACTAAACATCTATTTGTACATCCAACGAACATGCAGGATAAATTTGTAGTTCTAGATCTTCAAATATAAATAAATAAATACTTTACAAGACAGCTTAGCGGTCAGCGAGATTCTGGTTTCATGCTCCACACTAAACATCTATTTGTACATCCAGCGAACATGCAGGATAAATTTGTAGGTCTAGATCTTCCCTCGCGGAGTAGATGGCAAGTGGGAGAGCGGTACAAAGCCAAAGTACTCCCTTCTGAGAAAAATAAAAATTGCAAAGAAACTCAGGGATTCTCCTACATGGCAAAATTAACACCTTATACCATCAGGGTAGACGGTAGGTTATCTCAGACGACTTGTTACGAGGTATCATATAAATAAATATGTATTTTGGTTAACTGAATACAGAAAATAAATAAGAAGTAAAACTAAATGCAGTAGGAATTGACTGTTGGGCAGTTCTACATTTTGAACTTTCTTGCTGGTTATCGATTTTCCACAAGTCCTTAATAGAATTATTATCTTTATTGGATTATAAAATTTACCAAGTTAATACAGTTTTTTTATAATTCTGTTTTCAGATTTTTTAAAGCTTAGCGGGAAAAATTTTGAAGAATAGCTTATGGGGGTAAAAACATTAAAGTCGTTTCTAGTTAAGATTTCCGGTTTTATCAACCCTTTACTCCATCAATATATGATACATTTGTTTTTCTTTTCCGAGAAGAAAGGAGACACTATATTTTTCTGCATTAAAACTCTTGAGACCTACATCTTTGAACGTATACAGAACATTCATTCCAGCGGGGACATTCAAACCTCCGATAAAGATTAGTCCTCATGTAGCAAAAACTGTAGCTCTCCAAACCAATCAAGCATTCTCCAAATCAGGCCACTGCAACCGTGAGGCCTTCTGGGGGGTGGACAGATCGCAATAGTACTACTCCACCCCGAGACAACCAAAGACAGTCAAAGTACCCGAGCCAAAGTAACCCGAGACAGTCAAAGTACCAGGAGCACGCCCGTCGCGCAGCAGGCGCCAATGTTGGGGAGATGCAGCAGAGTAGCACTGGAAAAGCGGAGAATTTGGAATACTACTGGATGCTGAGCGGACCTCAAGACGCCGGAATTAATGAGTGTGGAGCGAACTAAGCGGGCTAAAACGAGGAACAAAAACCTGAAGGAAATTAGCCCGTTGCAATGACAGACGAGAACCGAAAAGCCAAACTAGAAACCAAGAAATTTAGAGAGGAGACAGTCGTAAATCTGGACCTCCAGCCCATCACTATGAAATCATTGCGACATACTTTTATTGGTCCACGCTGCGAGACCCTCGTGACTCGGCGTGCCCCAAAAAACTCAACGGAGCCTCGCAAAAACCCAGAAAGTGAGAAAACAAAATAGGGGAGGGTAATTTAGAAAGAAAAGGGGAGAGTAATTTGGAAAAAAGGGGAGAGTAATTTAGAAAGAAAAAAGGGAAAGTAATTTAGAAAAAAAGGGGAAAGTAATTTAGAAAGAAAAAGGGGAGAGTAATTTAGAAAGTAAAAGGGGAGAGTAATTTAAAAAGAAAAAGGGGAGAGTAATTTAAAAAGAAAAAGGGGAGAGTAATTTAGAAAGAAAAAGGGGAGAGTAATTTAGAAAGAAAAAGGGGAGAGTAATTTAAAAAGAAAAATGGGAAAGTAATTTAGAAAGAAAAAGGGGAGTGTTATTTGGAAAGAAAAAGGGGAGAGTAATTTAGAAAGAAAAAGGGAAGAGTAATTTAGAAAGAAAAGGGGTGAGTAATTTAGAAAGAAAAAGGGGTGAGTAATTTAGAAAGAAAAAGTAGAAAGTAATTTAGAAAGAAAAAGGGGAGAGTAATATAGAAAGAAAAAGGGGAGAGTAATTCAGATAGAAAATGGGGAAAGTAATTTAGAAAAAAAAAGAGGAGAATAATTTAGAAAGAAAAAGGGGAAAGTAATTTAGAAAGAAAAAAACGAAACAGATCTAAAAATGTGCAGTGGCCTCCATCGGAAAGTGGATCCCTTTGGAACGCTACGTGGGCCTGCCCCATGGGTCGAAGCCCGATCCAAACCAATCAACAAACCAACCGGATGGAAAGTCAGGGTCGGAAGAATTTCGAGAAAAGTTCTTGGGCGATCAAAGCGTAAGGCTAACTAACCAAAGCTACTTCTTAAAATGGAAAAGACACCTGTGTGTCTCTAGAACATTCGAAGTGTTATCTCATCCTCATCAAGTGTTACCGGGAAACTGCCAAGTGTTTCGCAAGGCTCCCTCGCCGTATTTATTCTGACATCACCCACCGGCGTTCGCCAGTGAACTATTCCCAGGTTGATTGTCCGACGCCACGTGACAAAATCTGGCAGACGATCTCTCGACGCTGCCACCTGCCAAAAGTAAGGGTGGGGCACCCCTCCGAAGGCTCCGTTTCCGAGGAGTGGTACCGTTGCACGTCAAGTCGAAGACAAATGAGCGTTTTGTTGGGGGAGTGGGGTGGAAGGAAAGAGGTATTCGTGTCGTCTGCGAGAAGGTGAAGACGAAGCTGGCGTTATATATCTGTGCAGTGCAGGGGTGTGGGAATGAGGGAGAATCCGACAAACGAAACTTAGCGCAGAAGCTCCCATTTCACATATTTCGAGAGTTCCCACTGAAGAGAAATATGTTGCTTGTTAGGCCTCTGTGCCGTTTATGAGATACTAGCTTATAGCCCGTCATATGACGGGATCAGAAAAATTTTTAATTTTCCAGAATTGTGAAGTACCCTATGAGGGAGGTAAAAAATGATTTGTTTTTTGGTTGAGAATTATCTGGTATAAATAATTGGTTCATCTTCATACTCTTCTAAGATCTTCCAATACTGGGAATGGTATGGTTTTTTGGAGCTCTACGGTCTGCTTTTTGCAACACGAGGGATAATGAGACAGGGACCTACTGCTTAAAGCCGATTCCGAACGGCTACGAACATCCATGCCATAGTGGGATTCGAACCCACAAACTCCGGTTCCGAAAGCCAGCACCCTAACCATTCGGTCATCGTTCGGCCCGATGCTGTGAATGAATGCAATTTAGAATCATGTTGAATTCGGTTAGAAAGATAATTTAAAATTTTCTTAGTTACTTCGAAATTATCGTTAAGTTCTTCCCAATTTTTTATTGCCACAGTAATTAATAGAAATAAAGGAATGAAACTATCCTTTCCACTACACCCTGGAGGTAGATAGAATTTGTTGTTAATACCGGTGGTAAAATTTTCACTGCAACAAAATATAATCGATGATTAAATTTAAAATTATCACATATGCACCTAATCTATTATATAAAAGAAAATTAATTACGTAATATCAAAGTTCAGTGATAAAACGCATGAAAATAATGCAGACGATATTTAAATAATTTAAGATAAGAAATGATTAAATGAGATGGTTAAAGGAATGACGTCATAACGTTAAGAAAAAAATATTATGTTTACCTTTTTATTATGTGATAAATTGATAATTTAATCGCCTGCTCTTAACCGGGAAAATAGTTCTTGAAATAAGAGCATTAAAAGGTCAAAAAGGGGGAAGGGGGGATTTTGAACGTTTTCAAACTCTCTTTGAATTGAACAAAATGTTATCATTACCTATTTATTATGTGACAAATTGGTTATAAATTATAAAATGGACCGTTTTGATGGAAAAGTAAGAAAAAAATATTTTAAAAATACTTGACGCTACTACGCGTACAGTCATAACAAATGTATTTAGATTAAATTAAAATCCACACATCGTCTGTAAGGGGATTCAATCCTGGGACTTCTTGTACTGAAGCCCATTGCGCTGACCACTGTTCCACAGTTGGGTTTCAAGCGGCATTAGAATAATCTCAATAAGGGTGAAATTCTGTATTTTTAATTAATAAAACAATTTTTCTATTAAACTTTGTTTCTAAAACATTCTCGAATCAACAGAATTACATACACAAAACTTCATCCAAATCAGTCCAGCCGTTTAGGAGGTTGGTTGGTTGGTTGGTTGGTTGGGAGCACTACGGTCTACTTTTTGCAATACGAGGGCTAATGAGACCGGGACCTACTGCTTAAAGCCGATTCCGAACGGCTACGAACATCCATGCTACAGTGGGACTCGAACCCACGAACTCCGGTTCCGAAGGTCAGTGCCCTAACCATTCGGAATTCCAGTTTAGGAGGAATTCTGTTACAAACACACGGACAGCAGTATTTTATATATAAAGATTTAATAAAGCGGAAGTTAATCCTCCGGTTACATAAAGTTAACCCCTATTATATTTATCTAGCATACAGCCCGTCATATGACGGGTTCAGTAAAATTTTTAATTTTCTAGAATTGTAAAATATCGTATGAGGCAAGTAAAAAAAAAAATTTGTTTTTCGGCTGAGGAATATCTTGCAACAAAAAATAAAATGACTAAATTTCAAATTACCAATGATATATAACTTAAACCCTAGATATTTATTAATCCGTGAAATAAAGTCCTAAACTTTTATTAAAAGAATTTGTTGTTAATACCGGTGATAAAATTTTCATTGCAACAAAATATAATCGATGATTCAATTTAAAAGTATCACATATGTACCTAATCTATTATTTAAGCCAAATATAAAAGAAAATTATTTACGTAATATCTAAATTTAGTGATAAAACGTATGAAAATAATGCAGATGATATTTAAGTAATTTAAAATAAGAAATGATTAAAGGAGACGGTTAAAGGAATGACATAATAATGCTAGAAAAACATGTTATTTTTACCTATTACGTGAGAAATTAAAAACATTAATCACATGCTCTTAACCGGGGAAAGTGCAGAACGATGGTCGAATGGTTAGAGTGCTGGCCTTCGGAACCGGAGTTCGTGGGTTCGAATCCCATTATGGCATGGATATTCGTAGCCGTTCGGAATCGGCTTTAAGGTTCCGGTCTCATTAGCCCTCGTGTTGCATAAAGTAGACCGTAGCGCTCCCAAACCTCACCTAACCTTAAACGGGGAAAATATGGCTAGAAAGAATGGCATTAAATGCTAGAAAAGCTGGGGAGGGGTGGATGAAACTTTCGAATGTTGCTAACCCTAACTCATCAATAATCCAATATAGGTGCCTCTATCTATTCCAGGTACAACCACTTCATAAATTCGAGGACAGACGGACAGATAGGCTATTATTATACATGGGATTCTATTTATCTATCTTTATCCACATCAATAAGGCTTTTTTTTTGGTTTTGGAGTACTACGGTCTACCAATACCTAATAATCTAGATATAACTCTAGATATAACTAGAGTAAAAATGTGAAAAGTATATATATATATATATATATTATATATATATATATATATATATAATACATTTGTGTGTGTATGTCTAAGGATTGGATTGGTGTGGAGCACAACGGTCTACTCTTCTGCTAAATAAGGCTTAATGCGTACGGGACCTACTGCTTAAAGCCGATTTCGAACGGCAACGAACATCCATGCCATAGCGGGATTCGAACCCACGAACTCCGGTTCCGAAGGCCAGAACCCTAACCATTCGGCCATCGTTCGGCTATATGAATAAGGAGCAATCAAATGATTATTTTGTTTTATTTAGATTCGTTTTTCTTATGCATCCCTATTTCAAAACGTGAAAATTTTTTTACAGTCTTAAATTTTTCGTTCTGTTTTAGTGATTTCCAAATGTTCCAAGTGACTTATATTTTTCTTAAAATCTCTCAAATTTTGGCACTTTATTTATTTACATGTTTGATAAAAGACTTAGTAAGTTTTACCGAAATGCTCACTTGTTTGTCGAGTTATAGAGTGTGCTATTACCGTAGAAGAAAGAAAATACGGGTTAAGACATTTCACAATTATAAATAATTATTTTTCAAAAGTTTGCGCATTTAAGTTGTACTTAACGCACTGTGTGCGGGTACATTTCGCAGTGGAATTGTACCGGGAGCGGGCGTTTTACGCGTAAATTTAGTTATTCAGTTTTTTTTGTTTTGGTTTTGGAGTGCTACGGTCTACTTTTTGCAACACTAGGGTTAATGAGACCTTGACCTACTGCTTAAACCCGATTCCGAATGGCTACGAACATCCATGCCAAAGTGGGATTCGAACTCACGAGCTCCGGTTCCGAAGGCAAGCACCTTAACCATTCGCATCACGCGCCAGCGCGTGATCAACATATAGGAAAATGCATATATGACGTCAGGCAGCGAATGTGTTAACCATTCGGCCACCGTTCAGCTATTCAGTAAAATCTAAATAGATGGAAAATTACTTAATTTTTTAACAACTTTTCGTATTTTATATTGAAATATATAAACAAATATATAAATAGACAAATAAACACATATATATATATATATATATATATACATATATATAATATCATTTTAACAAGGATAAATAAAAAGTTAGTTTTAAATCTAAGTTGATTTTTTTAATCAACTTTCCCGTTCTGTGGTTCCCCATCTACTGTTGTAAAAACTAGTTTTTACTTGTCTCAATTTTTCCAGAATCTATGTAGTAGACAAGAACATTTGTCTCCTTTTTCCTGTATATATCGTTATTTTTGAACCCACAAACAAACCATGTTTTAACACTAACCCGTACTAGTAAGTGACTCACGTTCAAGTATCAATCGTCAGAAAACGTACTAGTACGTATTCCGCATACATTGTGTTAATTACTGATTATACCATCATACTATTTTTGGATTTTGATGTTATAAAAGATATGTAATTTTGTAAAATAAAAATAAAAAGATATGTCATAATTTCTTTTTTAATAGTTTTTTTTTCTAATTTTCCTACTTATTCTTAAAACTGCTTTAGTTTAAATTCATCTGGTAAGTACTGGAGTGTAAACTATATAGGCTCCAGTTTGTACCATCCAAATTCATGTCTGGGAAAATCTTTGCTTAAATCAAAATCTCGAACAATGAAATTATGTCCAGGTACAGTCTAATTAACCCTTTAATTAGACAGCCCGTTGTGTTGTCACAGCTTTGATATAAAAACGAACCCCCAAACGTTGCAGAATTCCTAATCTTTTAATTCGGAAGTTGCCAGCGTTCTAAATTCATGATTGGCTACTTTCCATTAATAATCCAAATTATGTTTCTGATCTTTTTCGTTTGCAGGTTGAAGTAGTGAATTTTTCACTGCTAGGTACTCAGTTAAACCCATTACCTTGACCTAAAAATTATATCTCGTACAGTTTCGTATTTTAGTAAAAAAAATTCTAATAGAATTTTCGTGCCATATTTTTTATGTAGCATAATATATACCATCATAAATATATCTTTAAAAAATGGGAATAATAAAAATTGAAATTCATCGTCGCTTGTCAATTTAAACTATCTTGAGATTCACAATGTTTGAGATTTACGAGTTTAGCAATTTCTCCGGTCTACAAAGGAAGTTCCCCACTATTTTGTAAAAATTCTTTTATTAAAAAAATTTTGTAAAAATTTTGTAATTTTCATAAAAATAATTTTCTTTTACATTTTTGTATTGCATGTATTTTAACATCATTATTATTACTCCTAAAAGTAATGCCATTAAAATTTATTATATCAAATATAGAGATATTGGGACCCTTGTTCTCTTAAACGATCGCGATATTTTTTAGAGTTCTGAAATTCATTCGGTCGCCAGTGGGACTTACACACTACTTTGTATTTTCATCAAAATTCTTTTCTGGTATATTTTAGTATAACCTGTAATTTACTTAACTTCATCATTAGTACTCCTAAAAGTAGTATTGTTAAAAATGATTATTTCCAAACTAGAAATATAAAATCTATTGTCCCCTTAAAAGATCCCGAGATTTTGCGAGTCCTGTAATTCCTCCGGTCACCAGTGTGACTTCCATCCTATTTTGTATTTTTATCAAATTATTTTCTTGTATATTTTGTATAGCCTGTAACTTATTTAACATCATTATCAGCACTCTAAAAGTAAAATTGTTAAAAGGGACTAGTTAGAAAATAGCTATTTAAGGTTTCTTGTTCTCTTAAATGATCCTGAGATTTTGCGAGTCCTGAAATTCATCTGGTCGCTAGTGGGATTTCCACACTACTTTGTATTTTCATCTAATTATTTTCATTGTATATTTTTGTATATCCTGTAATTTATGAAATATCATTATTAATACTCCTAAAAGTAATATCGTTAAAAAGTGACAGTTTAAAAAATAGCGATTTAAGGTTTCTTGCTCCCTTAAATGATCCCGAGATTTTGCGAGTCCTGAAATTCATTTGGTCGCTAGTGGGATTTATACACTACTTTGTATTTTCATCTAATTATTTTCATTGTATATTTTTGTATATCCTGTAATTTATGAAACATCATTATTAATACTCCTAAAAGTAATATTGTTAAAAAGTGACATTTTAAAAAATAGCGATATAATGTTTCTTGTTCCCTTAAATGATCCCAAGATTTTGCGAGTCCTGAAATTCATACGGTCGCTAGTGGGACTTCCACACTACTTTGTATTTTCATCTAATTATTTTCATTGTATATTTTTGTATATCCTGTAATTTATGAAACATCATTATTAATACTCCTATAAGTAATATTGTTAAAAAGTGGCAATTTGAAAAATAGTGATTTAAGGTTTCTTGTTCCCTTAAATAATCCCGAGATTTAGCGAGTCCTAAAATTCCTCCAGTTGCCAGTGAAACTTCTATCCGACTTTGTATTTTCATCAAATTCTTTTCTTGTATATTTTGGTATAGCCTCAATTTATTTAACATCTTTGTTAGTACTCCTAAAAGTAATATTGTTAAAAATGGACAATTTAAAATAAGTGATTTAAGGTTTCTTGTTTCCTTAAATGATCCCGAGATTTTGCGAATCCTGAAATTCCACCGGTCGCTGGTGGGATTTCCTCACGACTTTGTATTTTCATCTAATTATTTTCTTGTATATTTTTGTATATCCTGTAATTTATAAAACATCATTATTAATATTTCTAAGAGTAATACTGTTAAAAATGGACAATTTAAAATAAGTGATTTAAAGTTTCTGGTTCCCTTAAATGATCTCGAGATTTTGCGAGTCCTGAAATTCCACCGGTCACCAGTGAAACTTCCATACTATTTTGTATATTTATCAAATTAATTCCTTGTGTATTTTGTATAGCCTGTAACTTATTTAAAATCTTTATCAGTATTCTAAATGTAATATTGTTAAAAACTGACAATTTAAAAAATAGCGATTTAAATTTTCTTGTTTCCTTAAACGATCCCGAGATTTTGCGAGTCTTGAAATTCTTCCAGTCACCAGTGGGACTTCCACACTACTTTATATTTTCCTCTAATTATTTTCATTGTATATTTTTGTATATCCGGTAATTTATGAAACATCATTATTAATACTCCTAAAAGTAATATTGTTAAAAAGTGGCAATTTGAAAAATAGTGATTTAAGGTTTCTTGTTCCCTTAAATGATCCCGAGATTTAGCGAGTCCTAAAATTCCTCCAGTTGCCAGTGAAACTTCCCCTCGACTTTGTATTTTCATCAAATTATTTTCTTGCATATTTTGGTATAGCCTCAATTTATTTAACATCTTTGTTAGTACTCTTAAAAGTAATATTGCTAAAAATGGACTATTTAAAAAATTGCTATTTAAGGTTTCTTGTTCTTTTAAACGACCTCGAGAATTTGCAAAACCTGAAATTCCTCTGGTCGCTAATGGGACTTCCACACAACTTTGTATTTTCATTCAATTACTTTTTTGTATTTTTTTGTATATCCTGTAATTTATAAAACATTATTATTAGTACAATTAAAGTAACATTGTAAATAATGGACTATTTTAAAAATAGCGATTTAAGGTTTCTTGTTCCCTTAAACGATTCCGAGATTTTGCGAGTCCTGAAATTCCACCGGTCACCAGTGAGACTTCCATACTATTTTGTATTTTTATCAAATTATTTTCTTGTATATTTTTGTATAGCCCGTAACTTATTTAACATCATTATCATTACTCTAAAAGTAAAATTGCTAAAAAGTGACAATTTAGAAAAGAGCTATTTAAGGTTTCTTGTTCCCTTAAATGATCCCTAAATTTTGCGTATTTTCTTGTATATTTTTTGTATATCCTGTAACTCTTTGTATTTTCATCTAATTATTTTCTTGTATATTTTTGTATATCCTGTAATTTATAAAACATCATTATTAATACTCCTAAAAGTAATATTGTTAAAAATGGACAATTTAAAATAAGTGATTTAAGGTTTCTTGTTCCCTTAAACGATCCCGAGATTTTGCGAGTCCTGAAATTCCACCTGTCGCTGGTGGGATTTCCACACGACTTTGTATTTTCATCTAATTTGCGAGTTTTAAAATTCCACCGGTCGCTGTGGGATTTCCACACGATTTTGTATTTTTATAAAACATCATTATTAATACTCCTAAAAGTAATATTGTTAAAAATGGACAATTTAAAATAAGTGATTTAAGGTTTCTTGTTCCCTTAAACGATCCCGAGATTTTGCGAGTCCTGAAATTCCACCTGTCGCTGGTGGGATTCATCTAATTATTTTCTTGTATATTTTTGTATATCCTGTAATTTATAAAACATCATTATTAATACTCCTAAAAGTAATATTGTTAAAAATGGACAATTTAAAATAAGTGATTTAAGGTTTCTTGTTCCCTTAAACGATCCCGAGATTTAGCGAGTCCTAAGAGTAATATTGTTAAAAATGGACAATTTAAAATAAGTGATTTAAGGTTTCTTGTTCCCCTAAACGATCCCGAGATTTTGCGAGTCCTGAAATTCCACCGGTCACCAGTGAAACTTCCATACTATTTTGTATATTTATCAAATTAATTCCTTGTGTATTTTGTATAGCCTGTAACTTATTTAAAATCTTTATCAGTACTCCACACTACTTTGTATTTTCATCTAATTATTTTCATTGTATATTTTTGTATATCCTGTAATTTATAAAACATCATTATTAATAGTTAAAAAGTGACAATTTAAAAAATAGCGATTTAAATTTTCTTGTTTCCCTTAAACGATTCCTAAAAGTAATATTTGAAATTCCTCCAGTCACCAGTGGGACTTCCACATTACATTGTATTTTCCCTAGATTTTGCGAGTCCTGTTAAAAAGTGGACAATTTGAAAAATAGCGATTTAAGGCATCTAATTATTTTCTTGTATATTTTTGTATATCCTATAAGTTATAAAACATCATTATTAATACTCCTAAAAGTAATATATTATTTTCTTGCATATTTTGGTATATTTTTTGTTCCCTTAAATGATCCCGAGATTTTAGCGAGTCCTAATTCCTCCAGTTGCCAGTGACTTCCACTCGACTTTGTATTTTCATCAACTAAAAGTAACATTGTAAATAATGGACTAGCCTCAATTTATTTAACATCTTTGTTAGTACTCCTAAAAGTAATATTGCTAAAAATGGACTATTTAAAAAATTGCGATTTAAGGTTTCTTGTTCCCTTAAACGATTTTGCAAAACCTGAAATTAGATCTGGTCGCTAATGGGACTTCCACACTACTTTGTATTTTCATTCAATTACTTTCTTGTATATTTTTGTATATCCTGTAATTTATAAAACATTATTATTAGTACTCAGCGATTTAAGGTTTCTTGTTCCCTTAAACGATACCGAGATTTTGCGAGCTGAAATTCCTCAGGTCGCTGGTGAGACTTCCACACTATTTTGTATTTTTTATCAAATTATTTTCTTGTATATTTTGTATAGCCTGTAATTTATTTAAAACATCATTATTCATTACTCCTAAAAGTAAAATTGCTAAAAAGGGAAAATTTAAAATAGAGCTATTTAAGGTTTTTTAAAAATCTGAAATTCCATCTGGTCGCTGGTGGGACTTCCACATTACTTTGTATTTCTTGTTCCCTTAAAGATCCCGAGATTTTGCGAGTCTATTTTCATTGTATATTTTTGTATATCCTGTAATTTATAAAACATCATTATTAATACTCCTTCATCTAATCCCTTAAATGATCCCGAGATTTTAGCGAGTAAAAGTAATATTGTTAAAAATGGACAATTTAAAAATAGTGATTTAAGGTTTCTTGTTTAAAATTCCTCCAGTTGCCAGTGAAAACTTCCATCCGACTTTGTATTTTCATCAAATTCTTTTCTCCAAAAATTGCGATTTAAGGTTTCTTGTTCCCTTAAACGACCTCGAGATTTGCAAAACCTGAAATTCCTCTGGTCGCTAATGGGACTTCCACACTTTGTATATTTTGGTATAGCCTCAATTTATTTAACATCTTTGTTAGTATTCCTAAAAGTAATATTGCTAAAAATGGACTATTTATCCTAAAAGTAATATTGTTAAAAATGGACTATACTTTGTATCTTCATTCAATTACTTTCTTGTATTTTTTTGTATATCCTGTAATTTATAAAACATTATTATTAGTACCTTAAACGATCCGAGATTTTGCGAGTCTGAAATTCCACCGGTCGCTGGTGGATTTCCACACTATTTTGTATTTTCATCTAATTATTTTTTTAAAAATAGCGATTTAAGGTTTCTTGTTCCTTTGTATAGCCTGTAATTTATTTAACATCATTATTCATTACTCTAAAAATTGTTAAAAAGTGACAATTTAAAAAAGAGCTATTTAAGGTTCTTGTATATTATGATCCCGAGATTTTGCGAGTCCTGAAATTCCTCCGGGCTGGTGGGATCTTGTTCCCTTAATGTAATTTATAAAACATCATTATTAATACTCTTCCACACGACTTTGTATTTTCATCTAATTATTTTCTTGTATATTTTTGTATATCCAAATGGACAATTTAAAATAAGTGATTTAAGGTTTCTTGTTCCCTTAAACGATCCCGAGATTTCTAAAAGTAATATTGTTAATACTCCTAAAAGTAATATTGTTAAAAAAGGACAATTTAAAATGCGAGTCCTGAAATTCCACCGGTCGCTGGTGGGATTTCCACACGACTTTGTATTTTCATCTAATTATTTTCTTGTATATTTTTGTATATCCTGTAATTTATAAAACATCATTATTAAGGTTTCTTGTTCCCTTAAACGATCCCGAGATTTAGCGAGTCCTAAAATTCCTCCAGTTGCCAGTAAAACTTCCACCCGACTTTGTATTTTCATCAAATTCTTTTCTTGTATATTTTGGTATAGCCTCAATTTATTTAACATCTTTGTTAGTATTCCTAAAAGTTAAGTGATTTAAGGTTTCTTGTTTCCTTAAATGATCCCGAGATTTTGCGAGTCCTGAAATTCCACCGGTCGCTGGTGGGATTTCCACACGACTTTGTATTTTCATCTAATTATTTTCTTGTATATTTTTGTATATCCTGTAATTTATAAAACATCATTATTAATACTCCTAAAAGTAATATTGTTAAAAATGGACAATTTAAAATAAGTGATTTAAGGTTTCTTGTTCCCTTAAACGATCCCGAGATTTTGCGAGTCCTGAAATTCCACCGGTCGCTGGTGGGATTTCCACACG
>CM063509.1:56069425-56079425 GCA_032207245.1 Pardosa pseudoannulata
ATATAAATAAACAAATGCCTAGAAAACTCTCCCGTCTAGTAAAAAAACAGTGCCTGTTTTGTATTTTGGATTTCCTTCTCCCATTCCCCACCTTGCTGAAAATACATCGCTGCCCGTTTCTGCAGTTGTCACCAATGACCAAGATTTGAATATCACGAGGCGAAATTCATTCCGGTAATTCACGATTCGAGAATAACTGAGAGCCACCACTGCAATTGTCTATATATTTAAATAAATAAACAAATGCCTAGAAAACTCTCCCGTCTAGGAAAAGAACAGTAACCCCCCGCAGCAAATGTCTGTATATTTTGGATAAATTCCAAATGTCTCCCATTCCCCACCTTGCTGAAAATACATCAGTACGTTTTCTGTATTTGGATTTCTCCAATGACCAAGATTTGAATATCACGAGGCGAGATTCATTCCGTTACTTCACGATTCGGGAACAACAGACTGTATCTTATGGAGCGAGAAATAGCCACAGCAGAAAATGTCCGTATATTTATATAAATAAACAAATGCCTAGAAAACTCTCCCGTCTTGTAAAAAAACAGTAACCCCCCGCAGCAAATGTCTGTATATTTAAATAAATAAACAAATGTCTAGAAAAGCGTCCCGTCTAGGAAACGAAAAGTACCTGTTTTGTATTTTGTATTTCTTCCTCCTATTTCCCAACTTGCTGAAAATATATCGCTTTCCGATTTTACAGTTGACACCAATTACCAAGATTTGAATATTACGAGGCTACATTCATTATAAAACTTCACAATTCAGGAACAACTGACTATGTCTAGTGGAACGAGAAATAACCACCGCAGCAAATATCTGTTTATTTAAATAAATAAACAATTGCCTAGAATACCGTCTCATCTAGGAAACGAAGAGTACCTGCTTTGTATTTTGTATTTCTTCCTCCTATTTCCCATCTTGCTGAAAACAAATCGCATTCCGATTCCGTAGTTGTCACCAATGACCACGATTTGAATATCACGAGGCAAAATTCATTCCGGGACTTCACGACTCGGGAACAACTGACTGTGTCTAGTGGTGCGAGAAATAGCCACCGCAGCAAATTTTCACTTGTCTCTACCTTATCTTCTTTTACTGCATGAAACGGAGGGGGAGAGAATCCGTTGCCAAATCCAATGGGGCGCTCGTCTAAACTGCATGGCCACCCCTTTCCACGTACGTATCCGTTCCGGGAATGCCGAAACGATTTTTCACGTGGGAAAGGTCTCAAGAAGTTACTTTCTCTCTCTCTCGTGAACTTTCTCTTTCTTACTCTTCGTCTCCTCCCTATTTCTCTCCCGTTCGAAATATAGAAATCGGTGTTTTTGGTTTTCTTCTTTTTGGGGGGGTAAAAAGAACGATTACGATAAAGAGATAACTGTACACCGGGCGTCAGGTGAAGTGGAATTTTTTTCCCCTTCGAAACAGGTGAGTTTCGACTCGTGTCGAAAGGAGGGGTGGCGACAAATCTGTGAAGCGTGGAATGGCAACAATAAGACGAGCTACAGACATGCACATAACGCTTTTTTAAAACATTATTATTCTTTTACATGTGCGAAGGTTCACCTTTATCTGTGTAGCTATGAAAGGTAATTTTTGTGGCTTGATGTTTATTTTGGTTCCCGTTTCTGTTGTCATTTTTGTACAGGATTTATTAGTTTTATAAATTTGGGCTGATATAATCAGTTCGGCTTAGATAATCTAGGATTAGTTTCGTTATCGAAATATTTAATCATTTAATAGTTAACCCCTTCCGGTATGATTTAATAATGAAAAACTGTGCATGAAATAACCATTTAATTTTTATTTAAAAAACTTGTTTCATTTTACAATTCTTACATATTCTTAATTAAAATCCACTTTTTACATAGTGTTAAATAATATCAGAAACAGTAAAATTAAGAAAATATCAAAGCAAAACATTAATAAGGTATACAGATAATAGTCTTCAAGCTAGTGGTACTTTTCAAAACAAAGTGCAAAGGAATTCTTAATTGTTTACACCGCCAAGTAGTCTCAATTTTAATTTGATTCTTGTAACACACACGTCATTTCTTAGTAGGTTTTCTTTTATTCTGACTCATTAATTTGGCAATGACTTGTACCAAGAAATTCTAAGTAAACAATATGCAATAGGGATTTTCACAAGTGATAAAAGTGTTGCCAAATTCAGTACACTAGAAATTTTAAACTAAATTAATTATCATGTATAAGAGTAACTTTAATCGCATGACGAGTGTAGCTCGTCATTGTGCGGTATGGAATGAAAAACTAATGACGAGCTAGACTCGTCATTTTACCGGAAGGGGTTAATCTTGTAATTTGTAATTTTGTTAGATTACAGGTAAATTTCCATGCATGTTACTAGAAAAATTTTCTTACACCGATTACACGGGAAACTAATTTTTATTTACTTGCCTGATATTACAAAGCAATGAGAATACCAAAGTAATTTGCACACGTTTACCCATTAAAGAAAGTTCAACTTTAAATTTATAAAGGATATAAACTATTCGTCTCCTCAAAACAAGAGAGTTTCACTGAATGCCACAAGAAAAATACGTCTTTACATTTGTCCCACTCAAGACCGAGTGATCATTAAGGCTCGGTATTTACCAGGACACTTAAAATTGGAAGACACATATTAATTCGTGTATAAAAACTTCTTTATTTTATTCCTTCTGTCTAATGATACGCTATTAGATTTCCATTGTTCATATTTTGAAATAACAGGCATGGAGTATGTTAGTCCAACTCCCCTCTCAGAAGTTCCTTTTTGGCGTTGCTTACCTAAACACATTCTTGTTGTCTACTTCCACGTCAGCTTCTACTCTGTATAGTTCCGCTCAACGATGTATTTCTTTCCTTTAACCTTATCTTTACAGAGTTCCAAATATTTTTAATTATAAATATCTTATATCATATATATTATAATATATATATATATATATATATATATATATATATATATATATAATATATATATATATAATATATATATATATATATATATATATATATATATATATATATATAAATATATATATATATATATATATATATATATATATATATATATATATATATATATATATATATATATATATATATATATATATATATATATATATATATATATATATATATATATATATATATATATATATATATATATATATATATATATATATATATATATATATATATATATATATATATATATATATATATATATATATATATATATATATATATATATATATATAATATATATATATATATATATATATATATATATATATATATATATATATATATATATATATATATATATATATATATATATATATATATATATATATATATATATATATATATATATATATATATATATATATATATATATATATATATATATATATATATATATATATATATTTATATATATATATATTTATATATATATATATATATATATATATATATATATATATATATATATATATATATATACAGAGAGAGAGAGAGATTGAAACTGGTAGGATTTTTTATAAAAGAAAAGAAAAAATAATACAATGGCCATGGTTTCTCCATCTGTATCCAGTGAACTCCTTCGAAGTGGCGTTCTGTTTCATTCCTCAGACATCCCGACCGCATAAAATAAGTCGTAAATATGTCAACTCTTCAAGCCACACAATCCGAACTGTATCTCATTCGCACGTTTGGCGACAAAAGACATACGAAAAAGCGTCATAAATCTTCACTGCATGCAAAATAAGTTATTGTGTATTCTACCAGCAAAAAATTACAATTTGATCGCCCTCTCCATGCTTACATCGCACCTCGAAAACTATGTACCTATTATCAATATTCTTTTTTCCTATTTGCTTACCTTTTTTTTTTCAAGCTGCAATATTTCTCGATATAATGAATGCTTGGTTTTATGTCGCCAGCAAATTTTTCACAATGTGTTTGTTTGCGACTGGGGAGGCAAAATACAAAAAATGATTTAATAATGAATACGGTCACATGATTTACTTTTAGTTAGGATGGGAAATTTTCTTCATTTTTTTTGTGTCCGCACAGTGGAAGAAGGTAATATATATGCCTGCTTTGCATGGGGAGCGGTTCAAACAGAATACATTTCTGATCTCTCTGATGATGCATAATAGTGTTGCAGAATACACAGCATCGAGATGAGCAAGTTACACAATTTCAAAGAATACAAATGTATATACATATGTTGGAATTTATTTATATGCTTGAAAAGTATTGCGAGGCTCTCAACTATAAAATAACACACCGTAGTTGTGTTAAAGACATAAAATCTCCGATTTATGGTTTTAGTTTATACAGTAAATCCTAGGAGAATTTTAGCAGTACAAGAGTAACTGTAAATAGTGTAAACTTACATTATAATTTACTTCCTAATAATTAACTTACATTATAATTTACAGTATTTACGTCACAACAAAATATAATTATATTATTTTTAAAATTCTACAATGGTTTTGCTTGGTTTTATGTCGTCTGCAGAGTTTTCACAATGTGTTTCCTTGCTACCGAGGAGACAAAGTACAAAAAATGATTTAATAATGAATACGGTCGAATGATTTACTCTTAGTTATATATATATATATATATATATATATATATATGTTATCTATATATAACTATATATCTATATACTATAAATTAGATGTATAATATATATATATATATATATATATATAATATATATATAACTAAACACAATAGTGTTGCAGAATACTAAGCACTGAGACGGGTATGTTACACAATTTCAAAGAAATAAAATGTATATACATGTGTTAGTATTATTTATTTATATGTTTGAAAAGTATTGCGAGTTTTCAGCTATAAAATAACACACCATAGGTGTGTTAGACACATAAAATCTCCGATTCATGTTTTTAGTTTGTACCATCAATCCTAGGTGAATTTTAGCAGCACAAGAGTAACTGTAAATCGTGTAAACTTACATTATAACACACAGAAGTATTTACGTCGAACAAAATATAACTAACTTATTTTAAAAATTCTAAAATGGTTTGCTTGGTTTTATGTAGCCCGCAAATTTTTCTCAATGTGTTTGTTTGCCACCAGGAAAATAAAGTACAAAAAATGATTTAATAATGAATACGGTCACATGATTTACTTTTAGTTAGGATGGGAAATTTTCTTCTGTTTTTGTGTCCGCATGAGGTAGAAGGATGTAATATATATGCCTGCTTTGCATGGGGAGCGGTTCAAACAGAATACATTTCTGATCTCTCTGATGATGCATAATAGTGTTGCAGAATACATAGCATCGAGATGAGTAAGTTACACAATTTCAAAGAATACAAATGTATATACATATGTTATTGTTTATTTATATGCTTGAAAAGTATTGCGAGGTTTTCAGCTATAAAATAACACACCATAGGAGTGCTAAAGACATAAAATCTCCGATTTATGTTTTAAGTTTGTACCATTAATCCTATTCGAATTTTAGCAGCACAAGAGTAACTGTAAATCGTGTAAACTTACATTATAACACACAGAAGTATTTACGTCATAACAAAATATAATTATATTATTTTTAAAATTCTACTATGGTTTTGCTTGGTTTTATGTCGCCAGCAAAGTTTTCACAATGTATTTCCTTGCCACCGAGAAGACAAAGTAAAAAAAATGATTTAATAATGAATACGGTCGTATGATTTACTTTTAGTTATATATATATATATATATATATATATATATATATATATATATATATTATATATATATATGTATATATATACTATATATATATATATATATATATAAATATATATATATATATATATATATATATATATATATATATATATATATATATATATATATATATATATAACTAAACACAATAGTGTTGCAGATTACTCAGCACTGAGACGGATATGTTACACAATTTCAAGGAAATAAAATGTATATACATATGTTGGTATTACTTATTTATATGTTTGAAAAGTGTTGCGAGGTTTTCAGCTATAAAACCTCGCAATTTTAGCAGCAGGATAGTAACTGTAAATCGTTTAAACTTACATCATAACGGACAGAAGTTTTTACGTCACAACAAAATATAACTATATTATTTTAAAAATTCTACTATGGTTTTGCTTGGTTTTATGTCCCTAGCAAACTTTTCAAAATGTGTTTTTTTATGTTTTGAGAGAAAGTACAAAAAATGATTTAATAATGAATAAGGTCACATGATTTTCTACTAGTTAGGCTGGGAAATTTTCTTCAGTTTTTGTGTCCGCGCGAGGTAGGAGGAGGTAATATAGATGCCTGTTTTGCATGGAGAGTGGTTCAAACAGAATACATTTCTGATCTCTCTGATGACGCATAAATAGTGTTGCAGAATACACAGCATAGAGACGAGTAAGTTACACAATTTAAAATAAAAAATGTGTACATATGTAGGTATTATTTATTTATATACTTGAAAAATATTGCGAGGTTTTCAGCTATAAAATGGTGTGTTAAAGTCATGAAATCTCCGATTTAGGATTGTAGACGAATTTTAGCAGCACAAGAGTAACTGTAAACCGTGTAAACTTACATTATAACACACAAAAGGATTTACGACAAAACAATATATATTAAGTTGGGGAAAAAGAAATCCATTATATTTTCAGTAGATGGCTGTAGTGATCGATATCTCTTAAAATTTCGATCAAACAATTTCAAATTTATACTCGTTGTCAAGGTGACATTTCATATTTAAAATTTTTTTATTACTGTTTTTTATTTGGTCCATTCACTTGTGAGTTACAGGGTGTTAAAAATGGTAGTCAACAAAGAGAAAATTCGGTACATTTTACAGTTATTCTTTGATAAAGGCGAAAATGCAAGCCAGGCGGCTGAAATTGTGAATGGTGTTTATGGTGCTGATAATGTAACAGCTAATTACGTATAGCTTTAGTTTCGTCGATTCCGTTCAGGAATTTTTGATGTTAAAGATGCACCTCGCACAGGCTAACCTATCGTCGAAAATGTCGATAAAATCCTAGAAATATTTAAAGTTGACTGGCATGTTAGTAGTCGTAGCATCGCCCAGAAGCTAAAGATTGACCATAGAACAGTTTTAAACCATTTGCACAAAGTTGGATTAAAAAAGAATCTTGATGTTTGGGTGCCACACCAATTAACACCAAACAACATGATGGATCGAAATTTCCGTCTGTGAAGACTTCGTCAACCTGAATGAAATCAACTCATTTCTTAAACGGATGGTGACTGGGGAAGGTAAATGGGTCAAATATGACAATATTCTACAAAAACGATCGTGGTCAAAGCGCAGTGAAGCAGCTCAAACGTTGACCAAACCAGGACTTACGACCAGGAAGGTTCTACTGTGTATTTAGTGGGTCAGGAAGGGTATCATTTGAGTTGCTTCCGCATGGCCAGACACTAAATTCAGTTCTCTGCTGTCAACAACTGGAACCATTTGAAACTAGTGATTGACCAGAAACGGCCAGAATTGGACAACAGAAGAGGTGTTGTGTTATACCAGGACAACGCCAGGCCTCAGAAGTCTGTAGTGACTCGCCAGAAACTCAGGGAGCTTGGTTGGGAATTTTTAATGCATCCACCATATAGTCTGGAACTGTCACAAAGCGTTTACCACATTTTTCTTGCTTTGCAAAACATCCTGAGTGATAAAAAGTTGGGATCAAGAGAAGATTGTGAAAATCGATTACTAGAGTTTTTCGCCAATAAGGACCAAGACTTCTATGAGAGAGGCATTATGAAGCTATCTTTAAAATGTCAACAAATTATAGAACAAAACTGTGCATATTTGACCCAAATCGTACAATACGAAACATGTTAAATAAATCATTAATTTCACACAAAAATAATGGATTTCTTTTTCCCTAACCTAATAATCATATTATTTTAAAATTTCTACTACGGTTTTGCTTTGTTTTATGTCGGCCGCAAATTTTTCACAATGTGTTTGCCACTGGGCAGACACAGCACAAAAAATGATTTAATAATGAAGACGGTCACATGATTTACTTTTAGTTAGGATGGGAAATTTTCTTCATTTTTTGTGTCTGCACGAGGTAGAAGGGGGTAATATATATACCTGTTTTGCATGGGGAGCGGTTCAAACAGAATATATTTCTTATCTTTCTGATGATGCATAATAGTGTTGCAGAATACACAACATCAAGAAGAGTTACACAATTTCAAAGAAAAAAAAATGTATATACATATGTTGGTATGATTTATATAGAAGGGAAATGCAGGATTATAATTGATTAGGCCCCTTCTCTGAGGCCTTAAACTGTAGCCCTAGTGGTCAGTTTAGGTTAGGGGTTGAAAAGGAGAATGCAAAACGACGCGGAAATTTTTAGCCCTTGATTTAAGTTTTGAAAACCCCTGAGAATTTTCCTTACGTTATATATATATATATATATATATATATATATATATATATATATATATATATATATATATATATATATATATATATATATATATATATATATATATATATATATATATATATATATATATATATATATATATATATATATATATATATATATATATATATATATTTATATATATATATATATATATATATATATATATATATAATATATATATATATATATATTATATATATATATATATATATATATATATATATATATACATATATATATATATATATATATATATATATATATATACATATATATAATATATATATAATATATATATATATATATATATATATATATATATATATGTATGTATATATATATATATATATATATATATATATATATATATATATATATATATATATATATATATATATATATATATATATATATATATATATATATATATATATATATATACATATATATATATATATATATATATATATATATATATATATATATATATATATATATATATATATATATATATATATATATATATATATATATATATATATATATATATATATATATATATATATATATATATATACATATATATATATATATATATATATATATATATATACATATATATATATATATATATATATATATATATATATATATATATATATATTTATATATATATATATATATATATATATACATATATATATATATATATTTATATATATATATATATATATATATACATACATATATATATATATATATATATATATATATATATATATATATATATATATATATATATATATATATATATATATATATATATATATATATATATATATATATATATATATATATATATATATATATATATACATATATATATATATATATATATATACATATACATATATATATATATATATATATGTATGTATACAAATGTTAGTAAACATTTCAGTAAAGACAGATTGTACCCGACACTGTCCCCTAATGACCATCTCGTTCCTATCCCCTGGATTCGGCAGTCTGCGGTCACGTGATCAAAATGGGCACTCAGGTCTACCACAAAGGTCACACTCGACGCGTCTCGGCGGCCTTGAAGGATTGGAGGGAAAAGGGGGATGCAATAAAAACAGAAAATAAAAAGCATCTACAGGTGATTCAATCGTGGCAAAGCAAACGAAAATCTTCAAAAACCCAAAACTCAGGAAATGGATGGGGCTCGGTGATCGCGGTCTCCTACTCACTAATACGTCGGGAACGAGCAGAAAACAAAAAGGGAAAAGTTGAGTTCACCCAAGCGTCCAGAAGAGCGCAAAAGATAAAAGACGCTGGATTTAACTTACACTAGGTCTCGATTACACCACGTCTAGGACGTGGACATTTTCTCTTTCTTGTTACCCGTTCCTCAGCCACAAGAAATAAAGTACACACACAAGAAAAAAAATATAAAACTTCACCAGGTCGGATCAAACCACTTTGGGGATCTAGATATTTTCTTC
>CM063509.1:56094425-56111925 GCA_032207245.1 Pardosa pseudoannulata
TTAGTTGATTGGAAAAATAAAACCAGAGAATTAAAATTCGATTAACCTCATCAATAAGTGAAATAAAAATACATAAGTATTATACTATGACATTAACTGCAATTATATTCAAACCAAAGTATAAAATAAATTATTTTAATTAAATACGTTATTTACATCAATAAATATTTATTATAATATAATATTAGTAACATTTTAAAAGAGTAAAAAATCTTTTTTACTTAATTACTAATAAATTATTCATTAAGGGCTGAACTCACCAATTTGGTTTATCAGTTAACTGCGATTAATCTCTGTTAAAACGAACATTGGGTTCACCATTAGTTGGCACCATGGGTTAATCGCGGTTAGCTGTTCAACGACTTTGGTGAAACCTGACCTAACTCTTTGGACTACTCTAGACGTTGCGGTTCGGTTCGAACGTTCGTTATGACATCACTTTGACGTCTGCTTGCGGACATTAAGCAAGAAAACGAACAAGCTGACGTCAAAGTGAAGTCACAATAAATGCTCGAACCTAAAGGCAACATCCAGAATAAGCCCCTTTATATTGATAAAATGGTGAATATATATATATATATATATATATATATATATATATATATATATATATAAATATATATATATATATATATATATATATATATATATATATATATTAATATATTTAATATATAATATATATACATATATATATATATATATATAATAAAATATACATATAATATATATACATATATATACATATATATATATATATATATATATATAATATATACATATTATAATATATATACATATATATATATATATATATATATATATATATACTATATATATATATTATATAAATATATATATATTATATTTTTTATATATAATACATAATATATATATAAAAAACAAATATACAAATATATATCATATTAATATAATTTTTAAAAAATATATTATATATATATATTATATAAATATAAAATATTTATATATAATATATATGATATATATATACATTTTATATATATACATATAAAAATAATTTTTACATATTATTATATATATAACAAAAATATAAAACATTTTAAAAAAAAATATAAAAAAAAAAAAAACAAATATTTTTAAATCAAAAAAAAAAACATAACATATAATACCATTAATATTTTCTTCAAAATATTTTTATACATAAAATTTTTTTTATAAATATGTCATATTTATATACATATATATATAACCTAAAAAATACAAATATATTATATCTATAAAAAAAAAAATATCTTATATATTACAAAATATATACATAATATATAAAATATTATAATTGTATGTATTGTTTGTTTGAATGTGGAAAATGATATACGATGCTTCACAAACCAAAATACCGATGATACAAAAGAATTTTAGTGTCAATTTGGTTTCGGAAAGATAATCTCTGTTTATAAGCGGAGAATTCCCAATTTTTATAATCGCGGTTACATTAAACGAATCTGGTAAACTTTAGATTGCAGATTGATATTGAATGTAAGTAACGGAAAACTTGTTCTAAATGTAATTCTGATGTCAGAAATGCGAAACAAAAAGACAAAATGTTTTTAAGACGCTAAATGGACTGTTTTTTTTTTCTTAAGCTAATATGTTAAAAAAACGGACAATTGAAGGTAAGTTAGCAAAAAAATATCTCTTTGAAGAAAAATGATTATTTACCTTAAACTGAGCAATATCCAGGCTTTTCAGTGAAAGAAATGGATAATCTTATAACACAGTGAAAGAAGTCATTGCCTCTCAATTTTTTATACTGAAATCATTTGACCTCTCATTAGGCACACTGCTGAGGAATAAACCATGCTTTAAAAACTATGAAGTTCAATTGCAGTATATGAGATATGGACATCCACCAGAAACTATGTCTAACAAAAATAGGTTTTAAACTTGATTTTAAGATATATCTTATAAGCTATTCTAAGTAGATCGCATAACCAAAATTTAAATAATGGTATTCAATGTTCAAAAAAAAATTTCAAATTTTTAAAAAAGTATTTTTCGTTGTGATATGAATCATAGTTATACCAATTTATGTTAGAATAGGATAAATAGTTTAGGAGAAGATAAACTTTACTCGCTTTGAATTTTGCTAACCTTAACTCATCAAGAATCTAATATGGATGACTCTATCCATTCCAGGTCCAACCGCTTCATAAATTCGAGGGCAGACAGACAGATAACTTAGCCTATTATTATATAGTGAATGCTCATTCCTATACTTACATCCCACTGCTGGCATGGATGTTTGTAGCCGTTCGGAATCGGCTTTAAACTGTAGGTCCCGGTCTCATTAGCCCTCGTGTGCAAAACAGTAGACCGTAGCGCTCCAAACCAAACCAAACCAAACCAAACCTATACCTACAAAAATTTATATTAGTTAATACAAGTAATATGGTTAAAATATACCTTCGAGTAGCAAGTTTATTCGGTAGAAATGCATCCGATAAAACGACCCCCAAGGAAAGTTCCGCTGGAACATAACAGCCGACAAATATTAAACAGGCAGACATAAAAGGTCGTTCGATAACATCGATTTCCTATACTTTAAGTCTGCACAAACTCGATATATCGATATAAAAACAAGAGTTTGAAGACATCTGTCTTAGAAGTTAGTGTATTAGTTTAGTGGATCCAAGGAAATCGAAATTTGAAGGAAGAAAATCGGCAGTTTTCTACACAACTTAATCTATAACAATATAACGAAGTTGTTTCAGACTGGAATTGAGTTTCAGAAGTAATTTATTTTGTTTTAAAACATTCCAATATGAAAGATTTTGATTTTGTTTTATATAAAACTACTGGAAAATTATTATGACATCAACTATGTATTGACGTAAAAGAAGTTTAAATGTAGAGATGATATTTTATCTGTTTTATAACTATTAACCCTTTGACAGTTTCATTTTTTTACAGAATTCGGTTAAAAAATATCACATTTTTTTATTATTTTACATTTTTAAGTAAAGATATGTTATTAAAACTAACATTTCTAATATTTTTAAGCATTTATTACAAATTTTTCTTTCTATGAAAACATCATAGAAGAAGTTTACTTTAGTCTCATCGATATTCAAATTTTTGATTCCAGTGAAGCAAATCTAGGAGGCGGGTCCGAAGGATTATCATAATTAACTTTAAAAAAATTGTCTTGCTTGACTGATTCCATGTGTACTATATAAGAGTCACTACTATCCTGGTCATCTATTAAACTTTCGCTACTAACATTTACAGATATTTCAGTTTCTGATTCCATCACAGTTCGAATCACTAGAAATTAGCCCCAGGCTCTGAATTAGCCATTATTTAAAATAAAAATATATTATCAACTCTTACATCAATAAATTATCAGGCGGTTAGTAAATATAACCAGAAAGCTATACACTGAAAGATAGCAATTCGTCTTCTGATACAAAACACGAAAAAACCAGCACTTTTGAACCAATCAGAGTAGAAAATACAATAAACTGCAAACTATCATTTACTTTTCATTTACTGGCTTCTATAAGAATAATTTGTTACTAAAAATTGGAAAAAAACGGCCGAAACAGTGCAAGCGAAATAGATCAGATTGCCCCTACGCCGTATGGGCAAATCAGTAAAGGCCTGAAAGCTGTGACCGTACGATGGCAAAACAGGGAAGTAAAAATGAGGAAAGCAACTTTTGAACTGAAAAGTTTACATTATACAGGGTGTTCATAATTTAACTCTTCTACTTTACAGTTGTCCTAAGTCAAAACTCTTGTTCAAAAGAATATAAAACACAATGTAGGATATAAGAAAATGACAAGAATTTATTTTGAACGAATAATGAAAAACAAATAATTTAAATATTTAGGATCAGAAGTTAATACTCTCAATGATTTAATGCCTGATATCCGTAGTAGAATCACAGATGGTAACCTTGTTTTTTGTTTTTTCGGAATTCAAAAAACACTTGAAGTCTAAACGCACTAGCAGAAAAACGAAGATCCAAATTTACAAAAGCTTAATTAGACCTATTCTTACTTATTTTACTGAGACCTGAGCAATGACAGAAAAAGTAAAAAATATCATATCTGTTGACATTATACAGGGTGTTCATTATTTAACTCGTCTATTTTACAGTTGTCCTAAGTCAAGACTCTTGTTGAAAAGAATATAAAATACAGTGTAGGATATAAGAAAATGACAAGAATTTATTTTGAACGAATAATGAAAAACAAATAATTTAAATATTTAGGATCAGAAGTTAATACTCTCAATGATTTAATGCCTGAGATCTGTAGTAGAGTCGCAGATACTAACCGAACGATGGCCGATTAGTTAGGGTGCTGGCCTTCGTACCGGAGGTTCGTGGGTTCGAATCCCCACATGGCATGGATGTTCGTGGCCGTTCGGAATCGGCTTTAAGCTGTAGGTCCCGGTCTCATTAAGCCCTCGTGTGTCAAAAGTAGACTTAGCACTCCAAACCAAACCGTAGTAGAGTCACAGATGCTAACCGTTGTTTTTTGCACTCAATACTTGAAGTCTAACTTCACTAGCAGAAAAACGAAGATCCAAATTTACAAAAGCTTAATTAGACCTATTCTTACTTATTTTACTGAGACCTGAGCAATGACAGAAAAAGTAAAAAATATCATATCTGTTGACATTATACAGGGTGTTCATTATTTAACTCGTCTATTTTACAGTTGTCCTAAGTCAAAACTCTTGTTCAAAAGAATATAAAATACAGTGTAGGATATAATAAAATGACAGGAATTTATTTTGAACGAATAATAAAAAACAAGTAAATTAAATATTTAGGATCAGAAGTTGATACTCTCAAGGATTTAATGCCTGAAATCCGTAGTAGAGTCACAGATGCTAACCGTTGTTTTTTGCACTCAAAAAACACTTGAAGTCTAAACGCACTAGCAGAAAAACGAAGATCCAAATTTACAAAAGCTTAATTAGACCTATTCTTACTTATTTTACTGAGACCTGAGCAATGACAGAAAAAGTAAAAAATATCATATCTGTTGACATTATACAGGGTGTTCATTATTTAACTCGTCTATTTTACAGTTGTCTACAGTCAAGACTCTTGTTGAAAAGAATATAAAATACAGTGTAGGATAGAGTCACGGATGCTAACCGTTCTTTTTGACTCGAAAAATACTTGAAGTCTAACTTCACTAGCAGAAAAACGAAGATCCAAATTTAAAAAGCTTAATCAGACCCATTCTTACTTATTCTGCTAAGACCTGGATGACAGGAAAAGTAAAAATATCATTTCTGTTGACATTACACACGGTGTCCATTATTAATTCGTCTATTTAAAGTTGTCCTAAGTTAAAACTCTTGTTGAAAAGAATATAAAACACAGTGTAGGATATAAGAAAATGACAGGAATTTATTTTGAACGAATAATGAAAAACAAATAATTTAAATATTTAGGATCAGAAGTTAATACTCTCAAGGATTTCTGAGATCCGTAGTAGAGTCACAGATTATAACCGTTGTTTTTTCGGACTCAAAAAATACTTGAAGTCTAATTTCACTAACAAAAAACGAAGATCGTAAATTTACAAAAGCTTAATCAGACCCATTCTTTTTTCTCTGCTGAGACCTGAGCAATGACAGAAAAAGTAAAAAATATCATATCTGTTGACATTATACAGGGTGTTCATTATTTAACTCGTCTATTTTACAGTTGTCCTAAGTCAAAACTCTTGTTCAAAAGAATATAAAACACAATGTAGGATATAAGAAAATGACAAGAATTTATTTTGAAAGAATAATGAAAAACAAATAATTTAAATATTTAGGATCAGAAGTTAATACTCTCAATGATTTAATGCCTGAGATCTGTAGTAGAGTCACAGATGCTAACCGCTGCTTTTTCGGACTCAAAAAAACTTCAAGTCTAACTTGACTAGCAGAAAAAAGATGATCCAAATTTACAAAAGCTTAATCAGACCCATTCTTACTTATTCTGCTAACACTTGGGCAAAGACAGAAAAAGTAAAAAATATCACTTCTGTTTTTGAAAGAAAAATTTTTAGAAGTATTTTTGGTGGCATAAAACTTAATAATATCTAGAGAAGAAGAACTTTGAACTCTCTAAATCTTTTAAAGATCTAGATATGGTACAATATATAAAGATTCAAAGAATTAAATGGGCAAGACACCTCTGCATAATGGACGAAGATCGTGGAACAAAAAAGATCTCGGCCAGACCATTTGGCACCAGAAAAGAGGGAGACCTAAACTTAGGTGGCTTGACTGTTTGGAATCAGACGAAATACTGTGAAAAATTACTAACTATATGTCCATGGCCAGGGAAGAAGAGCTTGGAATTTGATTCTGGGGAAGGCAAGGGCCCAACCTGGGCTGTCTAAACTGAAGAAGAAAAAAAAAATAGTTCAAACTTTCACCACATGACTCTGTTTTATAAAATTTACACATTTCCCCGAATTTACTCTAGTTAAAACTATTATTTCAAAAGATATGTTCAACATGTGGCCGTAATTTTCAGTTACCATTTGAAAATACTTCTACAGTTTATCACATTGTGTCTGGGAAATACTGAGAATACATCGTGAAATGCTGTCTTTCAGATAATATAGTTCTTGGTTTATCAATACTAACTGATGTTCATATACCAAAATCAAAATTTGCATGGGTTATCAAGATCAGGGTGATCCTTTATTAAGGTAAGTGGCGGTTGATTGCCCGTTTTCATGTAAGTGATTTTTTAGAACGTCTTAACGGAAAGCTAATATGTAAGGCCTTTTGTTGATTGAAGATTTTTCGCTATCTTACGAAAATTCCCGTATTATTCTTTACACTAAAATAAGGCTAAATTCAATCTGTTGCTTATTCAATGTTGAGAGAGAGACGTGTGATGAGGCATCAAGTCCCTAAGAGTTTAGTGGTTTCATTTTTTATTCAAGTCAATGCAACAGAAGTAGCAGTCATTAAGCCTTTAATAGGATGAAAAGTTTTTGCTATCACACGAGATATTCGCACATTCATCACCGGGATAAAATGATAAACGGAATCCGTTGCTTTTGCAACGCGAACAGGTTAGCGTGTGATAAGGCCTTAATTCTGTAATAGTCTCGTGGCCTCATTTCTTATTCAAATCAATACAACAGAAATCACAGTTGTTAATCACGGCAGCTCTCTTACTTTTCGCGTGTTAAAATCTTTGCGGTTTTGCTTGGTTCAATAGGTTAACAGTCAGTTGAAGATGAACGTCCCATCTGAGAAATGACAAGAAGCTAAAAACCGTTAGTATCGGGAACAGGGCGTAAATAATTACATCCTCTTCCTAATCATTCTGATTTCAGTTCTGACTGTCTGTTGAATGGTTTCATTCTAAAAGACAACAACTTAAATTTGAGATACTACCATTTCGATGCTTAATATTGCTCTCAGAAATTTATTCCATCACATGTGCTTGAAACTTGTAAAATAGATACAACGTATATCAGAAATTTCAAATTTGTGGAACACATGCTGATTTTTCAGATCAATTATAAAAATTCATCAAATACGTGCTCTAATAATTTTATTTAAATACATTATTTTCATTGTTAATATATACTCTGTGCATTTAAAGTATCTTTATACCCCATAAAAATCATTACGTGCTGAAAGTGTGTCTGTTTTAATTAACTATAAGTTTCTAAATACAGTGATCGCTCGTTTTTCATGGTTAATGGAGACCAGAACCTTCCACGAAAGTTGGCAAATCGCGAAGTAGGATTTGCCCTTAGGAATTTTCGTGTATGCGGGTACACGAATGTTTTAAATATGTAAACATACTTTACACATTTAAGACAAAAATTACAACAGTATAATGTTACGAATTTCGCAAGTTGGCATGTATTTTTGCCGTATACTGTGTATTATAATGGGTAAATCATGTATTTGGCGAGATATTGGCTCGTTGGCGATGTTTTTGGCGACTAATTTTTGGCGCCAAGTTTGGCGAGTTATCTCTAAATTTGGCGACTTGGTGACTTTCTTGGCGACCGTTTGTACCTAGTACTTTCTAGAATATTCCAGTTTCTCCCGAGGATATAAATACCGGGGGCCGATCCTGATCGAGGTTCAGTTAGCTGAGAAATTTGTAGAGGTAAAGACCTACGTTGTTTGGCGCTAAGAGTTTTAGTAAACTATCGCCTGTGCTAGCCAGTTCTCGCGGTGTTGGCTGCTGTATTCGTGTTTTCCCTGCATTACGAATAAAGTGCTGTTATTTTTGCTGTCTTAATTCAAAGTCTACTCAATCCACGAACGCTACGCTTCATAAATTGGTAACAATACGTATTTACTTAAACGTGTCAGTGCTAATTAATAAGGTTAATTACAAAACCTTGTAGAGTAATGAACATTGATCAACATTGCTTTCTGATAGAGACGAAGAGTCTTGTGTTGGTGGAGGAAGAGAGGTTCTGACTTGACTTTTAGAAGTTTTAGGATCATTCGGAGGCTTTTCTGCTGGAGGAGCTGACGTTAGGGCCAGGGGGCTTTACCTTGGAGAGAAACATGGTGAGTGGTAGTTGTTGTCTTTTTTTTTCCATTTCCTTCAAAATACCCCTGTTCAAGGACATAACCCGATTGCTGAACTCGACAGCTCGAATCATATGTCGTCAATGTCTCGTACAAATTCTTACCATGTTGCACAATTGTTACAGATTCTCCAGGGTAAGGCCACGCTTTTCAGTTTGTTCTTCGTCTTCATTTTCTTCCTCACTTGCAGACTTTGTCATCTCAAGAGCCCGTGGTATGTACTCTGTGTCAACTCATCTCTTTGTTTGACATGCAGGGATCCATCTCTCTCGAGCCTCAATTTGAAACAAAACTCCTTTCCGCAATGTGGCTGTCTACATGGTTGGATTTTTTTCATTTTTATTTTTTGAGGAATATTTTGGGAAAACCCGCGAAGCATTAAAGCCGCAAAACATGAAGTGTGAAGTGGCGAGGAAACAGTGCATTATACTAAATACTAATTCTTAATTATGTAAAAAGTTGTGATATTTTCACGACGTGTCTCACATGTGTTAGAAAATTATGAAATTGCTTCTCTTCGTTGATTACAATAAAAATATAGATTTATTAATTTTGAAGTAATTAAAACCATATTATATTTATATCCATAAGATTAAAAAAAAATTTAATTTATTGAAAAATCTTAAATCTTTGTCAGCATATATATGTTAGCATGAAGGACAGAAATCTGCTGAATGCCAAAATTCACTTAGACGTTTGGTGTATGCTTGAATATTTGATTATGCTTTTATATATTGGGGTATCACCGGTGTATGCCAAAATTCACCATGCACTGGTGATGAATTTTGGATAAAACAATTTTTGTTCTGTTTATAAATCATATTTTATTAGTAAAACATATTGTGATAAATGACTGTACGAATACAAATTCGTCATGTCGACCGTGGTAGTACGGATGTCCAAAATTGTATTCACGATTGTAGTTCGAACTAGAAGATTCTGGTTTGGTTTGGTTTGGAGCGCTACGGTCTACTGTTTTGCGCACGAGGGCTAATGAGACCGAGATCAATTGGTCAAAGCTGAAACCGAACGGCTACAAACATCCATGCCAACAGCGGGATTCGAACCCGCGAACTCCAGTACCGAAGAGCAGAGCTGTACCATTCGGCCATAGTTCGGCTAGAAGATTCTGATTTTCACAAATAAGTAAACAAAAATGGACCCCAGGCAGCTTTATTCTAGTAATCTGTTGGTAAATTGTAAAAATGAATATTTCCTCAGATAGGATTTAATCTCAATGTCACTGAGAAAAACAGCTGAAGAAAAGTATTTTTCTTGAATTACCTCATACTTTCATTATCAATTTTATTTACAAAATTTGACGAATTTTGATTATTAACAAATTTTGAAGTATTTCTTTAACACACTGTATGCAGGACACGTACTAGTACATTTTCTGACGATTGATACTTGAGCGTGGGTCACGTACTAGTACTGGTTAGTGTAAAAACACGGTTTGTTTGTGGGTACAAAAAGAACGGTGTATACATGAAAACGAAACCGAATGTTCTTGTCTACTACATAGATTCTGGAAAAATTTAGACAAATAAAAACTAGTTTTTACATTATTAGTTTTATTATTACTCTTTTCATTTTTTTATAATATAAAAATGTTTATATATAACATAATTCGAAAAAATTAAAACTATATACTGCTATTTCTATTTGATTTTTCATATTTACGATACTATTATAAATTTATCCACTAAAAATATTTTTTGTTTACAAAAATCTTATGGTTGTTATTTATATATTTCTATTTATATATTTGTTTATATATTTCAATATAAAATACGAAAAGTTGGTTAAAAAATGAAATAATTTTCGATCTGTTGAGATTTAACTGAATAACTAAATTTACGCGCAAAACGCCAGCTCCCGGTACAATTCCGCTGCGAAATGTACCCACCAGAATGCGTTAAGTTTACTATACGCTCCCGTTGAAGCATTTTTCAGATTTTAGTGCCTTTTTTACTAAATTCGCGAGGTTTTTGTATGTATTTTATTTCTGTTTGTTATAAATTTGTTAGGCTTTAATTTTGAGTAACACTCTTTTCTCCTGTTTTTGTCCCAATCAGAAATAATTTTTTTCTTACAAGTTCTTTGTTTTTCATAATCGCCTTAAAAATGAAGAATTAAGTTCAATGTCATTCCATATCAAATAGCTATTAAAAAGATAAAACTTGTTATAATTTTTTTTCTAAGTTAAAAAATTCACAATATTTCTAATTACGAATATTTCTGATTCACCGATTCAATGGACTTAATTTTACGTCAGTAATTTTAAGTAAATTTATAATGTATTTAATGACCTCGTCCGGCGATATAGTTGCTTTTTGAGAATGCACCAAGGCTGTTTTGGAAAGTAGGAGATCCCTTAAACGTACTGTTTCTAAAGATGTCTGGGTTTATCGAAGCAAGATATGGAACGTATCGCTGGGATTTGCTCATATGACTCTCTCTGCTTCGATGGTCCAAAGCAGGACTTAAAGATCACACAACTTGCCCTTTCGCAACCGAACCATTTGCAGAGCGTGGAGGGAAAACATATCGCTTCCAACCGTAACTGAATGATGCGTCCACTTATGCCAAACGCAGACGGAGGAAAATTCGGAAATCGGTGCGGTCAACCCCAAAACAATTTCATGCCGAAGGAAGGCGAGCAGGAAGGAAATTCGGAAGAATGGTCCAAAGGTGATTGTATCCTGATCAATTTCCCGGATTGGAGGTTAGTAAGGTACTAAAGTGACACCAAAGCAGTGGGGTCACAGGCATACCGAGGGTAGGTCGACCAACTTTTTGATCGGGGGAGTGGGACAATCGATGTATCTTAAGTAGATTGGAACTAATAAAGGACCGTAATTGCACGCTCGACTTCGAAGGTGATACAGATTTATCTCTGGATTAATAAATTTATTTACAGCTATACGCTCTCCAAAAAACTTTACAATATTTACATAACACTTTGGTCTTTTCCGAAGAAAATAAGAACCCCAGAACACTTTTATGCTAAAGTAACGAGAGTACAAAGGAAATTTGGAAGAATTGTCCAAAGATGATTGTATCCTGAAAAATTTCCCAATTTCCCGGATTGGAGGTTAGTAAGGTACTAAAGTGACACCAAAGCAGTGGGGTCACAGGCATACCGAGGGTAGGTCGACCAACTTTTTGATCGGGGGAGTGGGACAATCGATGTATCTTAAGTAGATTGGAACTAATAAAGGACCGTAATTGCACGCTCGACTTCAAAGGTGATACAGATTTATCTCTGGATTAATAAATTTATTTACAGCTATACGCTCTCCAAAAAACTTTACAATATTTACATAACACTTTGGTCTTTTCCGAAGAAAATAAGAACCCCAGAACACTTTTATGCTAAAGTAACGAGAGTACAAAGGAAATTTGGAAGAATTGTCCAAAGATGATTGTATCCTGAAAAATTTCCCAATTTCACAGATTGGAGGTTAGTAAGGTACTAAAGTGGCACTTAAGCAGTGGGGTCACAGGCATACCAAGGATGGGTCGACCAACTTTTTGATCGGGAGAGTGGGACAATCGATGTATCTTAAGTAGATTGGAACTAATAAATGACCGTAATTGTACATTCGACTGCAAAGGTAATACAGAGGTATCACTGGATAAATAAATTTATTTGCAACTGTACGCACTCCAAAAGATTTTACAATATTTAAATAATATGTTGGTGTTTTCCGAGGAAAATAAGAACCCCAGAACACTTTTATGCCAAAGTAACGCAAGTACGAAGGAAATTTGGAAGAATGGTCCTAAGGTGATTGTATCCTGATCAATTTATGGAACTGGAAGTTAGTAAGGTACTAAAAAATTGACCCCGAAGCAGTGAAGTCACAAACATATCGAGGATGGGCTAACCAGATTTTTAATTGGAAGAGTGGGACATTCGATATTTATCAAATACATTGGAACTAATAAATCACCATAATTGTACGTTCACCTTCAAAGGTGATACAGAGGTATCTCTGGATTAATAAATTTAATTACAGCTATACGCACTTAAAAAAATTTACAATATTTACATAATACGTTCGTCTTTTCCGAAGAAAATAAGAACCCCAGAACACATTTATGCTGAAGGAAGGTGAGTAGGAAGAAAATTTGGAAGAATGGTTCAAAGGTGATTGTATCCTGATCAATTTCCCAGATTGGAGGTTAGTAAGGTACTAAAGGGACACCAAATCAGTGGTGTCACAGGCATACCAAGAATGAGCTGACCAGATTTTTTGATCGGGGAAGTGAGACATTCGATGTATCTTAAGTACATTGGCACTAATAAATCACTGTAATTGTACGTTCGACTTGAAAGGTTATAACAAAGGTACTTCTGAATTAATAAATTTATTTGCAGCTATGCACACTTCAAAAAAGTTTTACAATATTTACATAATAACTTGGTCTTTTCCAAGAAAATAAGAATCCCAGAGCAATTTTTTGTCGAAGTAAGGCGAGCAGGAAAGAAATTTGGAAGAATGGTCCAGAGGGGATTATATCCTGATGATTGGTTTGGTTTGGTTTGGTTTGGAGCGCTACGGTCTACTGTTTTGTACACGGGGGCAAATGAGACCGGGACCTACTGCTTAAAGCCGATTCCGAACGGCTACGAACATCCATGCCATAGTGGGATTCGAACCCACGAACTCCGGTACCGACGATCAGCGCTCTAACCAATCGGCCAGCGTTCGGCTATATCCTGATGAATTTGTTGAATTTAACGTTAATAAGGTACTAAAGTGACACTGAAGCTGTGGGGTCACAACCATACCGAGGAAAAGCCGACCAGTTCTTTGATCGAGGAAGTAGGGCCTCTAACATATCTTAAGTACATTGTCACGAATAAATCACCGTTATTGTACGTCCGACTTCAAAAATGATACAGAGGTAACTCTGGATTAATAGATTTATTTACAGCAATAAACACTCCAAAATATTTACAATACTTACATAAGACGTTGGTATCATCCGAGGAAAATAAGTATTTAAGAGAAGTAAAAATAAGCCAGGAATTTATTACAGAACCAATGCAAATGAGAAATACAGTAACATAAATGTACTAATTAATATGGTAGAGTCAGAACTCTTTTTCGTTCAATGGTAGTGAAGCTTGACTTACAAGCACTGATCATATGGATCTAGACAGGTAGTAAAAATTTTTTTGAGATGAGAAACGATCGAAAGTAAAGGGGTTCACAAAAGTTCAGAGAGCCCCTGTAGCTCAATCAGCAAAAGGCAAAGCTCTCGTAACTGGAGGGTTGCGGGTTCGGATTTCGAGCTGGACTCAGAACTGCCGTGTTCGTTAAAGGTGACTGAGGCACGTAAAATAGGTTCGTGGTCAAAATGTCCTCCAAGTTCTCAATGAATACCTCTGGAGGTGGCAGGCCAAGCCTATGGATCTTCTGCTTGGCCCCTGCTTCAAAATTACGAGGACCCACTTGAGCATAAGTCGTATTTTCACCCATGAGGTGCTCGTTAGAAACGAAAGGAGCACTCCTTTTCCTTAATACGAGTAGCCTCCGGCACAATTGTGCTTGGTTTGACCAAGTGGCGTAAGACAGCAACAACAGAAGTTCAGAAGTCTCATAAATTGGAAACAACAATTTCATCGTTGCTTAAGTTGAATTCTCCGGAGGAGAAATGCCGAACGATGGCCGAATGGTTAGGGTACTGGCCTTCGGAACCAGAGTTCGTGGGTTCGAGTCCCATTATGGCATGGATGTTCGTAGCCGTTCGGAATTGGCTTTAAGCAGTAGGTCCCGGTATCATTAGCCCTCGTGTTGCAAAAAGTAGACCGTAGCGCTTAAAAAAAAATAAATAACCGGAGGAGAAATAGTCAAATAAATTCTGTGGTGGGATTCATCTAGTAAAAAGAGACGAGATGAGGCTTCAAAATATTCTATTACTAATTTTTTCCAGAGTTATATATTCTAAGTTCTTGCTGAAGAAATGAATTAGACACATCCCCTACCATCTTCTGGTTGGTCTAGTTTTTGAAATTCCTTTTAACCCAGTTCATTGTAGAGGGTCTCTAAAAACAGGATGGGGGGGGGGAGAATCCCATGAAATTATTTTGCTTATTTTATCCACCAAAGAGAAAATATTTAAATGAAAGAAAAATATGAAGAAATAAAACATTTTTTAAGATTAGAATGAATTTTCAAATAAAAATAAAATGGATTAATTTTCATTACATCATCACATTTAATACAGGTTTTATATTTTGAAATGAAAAATATGTTCAGAAATATAGTTATACGCTTATAATTATGATTCCTGGTGTTCTAGTCTAGGTCATGTATAGTTATATTTTTTTTATCAAAGCATGATATCAAATTTTCTTAGAGAGGTGCAACTGCAAAGATTTTTACATTTAAATGAAAGTAAAAAGATTTTATTTATTTTAGCATGCCTAATAATTTTCCTATTGCATCCTCTTGATGTAAACAGACTTATTCATAATAAGGATTCATGTGTCTCGAAAATACAATTTCAAAAGTTTTGCAATCGAAAATACGTCTGCCACCGTTTCTAAGCACGCTATAACAGAATTTCGTCACGTGAGCCAACGCGCTATGTCAGACTAAATACGAGCAATATAATTTTTTTTTCTTATTTTACCCTACTTTCAGGTTCTGTTTACAGTCTAGCTCTTAATAGAGATCAGTCGGTAAACACAACACTTATATGTGTAATTACAGTGAGTGACTGAATTATTAGGACGCTACTAAAGTTTTTGTATTGAGTTAAAATAGTTCTTTTATTTTAGAAAACAAATGGACTTTCAAAATTTTATTTTATTTAGTATTGCCACTGGTGTCATTCTTATTTTATATATAGGTGAATTCACATGTATTTTGCGTCATAAATTAAATGAAGGAGGTTACTTGTGTTTTGTTTTTTAAAAATTGTTGCCGTAGTTAATCTTAATATAATAATTTTGCATATGTTTTTTTTAGTTTTCCTTGTTTGAAACAATGAATATGTTTATTATTGAAGCACATTTTAATGTATGAATGATAATTTTGGGATCAGTGTGCTCAGAGCCGATCCTAGATTAGCAAGATGTGCACAGGACGTAGGCAGATAATACTTATGTATATTTTTTCCCTCTTCAACATCTAGATATCATCCTCGGTCCACAAAATCTAATAAAGCAATTTTTAAAAATCTATACCTGTCCCCTATAGTTCAGTTTTCCTCGTTTGAAACAATGAATATGTTTATTATTGAAGCAAATTTTAATGTATGAATGATAATTTTGGGATCAGTGTGCTCAGAGCCGATCCTAGATTATCAAAATGTGCACAGGACATAGGAAGATAATACTTATGTATATTTTCCCCTCTTCAACATCTAGATATCATCCTCGGTCCACAAAATCTAATGAAGCAATTTTTAAAAATCTATACCTGTCCCCTACCGCTGAGTTTTTTCAGTTTTCCTCGTTTGAAACAATGAATATGTTTATTATTGAAGCAAATTTTAATGTATGAATGATAATTTTTGGAATCAGTGTGCTCAGAGCCGATCCTAGATTAGAAAACTGTGCACAGGACATAGGAAGATAATACTTATGTATATTTTCCCCTCTTCAACATCTAGATATCATCCTCGGTCCACAAAATCTAATGAAGCAATTTTTAAAAATCTATACCTGTCCCCTACCGCTGAGTTTTTTCAGTTTTCCTCGTTTGAAACAATGAATATGTTTATTATTGAAGCAAATTTTAATGTATGAATGATAATTTTTGGAATCAGTGTGCTCAGAGCCGATCCTAGATTAGAAAACTGTGCACAGGACATAGGAAGATAATACTTATGTATATTTTCCCCTCTTCAACATCTAGATATCATCCTCGGTCCACAAAATCTAATGAAGCAATTTTTAAAAATCTATACCTGTCCCCTACCGCTGAGTTACATAGCAGATATCGCCATTTGTTCTTCGGAAATCTAATACGGTAGCCCAAATATGAGTTCGGTTAATTGTAACAGCGTTCCACGACACGACATGACAAAATATAGAAAAAGAAAGCAATCGAAGGGTACTTCTTTTCCTTTAAAGAATATTTTCGACACGGTAACGTGTTCAAACGTCATAAATCACGAATAAGAGACACGAGAAAAAGGAACACGGAATACATCAAGATTTGAAATGTAAGAATGAGTTGCACGACTTCTTATTCTTGCACAAAATGTGATAAAATTGAAATCACAGAAACGCATTCTGACACACACATAAATACATAATACAAAAACATGTCTTTATATATATATAATTCTTCTGTCGGTGTGTTTGTAACAGAACTCCTCCTAATCGGCTGGACTGATTTTGAGGAAATTTTGTGTATATATTTGAATTGAGAATGGTTTAGATTCAAAATTTGATCCGATAGAAAATGTTTTTTTTTTAATTAAAAATCTTACACTTACTTGAACACTGGGAAGGTATTCTAGTTTGGCAGTTTTGCTTTTCGGTTAAGAATAATTAGAAATTAGTTTATCTATTAATTAATTTAGAAATTAGTTTATTTTATTTGTTATATATTGTCTGGTTCAGAGTTGCTATCCTGGTGACTTGGTACCATTTTCCCGTACGGCGTAAGCTGGTTCGGGTAAATAAGTACCTTATTAAAAATCCAGAATTGCTCGATTATTGAGATTATAATAATGCCGGTTGAAATTCTTCACTGCCAACGTATCTGTGAAGCAGAGGTCAGCGCATCGGGCTTCAGTACGAGAAGGCCCAGAATTGAATCCCCGTACAGGTGACGTGGGAATTTTAATTTAATCTAATTATGTTTGGGATGACTCTACGCATGGTATAGTCAAGTATTTTTTAAACAATTTTTTCCTTACTTTTTTATCAAAAGGGTTCAATTTATAA
>CM063509.1:56119425-56126925 GCA_032207245.1 Pardosa pseudoannulata
CGTTTGAAACTAAAAGAAGAATTGTCATAATTTGAGAATTTGCCCTACTGCCTGAAATCGCATTATTAGATCAATCTTGAGCAAACAATTGTTGATTTCGCACAATTCAGCAATTTAGGTGGTTTTCATTTAAATGCAAGCCTTAATTAGAATTAAGTTTGTCTGAATAATATATTCCATGACTTATTGCGAGTTTTCTGAAATGTATCTGAAACTGTCAGGGATAATCAAACAAATAATGATCAAGATTAACAAACAGACCACAGAAACATAGTGAAGACTTACATATGTTCATTCATTCGAAACTATGTTCATATATACACATGTGCACATATATAGTCAAATCTGAGTATCTAGAACAAGGATAAGCAATCCACGGTCCGTCGTGCTATTGGAACATTCTCGAGCAAGCTTTTGTTGAATTGTCACAATTCAGAAATTGAAGTGGTTTGCATTTAAACGCATGACTTAATTAGAATTAAGTTTGTCTGAACAATATATTCCATGACTTATTGCGAGTTTTCTGAAATGCATCTGAAACTGTCAGGGATAATCAAACAAATAGTGGTCAGCACTACCAAGCAGACTACAGACACAGAGTGAAGACTTACATACATTCATTCATTCATACGAAAATATGTACATATATACGCATGTGCTCATTTATAGTCTGTCTAGAAGAAGTATAAGCAATCTATGGTCAGTCATGCTATTGGATCAATACCGAGCAAGCATTTGTTGACTTCGCACAATTCAGCAATTTAGGTGGTTTGCATTTAAACGCAAGGCTTACTTAGAATTAAGTTTGTCTGACCAATATATTCCATGACTTATTGTAAGTTTTTTGAAATGGATCTGAAACTGACAGGGATAATCAAACAAATAGTGGTCAGCAGTACTAAGCAGACCTCAGACACAAAGTAAAGACTTACATACATTCATTTATTCGAAAGTATGTGCATATATACACATGTGCACATATATAGTCAAACCTGAGTATCTAGAACAAGAATAAGCAATCTACAGCCCGTCATGATATAGTATCAATCCCGAGCAAGCGTTTGTTGACTTCTCACAATTCAGCAATTTAGATGGTTTGCATTTAAACGCAAGACTTAATTAGAATTAAGTTTGTCTGACCAATATATTCCATGACTTATTGCAAATTTCTGAAATGGAAATGAAACTGTCAGGGATAATCAAACAGATAATGGTCAGCACTACCAAGCATATGACAACCACAGAGTGAAGACTTACATATATTCATTTATTTGAAAGTATGTGCATATATACACATGTGCACATATATAGTCAAACCTGAGTATCTAGAACAAGGATAAGCAATCAACGGCCCGTCATGATATAGTATCAATCCCGAGCAAGCGTTTGTTTTCTTTCACATTCAGCAATTTAAGTGGTTTTCATTTATCAAATTAAATGACCAATAACTTAATTATATTCAAATGGTATTTCATGAATTACAGTTATTACCATACATATGAAATACTTACATATATTCATTTATAAATATTAATAGCATTAATATATAGTCAACATTACAAGACATTAGAGGCATTACAATAGACAGACAAAGTGACCTTATACATACATTAATTTATTATAAAATATGTTTATATATAAGCATGGATACATATATAGTCAAATCTGAGTATCTAGAACAAGGATAAGAAATCTAAGACCCTTTATGCTATTAGATCAATTCCGAGCAAGAGTTTGTAGACTTCTAACAATTCAACAATATAAATGGTTTTTATTTAAACGCAGGACTTAATTATAAATTAGTTTGTCTAATATATTCCATGACTTATTGCAAGTTTTCTGAAATGGAACTGACACTGTCAGGGATAATCAAACAAATAGTGGTCAGCATTACCAAGCAGACAACAGACACAGAGTTAAGACTTACATACATACATGCATTCATACAAAAATATGTATGTACATAGTCAAACGTAGCTATTTAGAACAAGAATAAGCAATCTGTTGGCCGTCCTGCTATTAAATAAATCCCGAGCATGCGTTTCTTGACTTCACAGAATTCAGCAATTAAAGTGGTTTGCATTTAAACTCAGGACTTAATTGTAATTAAGTTTATCTGACCAATATATTCCATGACCTAGAGAGAATTTTCTAAAATGGAATTAAGGTTGTCAGGGTAAATAAACAAATAGTATCAGCACTACCAAGAAACCTCAGACACAGATTGAAGACTTACATATATTCTTACAAAAAGTATGTGCATATATAAACATGTGCACATATATCGTGAAACCTGAATATCTAGAACAAGGATAAGCAATCAACGGCCCGTCATGCTATTAGATCAATCCTTAGCAAGTGTTTCTTGACTTCACAGAATTCAGCAATTTAAGTGGTTTGCATTTAAACTCAGTACTAAATAACAAAAGAAAGCATTTGTTCCTTTAAACCTATATTCCATGGAAGATTTTTAATGTTGGACTTAATGTTTGATAGCCCAGGCGATACTCTTGTCAAAAGTATACAGCAAGTAGTCAGTTAGTTTAGGATTGTGCATAGATTAGCAGTTTGCTAACCTTGAGCGTATCTAATAAACGCACGTATGTTAGTGTGATGTATTTCGAATAGACCACGCGTAGAATGCATTTAAAACTACCAAGTAATCAAATAATTCTTTTTTTTTTTCAAAACCCTTCATGGATAAATGTAAAAGCATTTTTTTTAACGATGAATGGAATTCTATATTGTTTCGTTGATTACAAAGGGCAGTGTATTTGTTTGTTGTGTAATAATAGTGTTGCGATTCCCCAGAAAAGTAATATTGAACGACATTTTAAGACTTTCATATAAATTTTGATAGTGACTATTCAATAAAATCTGAAATTAGAAGAAAAAAATTATTTCTTTAAAATCTTCATAACTAAACCAGCAAGTTTTTTTTTTTACTAAACCCCTGCAACAACATAAAGCAACAATGATCGCGTCATATAAAATATCGCATTTGCTAGTTAAGAATGAAAAACCATTTACATGGAGAATAGTGAGAAGCCATGTAGAAGTGCTGATTCACTTTTTGAAGAATTTAAAAATAAAAAAAATAATAGTTTCAGCTATAAACACTTGCAATTATCGTACGAACTGAAAAGAAGAATTGAAGTAATTGTGAGAATTTGGAGGCAGAAGCAAAATGATATGAAATTGTATTTTCTTTTCGCTACAGAAGGATGAATCGACAGACGTGCAAATTATCACATATTAGCAAATCATGAAGTTATTTTCTGATTTACAGAAACAAAAGAAGAATTCCTTAAAAACTGCCATTAAAGGGAAACCAGAGGAGTTATATCTTTTTATTTTAAAGTATATACTGTAAAATTACCTGTACAAAGTTATCGTCAATTACAAATGAGAAGAAAAAAATTATTTATTGTTATGTAAAGGATTTATTGTTAAATTTATTTTTTATCATTGCCTCATACATCAGGAAATGTTATGCACAAAAACAATGGTTTTCAACACGTATTTATAGTAACAAAAATTATAATTCCATAAGATCGGGAGCTATGCAATGTTGTTTAAATTACTTTTAGAAGATGAGGACGTTCACTCAGATCAAGTAGGTGGCTGAGCAGAGGTAAAATACTTGAGCGGTTAATCATGCTTTTGCCACAAATAAAGAATTTATTGCATCAAGAGGCGAATTTTACGAGCAATTAAAAATAATTTGGCTAATCGACCTATTCTGACAGGTAAACGGCAAGTTGAATGAATTAAAATTATAAATACAAAAAAATCAGCATATCGCTGACATGATTAGTGCAGTAAATGCATTCAAATGCATTAGTGTTGTTGTCCCATCCATTGAAAAATCCTATCACATTTCCCAAATATAAAATATATTGTTGATAGTTTAAATTTGAATAATGAAAATTTTTATGCTACATCATATTTAGAAATTATAGATAGTATTAAGATTTTCTTTAAATTTGAAGATTTTGCAGCATTAGAAAATTCTAAATTTTTCATAAATCCATTAATGTTACTGAAGATGATGTCCTTGAAATAGTTTCAGTGTATTTCGAGCTTCATAATATGAAGATAGAATTAGAAATAATAAATTGCAAAGTGATATTATTTTAAAAGCGTATAGTAATGATAAAATCTTTTGGAACTTAGTCGATGAAAATAAGTATCCTATTTTAAGAAAGTGCGTAAAAATTTATTCATATTGTGCAACAACATACATTGCGAGTCCTTTGTTCTCAAATATGATATTTTAAATCAAAATACCGAACAAAGCTTAATGACTCACATTTTAGATAATTGTTTAAGGACCAACTCTAAATATTTTAATTATAAGAAATTATAAAAATATGGACAAGTTTCACACTGAATTATATGTATCATTTATGTAGGATACCAACAAATAAAGTTATAAAAAATCTGTTTTTTTTTTAATGCCTATTTTATACCTGTTTGATTATCTGTAAAATATGTCGGTGATTTTCAAAGCGATTGCGCCCTACGAACAAACAGGTTGCCGACCCGATTTGCGAAGGCCACCCTAGAAATTCGGCCATCGTTCGGCGAGCTCTATTCTAAAAGTAATGCACGTGATAGTTGACAACTAATAGTATTCAGTCTTATTTCAACGCAGGATAACACAATAAAAGCAAAGATGAGTTAAGCCATTTTGTTGTGCGAGTCACTAGCCAGCAAGGAGATAGCTTGAGCTTTATAAATATAACCAGAATTCGAATTTCCTGACTCTACCGCAGGAACGTTTAGCAATAAAGAATAATTGGTTTTCCAGAAATGGACCAATTCCAAAGAATTTCTGAGAGACAGAGAACGTCACGCACAACCCCGGAATTGTAAAAAAAAACTCGAGTTCATCAGACGTATGAAAAGGGCCAAGCCAAACGAGGTAAAGCGTCTCCTACTAAAACTTTCTGCATAAACATCTTTTATGACTCCCTGCTATATTGGAAAGCCTGATGCAGAAACGTCTCTAAAGTAGGCGGAAAAGGCTGTAAACATATCATTCTTAGAGTCATGAAACCGAGTCATAAGTCGTAAGAAAACACGGAAAGGGAGATTTAGACCTTCATGCGAAATGACGCTGTGCAGACAAATTCGTAAGCGTCCTCATTTCTTCATAAAGTATATTTGTACACGTTGAACTTACTACGGTCTATTTTTAATCTATTAATTTGCAGTGGCGTGCGGTAGGTTTTCATGCAGGGTGTGCAGAGAACATGGATTTTCCAATAAATTTTTAATTATTGAGACATCTGAGTTCTCCATTCTGAAACGGGTTATTTATTATGAATATAAATTTAAAGATTACAACAAATAAAATATTTACCTACGAGTAGTCGAGTTATAACTATAAAAACAGCTAAACTTATGAGAATTCTAGTAGTACTGAAGCAAAAATCATGTTTTTTTGTTGCATGGTGTATCGGCATCGAAAAAGCAACGCTTCGGGCTTCCAAGAAACTAATATGTTCAACAAACATAGCACCACATGGCGCCCGCCGCTGCGGTGCCTCATCCGGTTGCTCATTGGTGCCGACAAACCGAACATCTATTCCACGTGCAGAGGATTTTACTGCACGTTGGCACAACAGAACGAACTGTTTCTTGTTCGGTCAGTGGATTAAATTATATTTATTAATTGTTTTTAACATTTGGAAATCATATATTCTGCGAAAAACATCTTGACATTTTTAAAAAACAAAACCAGGGATATGGTGTTACAGATATAACTTATATACTGTCCGTAAGACACAATGAATGGTAAAATTTGGACTGTTCTGTTAAAAATCGTTTCTTTTTTGTCTAAAAAAAACATTGTTTTTCAGCGAATTATTTCAATAAATATAATACATCACAGAAATTAATTCATTACACTAAAACATTTCAATTTATATTGATGAAATACTTCTTTTATATTTCCATGAAAACAAAATCTTACAATATATAAATTTAAACATTAACCGTCTGCAAAGTCGTATGGCCAGTTAATCAGTTAAAAAACCAAAATCTCTGCAGCACGCTGTAATAGAACGTTTAATAAACTGTATCTTCGGATGATTCTGAATGCCAAGTGCAGGAAAAATTGCTGCACTTGCCTCAGTTCTACAGTATGCTGTGCTTCTCTCGTAGCCCATACATATAAAGCGTGATTTTCAATTTAGTGCGCAGTGCGTACACATCAGAACTTCCTATGTTTGTTTGTTTTTGAACGCGCTACGTGGTGCAGCACTTAGTACCGCACTCACTGCGGGAATAGAAGCAAACAAATCAACATAATATTTGAATATATTATAAATAATATTCATTATATAAAGATAGGTAGACATAGGGGAAAAATTACTGTCCCTCATAATTTTGCCAGGGTGCATAGTGCACACCCTGTACATATGGACCGCATGCCACTGTTAATTTGGTTTGTTGACTTACGTTGTGCTAGTCTGTTGGTTAGGAAGATTTTACCGTCATATTGACTTATATCTGTTGTGTGAAGCATTCAGTGTTCTTGAGTCAAGAAGTAGCGTGAAGAAAGATCACAGACTTAACAGAATTGGTAATCACTTTTCTTTTCTAGAGTAAATAATTGCTATATACAAAGGGATTCTAATATTCCAAAACATTCGGAATGCAAAGTATTGTTACTTAGATACCACATCCACGATAATCACAGCCGTAAAAGAAAATTTAATATTCTTACACGATGGGGAGGGTTTTCCAGGGTGCAACGCGAATCCAATCTATCCCCCGTTCGGTGTCCGAGACCCTGCCGTTCCTTATATGAGAGGCCCTTATAAGTCTCCCGAACATAACTGCTCAAAAGCTGTCTCCAGTCAAAAAATGCGAAAGCCTCCTCGAAGTCAACGCACCTACGTAAAAAAAAATGTCGAAAAACCCCAGACTCGCAAAATTCTAGTCTTTTTATACCTGAGGGTCAGTTACGGTCCAGTCAACGATTTTTCTGGTCAGTTATTATTCCAGTTACCTGAGAACTCCAAATAAGGTTACAGCTAGTTTATTAGTCGAATTCTCCTTCGCTAGCTGTCCCTATCCGGAATTCACAAGGCAATGATCCGGAATCATTACCGCGGCCGATCATTGAGTGAAACCTATTCAACCTAACTGTCAATATCCATGACATTGCGTCGCCGCGCTATTGTAATCTTGTAAAGCAGGTGGGACCCAGCTCGGCTGATTTCGGTCATTACTGTTCTGAAAAATGTTATCTTCATACTGTAGAATAGTATCAACACATTGTAAAGGGTTGTCTTTATTCAAGTTTTGATTAATCTTGAAACAATTTGTTCCTTAAAATAATGCTCCAGGTTTCTGTATTTCTAACTCTTGATAAAATAAAATTCCATTATAATTAATTGAAATTATTCATTACGCAAGAATTTCTTGACTTTCCACAAGGTTAGTCCACCGTTTTTGCGTTTTAGTTGTGCGTATTTGTCCATGATA
>CM063509.1:56151925-56169425 GCA_032207245.1 Pardosa pseudoannulata
AAAATTAAAAATTTTACTGATCCCGTCATACTTTACAATTCTGGAAAATTAAAAATTTTACTGATCCCGTCACACTTTACAATTCTGGAAAATTAAAAATTTTACTGATCCCGTCATACTTTACAATTCTGGAAAATTAAAAATTTTACTGATCCCGTCACACTTTACAATTCTGGAAAATTAAAAATTTTACTGATCCCGTCATACTTTACAATTCTGGAAAATTAAAAAATTTTACTACTCTCGTCACACTCTACAATTCTGGAAAATTAAAAATTTTACTGATCCCGTCATACATTACAATTCTGGAAAATTAAAAATTTTACAGATCCCGTCACACTTTACAATTCTGAAAAGTTAATAATTTTGCTGATCTCTTCACACTTTAGAATTATGGAATATTAAAAATTTTACTGATCCTGTCATACTTTACAATTCTGGAAAATTAAAAATTTTTACTAATCTCGTCACACTCTACAATTCTGGAAAATTAAAAGTTTTACTGATCCCGTCACACTTTACATTTCTGGAAAATTAAAAATTTTACTGATCCTGTCACACTGTACAATTCTGGAAAATTAAATATTTCAGATCCCGTCAGACTTTACAATTCTGGAAAATTAAAAAAATTTACTAATCTCGTCACACTCTACAATTCTGGAAAATTAAAAGTTTTACTGATCCCGTCACACTTTACAATTCTGGAAAATTAAAAATTTTACTGATCCCGTCACACTTTACAATTCTGGAAAATTAAAAATTTTACTGATCCCGTCACACTTTACAATTCTGGAAAATTAAAAATATTACTGATCCCGTGATATGTCGTGCTAAATGCTAGTTAAATAATATTTATTCAGAGGTTCCATGGGATATAAAGTTTGAGGACCTTTAGCTTTACAACTAAGTACAAACGAAATCTACTGACTTTAGCAGGTACAGTCTGTTCCGTGTCGTCTATTTCTCTGAAAATTCAAACAAATTAGTTAAAAGTATATTTGGACTGTGTAGTATGCATATTAAGCTGAAATTCATTTCACCTAATAAGTTGTCCAGTCCCCATTATTATCGATTATGCAAGAATCACTTAATCATTCGATTTTGACATTGAGCGGCGTTTACCCAGTTCTGGTAGGTCGTCAACATTTTGTACCGCTTTATAACGTGCTACCAACTTCTTGACGAACGACTCCGACTTTCTCATGTATCAGGCTTCAGCTGCACAAGACGTTTTTGGGTCCTTTTGGATGGTTACACGGAAACAATACCTCAAAACGGCTCGCATACGCGGCACTTGTTTTGGAATTACTGATTTAAACGCAGCAAAACCAATCGAATAAACAATATAGCGATAAAGCATTCATCTCTAATTTTTGAAGAACACGTGCAATTAAGCCGGTATCTGCGCTATCTATTGACGAACTTATGAGCGACACGCTCTTATAGAACAAACTGTAAATATCCTAGAAATTTCTTGTTAAGGTCATTCTTATAACATAGGAAAAATTTAAAATTATAAAATCCCTACTTTTAGGGAAAGGAGGAAAAATAGTAAAATCACTTCAACCGCAGTTATGGCTCTGCAATTACTTTTATTGTCCGGGATGTAGCGTTATTTATGTAACGTTCTTCTTTTATATTTAATAGAATAAAAGTATTTGATTCATGTAATGTTCAAGTACAGTTCCACTCGTAACGTACAAAAACCACAGAACCGTTTAGCTCCATTTCTTATAGATTTGTCCCAATTCCCGATTTTATGATACGAAACCGTCTCACCGTGTGTGTGTCCCACATTACTAAATCAGAAGTATGCACAAAGACACACCGCATGTGACACTTTACGCAACCTTGAGAGCATTTGGCCATATCGCGGAGAGGGAGCCTTTTAAAACAAATGAAAATTTTTCTCGGGAACGTGACTCGCTTTAGCAACTCCCGGGGGTGGGCGAGACGGTTTCCCTGTCGTCCCTTGGCAACCGATCGGTGTACCACTAAACTGCATTACGTGACCGAATCGGGTGCGAGGAAGAAAAATACACTAAAAAATGCTGTAGTTAGGTCCATCCAATTAAAAGCTACAAAACGGAAACGACAGTAAAAAAATAATGTGAATAATAACAACAAAAAGCGAGACTTTTCGTGGTTCTTTTTTTGTATTCGTTTGCGTGGTGCAGACTTCTCTTTTATATTTTCCCGTAAATATTACATCGGAGAGATGAGAGCAGAATAATGAAGTTTCGTAAAATTTTATCTGATTTCGCGTTAAATAAAACAAAACTGCCTCGTTAAGGGGAAAAGCATATTTTTTGTTCCTTTTTCTGAAACGCAAGGAGTTTTCTCAATGGGTACGTGAATAAGTATTAAAACATAACTGTAGGGACAAAAGGAAAATTGCATTATAAAATGAAGTAGACGGTATTTAAGCATATTAAGAGTCCTAATACATAATAAAGGAAATCAATACATGGTGAAAATGAATTTGTCTTTTTCTATCCAACTATATGAATACTTAATAAAATTATACAAATATTCATAAGACAGTCCATACTTGCTCTATTTGTCATAAAATATGAATTATTCCTCTCAATTGATTAAAATAAAAACTATCTTTCAACACATTGTGTGCGGGTATAATTCGCAGCGGAATTGTACCAGGAGCGGTAGTTTTATTAGTAAATTTAGTTATTCAGTTAAATTTCAATAGATATAAAATTATTTAATATTTTAACAACTTTTAGTATTTTATATTGAAATATATAAACAAATATATAAAAGAAATGTATAAATAACAACCATAAGATTTTTGTAAACAAAAAAAATATAGTCCATAAATTAATTTAGAATAGTATCGTAAATATGAAAATTCAAATACAAATAGTATTATATAGTTTAAAATTTCCCGTTCTGCGGTTCCGAATCGACGGATGTAAAAATTAGTTTTTATTTGTCTGAATATTTCCAAATTCTATGTAATAGAGAAGAACATTTGGCTTTGTTTTCCTGTTTATACGCTATTTAACTTAGTAAAAATTAGTTATTCAGTTAAATTTCGATATATCGAAAGCTATTTAATTTTAACTTTTCCTATTTTATGTTAAATATATAAACAAATACATAAACAGACAAATAAACAAATATATATATATATATATATATATATATATATATATATATATGTATGTATGTATACATATAAATACAAATATATATCTATATATATAATATATATATATACATATATATAATATCATTTTCGCAAGGATAAATAAAAAGTTATTTTAAATCTAAATTGATTTTTTTTAATCAACCTTCCCGTTCTGTGGTTCCGCATCGACTGATGTAAAAACTAGTTTTTATTTATCTAAATTTTTCCAGAATCTATGTAGTAGACAAGAACATTCGGCTTCGTTTTCCTGTATATACCTTTATTTTTGTACTCACAAACAAACCATGTTGTTACACTAACCTGTACTAGTACGTGATCCGGGCTCAAGTATCAATCGCCAGAAAACGTACTAGTACGTGTACCGCATACAATGTGTTAAAACGAAAGCTGGAGGAACAAAACGAAAATTGCATTATAAAATGTATTAAACGTTATTTAATCATATTAAGAGTCTTCATACATAATAAAGGAAATCAATGCATGGTGAAAATGAATTTGTCTTTTTCTATCCAACTATATAAATACTTAATAAAATTATACAAATATTCATAAGACAGTCCATACTTGCTCTATTTGTCATAAAATATGAATTATTCCTCTCAGTTGATTAAAGTAAAAAATAATTTTTCAACAATTTGTGCGGGTATATTTCGCGGCGAAATTGTACCGGAAGCGGTAGTTTTGCTAGTAAATTTAGTTATTCAGTTAAATTTCAATAGATATAAAATTATTTAATATTTTAAACAACTTTTCGTATTTTATATTGAAATATATAAACAAATATATAAACAGAAATTTATAAATAAAAACCATAAGATTTTTGTAAGCGAAAAATATATATTTTAGGAAATTAATTTATAATAGTATTGTTAATATGAAAAATCAAACAGAAATATTAGCATATAGTTTTAATTTTTCCCGTTCTGCGGTTCCGAATCGAAGGATGTAAAAATTAGTTTTTATTTGTCTAAATTTTTCCAAATTCTATGTAATAGAGAAGAACATTTGGCTTGCCTGTTAACGGCTATTTAACTTAGTAAATTAGGTTATTCAGTTAAATTTCGATAGATCGAAGTTATTTAATTTTAACTTTTCGTATTTTATGTTAAATATATAAACAAATACATAAACAGACAAATAAACATATATATATATATATATATATATATATATATATAGATAAATACACACACATATATATATATATATATTATATGGATATACATATATATAATATTATTTTCGAAATAATAAATAAAAAGTTAATTTTAAATCTAAATTGATTTTTTAGTCAACACCCGTCCTGTGGTTCCGCACAGACTAATGTAAAAACTAGTTTTTATTTTTCTAAATTTTTCCAGATTCTATGCAGTAGACAAGAAAATTCGGCTTCGTTTTCCTGTATATACCGTTATTTTTGTACCCACAAACAAACCATGTTGTTACACTAACCCGTACTAATACGTGAACTGCGCTGAAGTATCAATCGCCAGAAAACATACTAGTACGTGTCCCGTATACAATGTGTTAAAACGAAAGCTGGAGGAACAAAACGAAAATTGCATTATAAAATGTATTAAACGTTATTTAATCATATTAAGAGTCTTCATACATAATAAAGGAAATCAATGCAAGCTGAAAATGAATTTGTTTTCGTCTATCAAACTATCTAAATACTTAATAAAATTATACAAATATCCATAAAACATTCCAGATTTGCTCTATTTGCTATAAAATATGAATTATTCCTCTCAATTGATTAAAATAAAAAATAATTTTTGACGCATTGTGTGCGGGTATAATCTTCAGCGGAATTGTACCGGGAGCCGGCGTTTTGAGCATCAATTTAGTTATTCATTTAAATTTCAATAGATCGAAAATTATTTAAATTTTTAACCAACTTTTCGTATTTTATATTGAAATATATAAACAAATATATAAATAGAAATATATAAATAACAACCATAAGATTTTTGTAAACAAAAATATATTTCCTAGTTAAATTTATAATAGTATAGTATGTATATATGAAATAATCAAATAGAAATAGTAGCATATAGTTTTAATTTTTTCAATTATGCTATTATTACATTTTTATTATTAAAATTATTACATTTTTACATTATAAAAAATGAAAAGAGCAATCATAAAACTAATAATGTAAAAACTAGTTTTTATGTGTCTAAATTTTTCCAGAATCTATGTAGTAGACAAGAACATTCGGCTTCGTTTTCCTGTATATACCGTTATTTCTGTACCCACAAACAACCCATGTTGTTACACTAACCATATTTTTGAATTGCTAGTAAAATGTATTGCTAGTATTGAATTGCTAGGTAGTAAAAATGAATTTCCTAGTATTTTGGCAATGAGGATAAATTAGAAACATAAGTATGTGGAAGAAACAGAATACGTCTGAAAGGAAGACGTATTTTTGAATTGCTATTAAAATGTATTGCTAGCTATTAGAATGAATTCCTAGTATTTTGGCAAAGAGGATAATTTAGAAACCCTACATACGTGGGAGTGATAGAGTAGGTGGGAGAGGAAGATGTAATTTTGAATTGCTATTAAAATGTATTGCTAGCATTGAATTGCTAGCTAGTAAAATTAATTCCTAGTATTTTGACAATGAGGGTAAATTAGAAACCCATTTACGTGGGAGAGGAAGAAGTATTTTTGAATTGCTAGGGAAATGTATTCATAGTATTGATCTGCTAGCTAGTAAAAGGAATTCCTAGTATTTTGGAAATGAGGATTTCTAATATCCTACGTACGTGGGAGAAGAGAAAGATGTATTTTTGAATTGCTAGTAAAATGTATTCCTAGTACTTATCTGCTAGCTAGTAAAAGGAATTCCTAGTATTTTGGCAATGAGGATTTCTAATACCCTACGTACGTGGGAGAGAAAGATGTATTTTTGAATTGCTAGTAAAATGTATTTCTAATATTGATCTGCTCGCCAGTAAAAGGAATTCCTAGTATTTTGGTAATGAGGGTAAATTAGAAACCTAAATATGTGGGAGAAATAGAGGAGAGGAAGATGCATTTTTGAATTGATAGTAAAAATGAATGCTTATCTCTTTAAAAAAAAAACTTTAATTAGAAGCAATTGTCTACTACCTACGTTTGTGGAGGAAAAACTTCAATCATGGACTGCATTTGCATATAAAGTTTTCAAATGCAGATTTTTTATTTTTTATTGGAGAACGTTTTGAGGGTATTTTGGAAATGAAGGTAAATTAGAAACACTACGTACGTGGGAGAGAAAGACGCATTTTTGAATTGGTAGTAAAATGTATTGCTAGTATTGAATTTCTAGCTAGTAAAATGAATTGATTTTGGCAATGAGTATTTTGGCAATGAGAGTAACTTAAAAAACCCTACTTACAAGGGAGAAATGAAATAGAGTACGTGGGAGAGGAAGATGTATTTTAGAATTGCTAGTAAAATGAATTTGTAATATTCGATTGCTAGCTAATAAAATAAATTGGTAGTATTTTGGCAATAAGGGTAAATTAAAAACCCTACTCTAGTGGGAGAAATAGAGTACGTGGGGAGAGGAAGATGTATTTTTGAATTGGTAGTAAAATAAACGCTTATCTCTTTTGAAGCATTTTTTTAATTTGAAGTAAAAGTCTACTGACAACAATTGTGGAAAAAAATTCAATTATGAACTCTAATTTGTATATAAAATTTTTAAATGCAGATTTTCTATTTTTGAATTACTAGCAAAACGTTTTATTTTGTCGGGGAACGTTTTAAGGGTATTTTTGAAATGAAGGTAAATTAAAAAACACTACGTACGTGGGAGAGGAATACGTATTTTTGAATTGTTAGTAAAATGTATTGAAAGTATTGAATTGCTAGCTAGTAAAATGAATTCCAATTATTTTGGCAATGGGAGTAAATTAGAAACACTACGTACGTGAAAGAAATAGAGTACGGGGGAGAGGAAGACGTATTTTTGAATTGCTAGTAAAATGTATTGCTAGTATTGAATTCCTAACTAGTAAAATTAATTCCTAATACTTTGCCAATGAGGATAAACAAGAAACCCAACGTATGTGGGAGAAATAGTGAGAGAAGAGAAAGATGTATTTTTGAATTGCTAGTAAAATGAATGCTTATCTCTTTTAATTTTTTAATTAGAAGTAAATGTCTACTGCCAACAATTGTGGAAAAAAGTTTAATTATGAACTCTAATTTGTATATTAAATTTTTAAATGCAGATTTTCTATTTTTGAATTGCTAGCAAAAAGTTTTAGTTTAAAGGGGGACGTTTTGAGGGTATTTAGGTTATTAGGGTAAACTAGGAAACTTACGTACGAGGGAGAAATAGAGTACGTGGGAGAGGAAAACGTATTTTTGAATTGCTAATAAAATGTATTGCTAGTACTGAATTGCTAGCTAGTAAAATGAATTCCTAGTATTTGGGCAATGAGGGTAAATTAGAAACCCTACGCACGTGGAAGAGGAAAAGGTATTTTTGAATGCCTAGTAAAATGTATTGGTAGTACTCAATTATGGATTATTATTTGTATATAAAATTTTCAAATGAGATTTTCTATTTTTGAATTGCTAGTAAAAAGTTTGAATTGCTAATTTTAGTTTGTCTGGGAACGTTTTGAGGGTACTTTGGCAATGATGGTAAATTAGAAACCCTAAGTACGTGGGAGAGGAAGACGTATTTTTGAATTGCTAGTAAAATGTATTGCTAGCTAGTAAAATAAATTGGTAAATAAATTGGCAATGAGGGAAATTAAAAACTTTACTTACGTGAGAGAAATAGAGTACGTGGGAGAGGAATATGAATTTTTGAATTTGTAGTAAAATAAATGCTTATATCTACTGAAGCATTTTTTAATTAAAAGTAAATGTATACTACCAACGATTGTGGAGAAGAAATTCAATTAAGAACTCTAATTAGTATATCAAATTTTCAAAAGCAAATTTTCTATTTTCGAATTGCTAGCAAAAAGTTTTAGTTTATCGGGGGACGTTTATAGGGTATTTTGGAAAAGAAGGTAGATTAAAAACTCTAAGTACGTGGGAGTAGACGAACTTTCTAGAACGCTTCCAAATTATCTCAATTTGGGACAAAGCTTAATCTCACAGGTCCAAAATAATACATACTTTGTAGCCGGCGGCTTTTCGTCGCCAAGTACCCCGAAGATATAAATAGTTTTGTTTTTCGCGCAAACAAATCCCGACAGCATTAGCAGATCTTGTGGGTGCGCGTGATATAAAGAGAAATCAATCACTCTAGTTCCTTTTCACTCTCGGAATGATTTTCCTTCGAACGTGGCCGGGGTGTGGCATTCCGCGAAAAGATACGGAAGATGATGGGTCGCCTGGACCCCTGCCAAACAATGACGCCCAAAAAGAGACACACATTAAGGGGGTGGGGGATCCCCCCTCGACGAAATCAGTTCCCTCCAAAAGTGCGTGCGAGACGAAATTACAGGCATCATTAAAATTGTTTATGGAAGGGGAAAGGCTTTCGTCATTTGGCGAAAACGCCTTGGAGATTATGAATACGTCATTAGGATTGGAGATAGACACATACGTACACACGCGTGGAGTTATCTCCGTCTTACATAATACATTAGTGAACGGCGACTTATTACGACAATTGAGTTTCGACGAATCAAGCGGTATGAAGAGCCAAGTCTTGTTTAGAGAGCACGCGATGTTCAAAGCCATGGCTGAAAAAGGAACAAAGTGCAAAACGTGAAGTATGAAATTACAACCATTTCTGCGGGGAGATTAGTGTATTTTTTTCATTTTAGGGGGGCGGGTAGTTTCGCTTTTTATATGCGACCCTATACAGTGGCACCTACTCTATTTGTGCACATGGTCATGTGTTCCTCCAAAGAAAACGAAAACATAGATGTATATACACTGTTAAAGATTGTTATTAAATAAAGTTTCAGATTTATATCAATTCCCAAGATGAGTTTATCCCAACATTCTTAACCCCTTAACTATCTCGTATATTTCAGAAAAATCCATCAAAGAAAGAAAATGTTTTCCGGCTTAATTCTGTTTGTGTGCGACAAAGTATTTTTGAGAATTTTTTCACGAAATTTTAGTTTATAATGAAACAAAAAGAAATGAAAAAAAAATGAAAAAGTAAATAAAGGAAATGAAATAATGAAACAAAAAGACAAAACAAAATTATTATAATTTTACTAGCATATAGCCCGTCATATGATGGGATTAGTAAGGTTTTTAATTTTCCAGAATTGTAAAGTACGCTATGAGGCAGGTACAAAAATAGTTTTTTTTTTTTGGCTGAGAATTATCTTCCAACAAAATATAATCGATGATTAAATTTAAAATTATCACATATGTACCTAATCTATTATTTAAGCCAAATATAAAAGAAAATTATTTATGTAATATCTAAGTTCAGTGATAAAACGTATGAAAACAATGCAGACGATATTTAAATAATTTAAAATAAAAAATGATTAAATGAGATGGTTAAAGGAATGACGTCATAATGCTAGAAAAAATGTTATTTTTAAACTATTTATTACGTGACAAATTGATAAATTTAATCGCCTTCTCTTAACCCGCGAAAATAGGGCTTGAAATAATGGCATTAAAAGCTCGAAAAGTGGAAAAGGGTGGATTTCAAACGTTTTAAAGACGAAAGTATTTTTCGCTGTGATATGAAGCATATTTATACCAATTTATTTTAGAATCGGATCTATAGTTTAGGAGAAGATAAACATTACTCGCTATGAATTTTGCAAACTATAGATGCCTCTATCCATTCCAGGTCCAACCGCTTCATAAAATCGAGGACAGACGTACAGATAACTTAGGCTATTATTATATAGGGGATAATTATTACACATTATTTTTGGTGTGGAAAACGAAATTCAACCTAAAAAATTGTTTTCAAAACATGACACTAGGCTTCTACTTGTACGCCGGTAAATGCCCATTTGTGCTGCTATTTGCCGTAGTGTCTAAAAAAATCGACCGTTTTAAAACCGTTAAGAAATAAGAATAACCATTTGTATTTGCCACGGCTATAGACTCAAGTGTCCATGTTAGAAATGTCCGTTAACTATTTAAAAAAAACCAAGAACATACCTGCAAGAATCAAATCAGAGTCAGATCATGTTAGTAAAAATGTTAAAAGATGCATTTTGGCCGAGTATGAGTCAACTGTGATTTTGGCCTCATACATTAAGTCCATTCAAGGCCAAAAATCTGAAAAAAATATATAAATTTTAGTAATAAAAAACAAAAATCAGAAACCATTTGTCCAAAAACTGAAAAATATTATAACCTTGAAACATGTTTACCTTGTTAACTATGTTAAAATGTTTTAAAAAATAATTACTAGATTTTAAATCATAAAAACAGAGTTATTGGCAGAAATTCCATTTTCCAAAAATGTTAGAAAAATGATTCTATTATCTTACTGTGAAAATAGCTTTACAACGTTTCTAATTACGTTTCTAATAACGTTTCTAATTACTAAAATAATTACTAGATTTTAAATCATAAAAACAAAGAGTTATTGGCAGAAATTCCATTTTCCAAAAATGTTAGAAAAATGATTCTATTATCTTACTGTGAAAATAGCTTTACAACGTTTCTAATTACGGGAACTTAAAAATTGCTTTACAATAATTTAATGCCTTTTTTCTGTGTTATTTAACACTAGATTGCCCAAGGCAGTCATTTTGACTGTTTTTTAATTTCAATTAGAAAAACAATTATGAAATATAATGACACAATTTCTTAGAATTTGTGACTTTTTCTATAACATATAAATGGGTTTATGAATAATTGTAGTTATTTCCGCCCTCCTTTATTATATAATATTAAAAATTAATTTTAAACAAATTTCTTTACATATTTGTTATTTTTTCACAATGCAGTCATTTTGACTGTTTTGGGGCAATATAGGTATACAAGAAATCTCGGGCAATCTAGTGTTAAAGCAAAAAATATAGCCATGAATACTGGTTGGTTGGTTGGTAGGAATTTAGTTTCGCTAATTTCTTTTGGGACAAACTGCGCCAAAGAAAATGAAAATATAAAGAAAATAACCGATAAAAGAAAGCAAAAGACACAAACGAAAGGAATTTTGACGATGACGTAAAAAAGACAGTAACGTTAAAAGCACATATCAAATAAATCAACAAAAAAAATAAAGAAAATATTAAAATAGAAATTATATACAAGACATATTAGTACAGTATATGAAAATTTAAAAAAAAATTGTAAATTGATAAATTGATAAACTGAACATTGTTAAATTGAAAATTAAAAATTGGAAACTAAACATTGTTAAATTAAAAATAAAAATTAGCATTTAAGTTAAAAATCACAGAATTCAGATTTCATAAATAAAAGCTGTAAAAAAACTGAAAATTCATGAATATCGATACATATTAAAATTGAAATTGTATTAATTGTAAATATTAATTTAACAGAATCATGTGGCCCAACGTAAAGTTTCATAGAATCGCTTACAGTATTGTAAATACTCTTTTTTAATACAGGAAGCAGTAGCAAAATATAGTAGAACCTCAATTATGCGAACTTCGATTAACCAAAACCTGATGCCATCATGTGGCTCAACGTAAAGTTTCATATCATCGGACACATACCTTGTAAATTGTTTATAATTGTATTAATTGTAACATATTAAGTTCTAACAGATGCCATCATGTGGCCCAACGTAAAGTTTCATATCATCTCGCTTACACAAGTACCTTGTAAATACTCTTTTTTAATACAGGAAGCAGTAGCAAAATATAGTAGAACCTCAATTATGCGAACTTCGATTAACCAAAAACTGATGCCATCATGTGGCCCAACGTAAAGTTTCATATCATCTCGCTTACACAAGTACCTTGTAAATACTCTTTTTTAATACAGGAAGCAGTAGCAAAATATAGTAGAACCTCAATTATCCGAACTTCGATTAACCAAAAACTGATGCCATTATGTGGCCCAACGTAAAGTTTCATATCATCTCGCTTACACAAGTACCTTGTAAATACTCTTTTTTAATACAGGAAGCAGTAGCAAAATATAGTAGAACCTCAATTATCCGAACTTCGATTAACCAAAAACTGATGCCATCATGTGGCCCAACGTAAAGTTTCATATCATCTCGCTTACACAAGTACCTTGTAAATACTCTTTTTTAATACAGGAAGCAGTAGCAAAATATAGTAGAACCTCAATTATCCGAACTTCGATTAACCAAAAATTGATGCCATCATGTGGCCCAACGTAAAGTTTCATATCATCTCGCTTACACAAGTACCTTGTAAATACTCTTTTTTAATACAGGAAGCAGTAGCAAAATATAGTAGAACCTCAATTATCCGAACTTCGATTAACCAAAAACTGATGCCATCATGTGGCCCAACGTAAAGTTTAATATTATCTCGCTCACATAAGTACCTTGTAAATACCCTTTTTTAATACAGGAAGCAGTAGCAAAATATTGTAGAACCTCAATTACCCGAACTTCGATTAACCAAAACTCTCCGTTAACCGAAGTCGGTTTCTTCTTTAATTCTTTTTTCACTTTCTTCTACCTCCCAAAATTTTCTCTTTACAAAAATGCATTTTTAAAGTTTTATTTACCCACATTACCTTTGAATGCAAGCCGTCCTTTCCAAACTACGAGTGCAGATAAATATTTTGGAATTCCATTTTTTAGAATTCCTTCTCCCAAGCTCAATTCTCGGTTACAGAAGAAGAAGATTATGAAGGTGAGAATGATTCCGGAGTAAATAAGATCTGTAACAATGATGCCTTCTTTGGTTGTAAAAAGAGGAACAGTGTGGTTCCTCTGAACTCTTGGCCGAATGATGGCCGACTGGTTAGGGTGCTGCCATCGGTAACAGAGTTCGTGAGTTCGAATCCCACAGTGGCATGGATGTTCGTAGCCGTTCGGAATTGGCTTTAAGCTGTAAGTCCCGGTCTCATTAGCCCTCGTGTTGCAAAAAGTAGACCTTAACACTCCAAACCAAACCAAACCAAACCTCTGAACTCTTGCTTTTAAGAAAACTTCAGAATAGTTTAGTTTGGTTTAGAGTGCTACGGTCTACTTTTTGCAACACGAGGGTAATGAGACCGGGACCTACAGCTTAAAGCCGATTCCAAAAGGTTACTAACATCCATGCCACTGTGGGATTCGAACCCACGAGCTCCGGTACCGAAGGCCAGCACCCTAATAGAGTTGCAAGGCAAGGAAGGCCAACTTATACCAGATAAAGCTTAAATTTGAACCATTGTAAGTTTTTGTTTCAGAAATAAATTTATTTTAATTTAATAATTTTAATTTATTTAACAGTTAAAATAGTCATAATAACAGTTCAATGACGATACTACATATTAAACTAGATGATTATTGATGAATTCTCGATTATCTAACGTAGGTTTGGTCCCAATTACTTCGGATAATCGAGGTTCTACTGTATAACGAAAGCGACGGATCTACTTTAAACGATGTCATTTTTTTTGCTCTGTCGCATGATTTTACAAGCTTTACCGTCTTTACAAGCACAAATATACCGACCGACTGTATCCCAGTGTACGGTACGCTATTTTGGCGATATTTTTGGCGTATTTTTGGCGCCATTTCTCAGGCGATACTTATTTTCTCCTTGTCAACTTCACCTTTTCTCTCCCGTTAAAAGATGGTAACCTCGTTCTCTCCTGTGGTTTGTGTGTGTTATCGGAAGTGTTTATGCCTTTGTTGATTTTATGAAAGTGTTTTTTGTCTTTCTAAAATTTTTGAAATTTATTGTTGTTTTGTTGTATTTTCTTGTTTTTAGTGACTATTTTCTGAGCACGACTCCATAGAGTTCACGCTGAGTTTCTAGGTCTAGCACGAAGATACATCGATCGCTCGCCATCGGAACATCGACGGCGTCACGTTTTCCGATTTTGCGATGGCAAACGGTCGGTGTCCCGCTGCGTGTTAGGCTTAGGTACTTGGCGTGTGCTTCACGGAGTCGTGTTTCGCCAATAGTCGCCAATAACAAGATGGCGGACAAGGAGCGTACCGTTCACTGGGAATTAACCATACCGACCATATGACATGTGACACCAACCAACAAAGAATTAATTTTATGAGGTATCTTGCCCCTTTGAACTTCTCTAACGGTCACCAATGTCGTGTGCTCATGTAAGAGTTGAGTATAAAGTAACTTCAACTAAATAAACATAACTAAACATTTATTAACTAGCATATAGCCCGTCATATGACTTCATCAGGAAAACATTTTTAATTTTAAAGAATTGCAAAGTACCCTATGAGGCAGGTAAAAAAATGGTTTGTTTGTTGGCTGAGAATTATCCGGTACAAGCTGAATAATTTGTTTATCTTCATACCCCTCTAAAGTCTCCAGATACTGTGAATGCAGTTTAAAATGACGTTGAATTCATTTAGAAAGGTAATTCATAGTTTTCTTAGCTACGTCGAAATTATCGTTAAGGTATTCCGAATTTTTTTGATACAATAATTAATGAAAGTAAAGGAATGAAACTATCATTTCAACTACACCCTGGAGGTAGATAGAATTTGTTATTAAGTAGGTGGTAAAAATTTCATTGCAACAAAAAATAATCGATTATTAAATTTAAAATGATCACATATGTACGTAATCTATTATTTAAACCAAATTTAAATGAAAATTATTTAAGTCATATCTAAGTTCAGTGATAAAACGTATGAAAATAATGCAGACGATATTTAAATAATTTAAAATAAGAAATTATTAACGGAGATGGTTCCCATAATAAATAGATAAAAATGTCATTTTTACCTATTTATTATGGGATAAATTGAAAAATTTAATCGTCTGCTCTTAACCGGGGAAAATAGGGCTTGAAACAATGGTATTAAATAACAGAAATGGGGGAATGGGGATTTCGAATGTTACTAACCCTAACTCATCAAGAACCAAATATGGATGCCTCTATCCATTCCAGGGCCAACCGCTTCATAAATTCGAGGACAGACAAACAGATAACTTGGGATATTATTATATAAAAATGATGATGATAAGCTGAGCAACACAAACAACTTTAGGAACGGTACAAGCATCGACTACTAGTCACACAGTAGAATTATCATAGCTAGTATGTAGTGTTGACATTACTGGAATTAGAATTCTGTAGGTGGTGAGTTCAGTGCAGCCACAGATATAATGATATCTGGCTCTTTAAATGATTCATAAATTTCCGATTTGGTTTTTCTTCCCTGCAGTTATTAATACAAATACCTCCACAAACGTGTCTTAAGATTTTTTTAATGCAGTAAGAGTCACTTTATTCCTCCGTTATTCACACTTACAAACATAATAACAGAAAATATCATCAAACGTAAAAAATAAATAAAACAATGTTTGTTAACCAAAAAAAAGCAAATCATCTCAAGCTAACATAAATGCAAAATTTCTCAAAGTAATATGGCGTTTACAGTTTGAAGAATGCCGACAAGGATTTAAAATGTCCCACTAAACTTGAATTTAACCGTTTCATTCAACCTTTCAATGCAAGAGTTCAGTTAATGCGGCTTTTTTTACCTCGCTGTTTTCTTTCTGAATTTGTTATGTTGTGACTTGAACGTGGTGGGTTACTTTACCTTGCTGTAGACCGCTATTTCCCTCAGTTTGAAAGCGTCGTTATATAATACCGAATACAACAAAACTTTGTTTGAAAAAGGATTAGTAGATTAACATTTCAGACATCTGTGAGTTACATTTGGAAAGATGCCTATTTGTGCCAGTGTCAGTGTCCATGCGAGAGTAATCTACGAGTTCCGGATGGAGATATCTCAAGTCTTTAGAAGAAAAGTGAGTTTCTTTATGAACTCTTTTTTACACTGCACAGCAGTCTAGACGTTGCTGTAAAATCCAGATTCCAAACTAAAATAACCACAGAGTTATTTGGTCTGTAGATTATGTGTACCACAAGAATAGCTTCCGATAACTTAATAAGGGGACATCCCTCTTAAATATTCAAAAATTCGATATTTTTAAACTTTCTAGAGAGATATTTCTGAATCATTTAATTCAAACCGCAATGAAATATTCAAAGTAGAAACTATAAAACTATAAAGAAACTTTTAAAGAAACAGTAAAAGCTTCCTAGGCAATTTACAGAAAATGCTGGGGTTTTTTTTAACCCTCCGAATGGTACACACCGAGGAAAAAAGTCTCCCAAAATACGCTAAAGTTTCATTGTGTCAGTGACCAAAGTGTTCTATGATTTTTTACTTCACCCTTTGTCGACTAGATTGGAATACGGGAAACCCACCCTTGTTACTGTCCGTTTACTTCCGGTTATAAATAGATATATAAATAGGCATTATAGATTGTTAATTTTTAATACACATAAAGCTCGTCAAGTCTCGAAGATCATCCCTTAAGAAATAATGGGTTCTAAAAGTACAAATAAATATATTCTTTAAGGTTTGGTTTGGTTTGGGAGTGCTACGGTCTACTTTTTGCAACACGAGGGCTAATGAGACCGGGACCTACTGCTTAAAGCCGATTCCGAACGGCTACGAACATCCATGCCATAGTGGGATTCGAACCCTATATTCTTTAAGAGAATGATTTCTATCTTTTTTGCGAAAGTCATCCAAGCTATTTAAGTGGTACAATTAGAGATACATCTGATACCGCAACTAAATACTTTGAAATAGAAATTTATAAAGCCATGAAAATCTATCAGCGTCTTTGTGCCTCAGAGAGTAGGTGTGCAGTTAATAAACAATCGACCTGACCCTCCTACCTCAAAACTCCATAGGGGAAAAAGACTGGCAGAAATGTGCATTACATCCATTTTCGGAACGTTTTGGAGGTCGAAAATTGTACGTGACAACCGCTTTGAAGAGATCATCATTTTGGCGGAACTGTAAGTGCGAACCACTTAGAGGGTTAAATTGCGTGCACTCTAAAAAAACTATTGCACATACTTATTTTACACAGTTTTTATTTTGACACAATTTTTACTTAAGAAAACAAACAAATCACCTTCAAACCTTCCAAATTTAGATTTTTTATAATTTTTACATTTATTTTAAATCTCTGGACATTTCTGAACAGTTTAAAATGAAACATGTTGTTACACCAAAACAAACCATGTTGTTGCACTAACCCGAACTAGTACGTGTCCCTCTCTCAAGTATCAATCGTCAGAATAGGTACTAGTACGTGTCCCGTATACAATGTGTTAAATGTTCTTATTTTTTAGAAATGAAGTAAATTCATCAAATCTAATTATATAAGCATTGAGAACAAAATGCTGAAAACTTTATTTATTTAC
>CM063509.1:56174425-56179425 GCA_032207245.1 Pardosa pseudoannulata
AAAAACGACTACTACTAACGTAAGTCACACATTGCTGGTTACTTTTTGAAAAACTACATAATGATCATACCTTCGAGACAGTCTGTCTCGCAACCTGCGATATCTGACTGTTCCTGCAGCTCATGCAACCTCTAAGAGTTTGCCATTCTAATAAAGTATGTGCAAAAGCTGTGACGAAGATTTTGATACAAGTTTTAACACATTGTGCGCGGGTACATTTCGCAGCGGAATTGTATCGGAATTATATAGAAAGTCCTTTTATTTCTTCACACACATATGTGTCAGTGTGTGTATGTAATATATAAAAAAAATTATTTTCCCTAAAATGCTTCAACATTTTCCTCAATCATATTCTTTTTTTCTAATCTTAACTTTCCCAGCCATTCGAATGGCAATCAATGATAGAATTCATTAACACATTGTATGAGAAACACGTACTAGTACGTTTTCTGACTATTGATACTTGAGCGCGGGTCACGTTTAATCATCAATTACCTTTTGTTGAAAGATAATTCTCAGCCAAAAACAAACTATTTATTTACCTGCTTCCTAGAGTACTTTTCAATTTTGGAAAATCAAAAATTTTAATGATTCCGTCATATGACGGGCTATTTGCTAGTTTTAAAGATTTATGGATGAACATCCTATATAATCAATTTTCAATGGATGATTTTTTTCTTATTGTTGAATTATATCTTTTTTACTTACTATCGTAGTTTTCAGTATTTTTTTCTCAATTCTTATATAATTAGTTTTGCTGAATTTACGTTATTTCTAAAAAATAAGAACTTTTAACGCATTGTATACGGGACACGTACTAGTACGTATCCTGACGGTTGATACTTGAGCGTGGGTCACGTACTAGTACGGGTTAGTGTAACAACATGGTTTGTTTGTGGGTACGAAAATAACGGTATATACAGGAAAACGAAGCAGAATGTTATTGTCTGCAACATAGATGCTGGGAAAATTAAGACAAATAAAAAAAAGTTTTTACATCAGTCGATGCGGAACCACAGAACAGGAAGGTTGATTAAAAATATCAATTTAGATTTAAAATAACTTTTTATTTATCCTTGCGAAAATTATATCATATATATGTATATCTATACATTATATATATAGATATATTTGTATATATATATATGTGTGTGTGTATATATATATATATATATATATTTGTTTATTTGTCTGTTTATGTATTTGTTTATGTATTTCAACATAAAATACGAAAAGTTGGTTGAAAAATTAAATAATTTTCAATCTATCGAAATTTAACTGAATAACTAAATTTTACATTTCGCAGCGGAATTGTACCGGAACCGGGAGTTTTGCGCGTAAATTTAGTTATTCAGTTAAATTTCGATAGATTGAAAATTATTTAATTTTTCAACCAACTTTTCGTATTTTATGTTGAAATACATAAACAAATACATAAACAGACAAATAAACAAATATATATATATATATATATATATATATATATATATACATATATATATATATAAATACAAATATATATCTATATATATAATATATAGATGTACATATATATGATATAATTTTCGCAAGGATAAATAAAAAGTTATTTTAAATCTAAATTGATATTTTTAATCAACCTTCCTGTTCTGTGGTTCCGCATCGACTAATGTAAAAACTAGTTTTTATTTGTCTAAATTTTTCCAGAATCTATGTTGCAAACAATAACATTCTGCTTCGTTTTCCTGTATATACCGTTATTTTCGTACCCACAAACAAACCATGTTGTTACACTAACCCGTACTAGTACGTGACCCGCGCTCAAGTATCAATCTTAAGAAAACGTACTCGTACGTGTCCTGTATACAATGCATTAAAAGCTCTTATTTTTTAGAAATAAAGTTAATTCAGCAAACTAATAATATAAGAATTGAGAACAAAATGCTGAAAACTACGGTAGTAAGTAAAAAAGATATAAGTCAACAATAAGAAAAAAATCATCCATTGAAAATTGATTATATAGGATGTTCATCCATAAATCTTTAAAACTAGCAAATAGCCCGCCATATGACGGAATCATTAAAATTTTTGATTTTCCGAAATTGAAAGGTACTTTAGGAGGGAGGTGACTAAATAGTTTGTTTTTGGCTGAGAATTATCTTTCAACAAAAGGTAATTGATGATTAAACGTGACCCGCGCTCAAGTATCAATCGTCAGAAAACGTACTCGTACGTGTCCTGTATACAATGCATTAAAATCTCTTATTTTTTAGAAATAAAGTAAATTCAGCAAACTAATAATATAAGAATTGAGAACAAAATGCTGAAAACTACGGTAGTAAGTAAAAAAGATATAAGTCAACAATAAGAAAAAAATCATCCATTGAAAATTGATTATATAGGATGTTCATCCATAAATCTTTAAAACTAGCAAATAGCCCGTCATATGACGGAATCATTAAAATTTTTGATTTTCCGAAATTGAAAGGTACTTTAGGAGGGAGGTGACTAAATAGTTTGTTTTTGGCTGAGAATTATCTTTCAACAAAAGGTAATTGATGATTAAACGTGACCCGCGCTCAAGTATCAATCGTCAGAAAACGTACTCGTACGTGTCCTGTATACAATGCATTAAAATCTCTTTTTTTTAGAATAAAGTAAATTCAGCAAACTAATAATATAAGAATTGAGAACAAAATGTTGAAAACTACGGTAGTAAGTAAAAAGGATATAAGTCAACAATAAGAAAAAAATCATCCATTGAAAATTGATTATATAGGATGTTCATCCATAAATCTTTAAAACTAGCAAATAGCCCGTCATATGACGGAATCATTAAAATTTTTGATTTTCCAAAATTGAAAGGTACTTTAGGAGGGAGGTGACTAAATGGTTTGTTTTTGGCTGAGAATTATCTTTCAACAAAAGGTAATTGATGATTAAACGTGACCCGCGCTCAAGTATCAATCGTCAGAAAACGTACTCGTACGTGTCCTGTATACAATGCATTAAAATCTCTTATTTTTTAGAAATAAAGTAAATTCAGCAAACTAATAATATAAGAATTGAGAACAAAATGTTGAAAACTACGGTAGTAAGTAAAAAGGATATAAGTCAACAATAAGAAAAAAATCATCCATTGAAAATTGATTATATAGGATGTTCATCCATAAATCTTTAAAACTAGCAAATAGCCCGTCATATGACGGAATCATTAAAATTTTTGATTTTCCAAAATTGAAAGGTACTTTAGGAGGGAGGTGACTAAATGGTTTGTTTTTGGCTGAGAATTATCTTTCAACAAAAGGTAATTGATGATTAAACGTGACCCGCGCTCAAGTATCAATCGTCAGAAAACGTACTCGTACGTGTCCTGTATACAATGCATTAAAATCTCTTATTTTTTAGAAATAAAGTAAATTCAGCAAACTAATAATATAAGAATTGAGAACAAAATGTTGAAAACTACGGTAGTAAGTAAAAAGGATATAAGTCAACAATAAGAAAAAAATCATCCATTGAAAATTGATTATATAGGATGTTCATCCATAAATCTTTAAAACTAGCAAATAGCCATATGACGGGATATTTAAAATTTTTGATTTTCCAAAATTGAAAAGTACTCTAGGAGGCAGGTGAATAAATGGTTTGTTTTTGGCTGAGAATTATCTTTCAACAAAAGGTAAATTGATGATTAAACGTGACCCGCGCTCAAGTATCAATCGTCAGAAAACGTACTCGTACGTGTCCCGTATACAATGCATTAAAAGCTCTTATTTTTTAGAAATAAAGTAAATTCAGCAAAACTAATTATATAAGAATTGAGAACAAAATACTGAAAACTACGATAGTAAGTAAAAAAGATATAAGTCAACAATAAGAAAAAAATCATCCATTGAAAATTCATTATATAGGATGTTCATCCATAAATCTTTAAAACTAGCAAATAGCCATATGACGGGATATTTAAAATTTTTGATTTTCCAAAATTGAAAAGTACTCTAGGAGGCAGGTGAATAAATGGTTTGTTTTTGGCTGAGAATTATCTTTCAACAAAAGGTAAATTGATGATTAAACGTGACCCGCGCTCAAGTATCAATCGTCAGAAAACGTACTCGTACGTGTCCCGTATACAATGCATTAAAATCTCTTATTTTTTAGAAATAAAGTAAATTCAGCAAACTAATAATATAAGAATTGAGAACAAAATGTTGAAAACTACGGTAGTAAGTAAAAAGGATATAAGTCAACAATAAGAAAAAAATCATCCATTGAAAATTGATTATATAGGATGTTCATCCATAAATCTTTAAAACTAGCAAATAGCCCGTCATATGACGGAATCATTAAAATTTTTGATTTTCCAAAATTGAAAAGTACTCTAGGAGGGAGGTGACTAAATGGTTTGTTTTTGGCTGAGAATTATTTTTCAACAAAAGGTAATTGATGATTAAACGTGACCCGCGCTCAAGTATCAATCGTCAGAAAACGTACTCGTACGTGTCCTGTATACAATGCATTAAAATCTCTTATTTTTTAGAAATAAAGTAAATTCAGCAAACTAATAATATAAGAATTGAGAACAAAATGTTGAAAACTACGGTAGTAAGTAAAAAGGATATAAGTCAACAATAAGAAAAAAATCATCCATTGAAAATTGATTATATAGGATGTTCATCCATAAATCTTTAAAACTAGCAAATAGCCCGTCATATGACGGAATCATTAAAATTTTTGATTTTCCAAAATTGAAAAGTACTCTAGGAAGCAGGTAAATAAATGGTTAGTTTTTGGCTGAGAATTATCTTTCAACAAAAGGTAATTGATGATTAAACGTGACCCGCGCTCAAGTATCAATCGTCAGAAAACGTACTCGTACGTGTCCCGTATACAATGCATTAAAAGCTCTTATTTTTTAGAAATAAAGTAAATTCAGCAAACTAATAATATAAGAATTGAGAACAAAATGTTGAAAACTACGGTAGTAAGTAAAAAAGGATATAAGTCAACAATAAGAAAAA
>CM063509.1:56204425-56211925 GCA_032207245.1 Pardosa pseudoannulata
GGAAAACAATTGTCATAATAGATGAATCATGGGTATATTTAAATGATTGGAACAAGAAAAGAGTTATTTATTATCAGAAAAGTAGAGAAAAATTTTAGTACATTGTTCAAAAAATCGAAAGAAAGCTCTTCTAAGGGATTCATGATTGTTGCTGGTTTTTCATATATTGGAAAGTTAAAAATAAAGAGAGTTGAAAAAAAGTCAAGATTAACTGCAAATACTATCAGGAACATGTTTTATTGCCAATTTATCTGAATGAAATACCATCACTTTAACAGAAGTGCCATCAATTTGTGGGACTCCATGAAGACAAAGCTAGCAGTCACACATCAAAATCTACTGTAAATTTCCTAAAAGAAATTAAACAAAAAACAGGTATCATGCCCATACCCTTCATTGATATCTCTACTAAATCTCCCGATGTATCACCTATGGATTTTTGTACTTTCGGACTTTTAAACCTGCGTTATCCAAACTTCGTCCCACAAACCTTACAGGAGTCTGGAAAGCTGTTCAGAAGGAATGGGATAGAATACCTCTTCTGACACTTCAAAAGGCATTATTATCCTGGAAATTACGGTGTAGCAAGATAGTTCAGAATAAGAGATATAAAATAGAACATTTCAAACATTTCACACATCAAATTTCCACACACATCATGTAAATTTCCTGAAAGAAATGAAACAAAAAAACAGGTTCGTTATATCCTTCACTGATATCCCTACTAAATCTCCCGATGTATCACCTATGGATTTTTGTGCTTTCGGATTTTTAAAACCTGAATTATCGAAACATCGTCCCACTACCCTAACAGAACTCTGGAAAGCTGTTCAGAAGGAATGGGATAGAATACCTCTTCTGACACTTCAAAAGGCATTATTATCCTGGAAATTACGGTGTAGCAAGATAGTTCAGAATAAGAGATATAAAATAGAACATTTCAAACATTTCACACATCAAATTTCCCCACATCATGTAAATTTCCTGAAAGAAATGAAACAAAAAAACAGGTACGTTATATCCTTCATTGATATCCCTACTAAATCTCCCGATGTATCACCTATGGATTTTTGTGCTTTCGGATTTTTAAAACCTGAATTATCGAAACATCGTCCCACTACCCTAACAGAACTCTGGAAAGCTGTTCAGAAGGAATGGGATAGAATACCTCTTCTGACACGTCGAAAGACATTATTATCCTGGAAATTACGGTGTAGCAAGATAGTTCAGAATAAGAGATATAAAATAGAACATTTCAAACATTTCACACATCAAATTTCCCCACATCATGTAAATTTCCTGAAAGAAATGAAACAAAAAAACAGGTACGTTATATCCTTCATTGATATCCCTACTAAATCTCCCGATGTATCACCTATGGATTTTTGTACTTTCGGATTTTTAAAACCTGAATTATCGAAACATCGTCCCACTACCCTAACAGAACTCTGGAAAGCTGTTCAGAAGGAATGGGATAGAATACCTCTTCTGACACGTCGAAAGACATTATTATCCTGGAAATTACGGTGCCACAAGATAGTTCAGAATAAGAGATATAAAATGGAACATTTCAAACATTCCACACATCATGTAAATTTCCTGAAAGAAATGAAACAAAAAAACAGGTTCGTTATATCCTTCACTGATATCCCTACTAAATCTCCCGATGTATCACCTATGGATTTTTGTGCTTTCGGAATTTTTAAAATCTGAATATCGAAACATCGTTCCACAACAATTACAGAACTCTGGAAAGCTGTTCAGAAGGAATGGGATAGAATACCTCTTCTGACACGTCGAAAGACATTATTATCCTGGAAATTACGGTGCCACAAGATAGTTCAGAATAAGAGATATAAAATGGAACATTTCAAACATTCCACACATCATGTAAATTTCCTGAAAGAAATGAAACAAAAAAACAGGTTCGTTATATCCTTCACTGATATCCCTACTAAATCTCCCGATGTATCACCTATGGATTTTTGTACTTTCGGACTTTTAAACCTGCGTTATCCAAACTTCGTCCCACAAACCTTACAGGAGTCTGGAAAGCTGTTCAGAAGGAATGGGATAGAATACCTCTTCTGACACTTCAAAAGGCATTATTATCCTGGAAATTACGGTGCCACAAGATAGTTCAGAATAAGAGATATAAAATGGAACATTTCAAACATTCCACACATCATGTAAATTTCCTGAAAGAAATGAAACAAAAAAACAGGTTCGTTATATCCTTCACTGATATCCCTACTAAATCTCCCGATGTATCACCTATGGATTTTTGTGCTTTCGGATTTTTAAAACCTGAATTATCGAAACATCGTCCCACTACCCTAACAGAACTCTGGAAAGCTGTTCAGAAGGAATGGGATAGAATACCTCTTCTGACACGTCGAAAGACATTATTATCCTGGAAATTACGGTGCCACAAGATAGTTCAGAATAAGAGATATAAAATGGAACATTTCAAACATTCCACACATCATGTAAATTTCCTGAAAGAAATGAAACAAAAAAACAGGTTCGTTATATCCTTCACTGATATCCCTACTAAATCTCCCGATGTATCACCTATGGATTTTTGTGCTTTCGGAATTTTAAAATCTGAATTATCGAAACATCGTCCCACAACCCTTACAGAACTCTGGAATGTTGTTCAGGAGGAATGGGACAGAATACCACTTCTGACACTTCAAAAGTCATTATTATCCTGGAAATTACGGTGCCACAAGATAGTTCAGAATAAGAGATATAAAATGGAACATTTCAAACATTCCACACATCATGTAAATTTCCTGAAAGAAATGAAACAAAAAAACAGGTTCGTTATATCCTTCACTGATATCCCTACTAAATCTCCCGATGTATCACCTATGGATTTTTGTGCTTTCGGAATTTTAAAATCTGAATTATCGAAACATCGTCCCACAACCCTTACAGAACTCTGGAATGTTGTTCAGGAGGAATGGGACAGAATACCACTTCTGACACTTCAAAAGTCATTGGTTATCACTGGAAATTACGGTGTCGCAAGATAGTATCAGAAGATAAGATATATAAAATAGAACATTTCAAACATTCCACACATCATGTAAATTTCCTGAAAGAAATGAAACAAAAAAACAGGTTCGTTATATCCTTCACTGATATCCCTACTAAATCTCCCAATGTATCACCTATGGATTTTTGTGCTTTCGGACTTTTAAAATCTGAATTATCGAAACATCGTCCCCCAACCCTTACAGAACTCTGGAAAGCTGTTCAGAAGGAATGGGATAGAATACTTCTTCTAACACTTCAAAAGGCTTTATGCTATAAAATTACGGTGTCGCAAAATAGTTCAGAATAAGGGCTATCAAAAAAAACATTTCAATACCAATAATTTTATGTAATGTGTTTTTGTGACTACAATATACATCGTCTAAAAAATGTCATAGCAGCCTCTGTTTATATACACTATTCAGCACATTTACTGAATGAATATCTTTCTCCTTAAAACTTGACATTATCAACTGTTCTGCATCAATCCTTCACCAAGCCCAAACTTGTTTAAAATTTAACTTTCCATCACGTAAAATTGTATCTCATCACAAGAAGATATAACATATCTGTGCCCCTATTAAATTAAGGACATATTATCTTTTTACATGCAGCATTTTTAGATTTATTATTTGCATATTCTTTTAAAAATGTCAAGTAGCTTTCTTTTCTGAAAAATTACAATGTAATCGGACTAGAACTCAAGTACTGACATCTTTCTGGAATTGGCAGATATATATATATATATATATCTATATATATATATATATATATACATATATATATATATATACATATATATATACATATATATATATATACATATATATATACATATATACATATATATATACATATATACATATATATATACATATATACATATATATATACATATATACATATATATATATACATATATATATATATATATATATACATATACATATATATATATACATATATACATATATATATATACATATATACATATATATATATACATATATATATATATATTATATATACATATATACATATATATATATACATATATACATATATATATATACATATATATATATATATATATAACATATATACATATATATATATACATATATATATATATATATACATATATATATATACATATATATACATATATATATACATATAATATATATATATATAATATATAATATATATATAATATACATAATGTATATAATATATATATATATATATATATATATATAAATATATGTTAAGAAAATTCTCATGTGTTTCCAAAACTTAAGTGAAAGGTTAAAAATTCCCGCGTACATTTACTGAATAAATATCTTTCTCCTTAAAACTTGACTTTATCAACTGTTCTGCATCAATCCTTCGCCAAGTCCAAACTTGTTTAAAATTTAACTTTCCAGCACGTAAAATCGTATCTCACTACAAGAAGGACTGTTGACACAACGGTGTCAAGTCATGATAAGAATAGATTTTTTTTAACTTTCAAGCCCAAATAAATTAAGGCCGCATTTCTTTTTCGGTAAAAATGAGAGCGAACTTCCTAGCAAGAGGTTTCCATGGGAAACTCAATATTTATGACAAGACGAAATAAGAAATCATTAACGCCTTTGCTCTCAATAGAGTTCTGTAATTTGAATAATGGAAGATTGATTGTTTGTGTGTAGCACCTGTTATACATGTAAAGGTAATTCATTTATTGAATAAAATCTGGTGTAGTCATTACATAACATATCTGTGCCTCTATTAAATTAAGGACATATTATCTTTTTACATGGAGCATCTTTAGGTTTATTATTTGCATATTCTTTTAAAAATGTCATGTAGCTTTCTTTTCTGAAAAATTACAATGTTGTCTGACTAGAACTCAAGTACTGACATCGTTCTGGAATTGGCAGTTCGATATTTATTGTTCCATACTTAATTTGCTATAAATTAATTTTATTCTTACGATATTATTGCTTCTTTTACACTTTTTTTTTCGAGGTACTATATTAATTATCTATATTTATATAGGAGTTTATGATATATAATATATATATAATATACATAATGTATATAATATATATATATATATATATATATATATAAATATATGTTAAGAAAATTCTCATGTGTTTCCAAAACTTAAGTGAAAGGTTAAAAATTCCCGCATGCTTTTGGAGTCCTCTTTTGAACCTCTAACTAAATTGACCACTGGAGCTACAGTTTAAGCCATCAGAGAAGAGGCCTGACCAATTATAACTCTACATTGCTTTAGCGGACAATTTAGGAAATATCTTAACAAAAAGGAGATGCACGTTATCGGAGGCAGAGATCTTCCCACAGAATTTGACCGAGATGTTGACTCAGGTGTTAAGGTCTTTTACATATAACTTCATGCTAGCTGACCCCTCAGTTTGTCCTGTCCCTATGATAAAGTGAGAACCCGTCCTCCAATGTTATCTTAATAAAGGTCTTTAACTAAAACGGCGTTATTTTTATGGGCTATGGTTGCAACCAGCCATCGTGAAGTCCGTCTTATTACACACACACACACACTTATTCTAAAAAAAAAGTACAATTATTTATTTTTTTAATAAAGAAAACATAGGCTGTTATATAGAACTTTTAGTTCGAAAGGTACTACGTCACCTTAACATAAGAACGCCCTAAATCTTGCATTTGCTAAGAAAATCAACGTGTGTGTGTGTGTGTAAAAACCAGCGCAATATAGTCTGTCGGTCATATAGAATTGTAGCCCCCTATTATTTTTACTTGTTTAGGCTACTGGTCAAGGAGATGCCGAAAGCAACTAGGCTATTAAAGTGAACAGCCGTGGCACATTGAAAAGAAATTCGAGTCCAAAAAAGAAATTCAACTTCATATTAGAGCTACAAAAACATGTTACTCTATCAAACGCAGAATGTAGAAGAAAGAATGACCATGAAATACGTGTGGATTACAGGATTGAACCCCAGAGCGAGCGACGTATAGAATTTCCCCAAGGAACCAGTAACTTTAGTCTATGAATTTATAACTAAAAAGGAACTTAGAATAGTCCTAAGCAACTAAACTAGTGAAATAAACAGCCGTGGTACATTGAATAGAAAGTCGATTCCGAAAAAGAAATTCAACTTCATATTAGAGCTACAAAAACATGTTACTCTATCAAACGCAGAATGTAGAAGAAAGAATGACCATGAAATACGTGTGGATTACAGGATTGAACCCCATAGCGAGCGACGTATAGAATTTCCCCAAGGAACCAGTAACTTTAGTCTACGAATTTATAACTAAAAAGGAACTTAGATCAGGGGGACAACTGGCCATTCGCCAGCGACTGATGGAAAATGCGGTGAAAGGATAGGAAAATAGCAATTTTTGTTTTCAAAGAAAGCTTTGGGAAATGGGTTGGGAGAATGTAAGTCAAGGTGACTTCAGAACCAGTACTTGTAATTAGTACCGAAATCAAAATTAATTACCGAGATACTAAAATAATGTAAAAACATGAATAACCGAACAATTAATATAATTTGGATCAAAGCTCATACGGGGAATACCAGTAATTAATATGCAGATATTTTAGCAAAGAACGCCAAGAAATCAATAAATGGCAAACCAACACAGCTCCCGGTATCAATATTTAAAAAATATATGAAAGAAAACATAAATAAAGATTGGCAAGATTATTGGGACAATAGTGAAAAAGGACCTAGTGAAAAAACCTATACTATAATGTCTAAAGTAGAACAAAAGTTACAATTCGAAAATAACGTATTAAATTATTTCCTTACCGGTCATGGAAGTTTCCCAACCTTCTTGTACAGAGTTGGAAAATTAGATTCACCAAACTGTAAATGTGGAATGATAGGCACCCGTCAGCATTACATGCAAGTAAGATGTAATCTCGTTCCGATGTGTATTAAAAAATACGAAAACGAAACACAGATCGAATATTTAAAAAAAATAGACAATAATCGTAATCATATTAAAAAGTTAAAGGAAATTTATAATATATTAAATTCAAATTACTCTTATATACAAAATAAATTTTAAAAATTTTAAAATGAGGGAAAATACTTGGTAAAAATAGTGATAGTGATAAAAAAAGTGTTTTTTTTTTAAGTTAATAATTCAGTGTATAACATTAAAATGAATAATGTCGAAAGGTTCTCCCCACCCACTTAGGCTTTTGCATCCATAAACTTCTTCAGTTGGATGTGGGTGTGGGTCATCTAAGTCAAGGTGACTTCTTTTAATAAGATATTTTGTGGCTGGAGAAAATAGATTTTAAGGAATAAGAATGAGGTAGAGGGGAATTTTTAAAGGACATTTTAAGTATCATAATTTTGATATATTAGATATATGTGTATATATATGCTTATACATATATATATATACATAAATATACAATTATATATCAATGTTTTTACATATTTACATATCTATTAT
>CM063509.1:56216925-56221925 GCA_032207245.1 Pardosa pseudoannulata
GAAAGCTACATACTATCCATTCACCCATCGTTCAGATGAACCAATATGCATTTGCTCTCTGAAAGGCGCAGGGTTGTTCTTTTATTAATGGGTGTTTTTGTTGAATGTCCCATTGTAATTATGATGATTTAAAGTCGAGTGTTATAAAGAAAGTTTTTAGTCTCAAAAGATATTGTGTCATCTGAAATGAAATTATGTATGCATTTGGCTAAAAGGTTTGAAATATATACGTTTATAAATGAGCTATTTTTATTTTTATTATTCGAAGCATTCAATTTTTGTCTTCTAATTTAGCTCTAAACATTCGACTGGTTGTCACTCTACTTTATAATATTTTATATACTATTACTATTTTTAGGTTAATTCGTGTATATAATATAGTCAAGCAAATAATTTTGCAAGTAAACACAATATATTAAACATTATTTTTTTTAAATTAGGAATTTTACCAAAGAGATAAATAATTAATTTTTTTTTTAATTTTTGCCCCAGTTTTACCAGGCAAAAATCATATATACCTACATGACATGGACGAGTGGTTAAGGCATGGAAGACACATTTGATTTCATATATAAAAACTTCTTTATTGTAATCCTTCTGTCCATAGCAATGCCATTTAGATATCCTTTGTTCTCACAGTTTGCCACGACAAGCGTGGACGATGTTATCAGCCCGATTTCCTGCTCAGAACTGTCTCTTTTAGCGTTGCTACCTAAGGAAATTCCTATGTCTACTTCCGCGTCAGCTTTTTAACTCTGTATAGTTTTGTTTGAGAGTGCGTCTTTCTCCTATTACCTTATCGTTAATGAGTTCTAACTATTTTTAATTATAACCCGCTTAATTCTTCAAACCCATTTTTAAACCTGACATACATATATATTTAGTATACCCATATTTTAGTGTTTTAAAACCTAAATCTAAATCAGTTTAAAGAAAATTCCATAAATTGGTACAGCATTGTCAATATAAAGTGCGGAGCATATTGATAAGGGCAAAACATGTCCCATCTCTACCTTATTCCAATACACTTGTACAGCCGTGCAGCTACACAGTGCGTTTATCTTACATGAAGCTATTACCCCATTCGAAAAGGATTAAGTCGGCAAAAACATTGTTACCTAATTTTAAAGTATTTTAAAGAAAATTTACATAAAACCACAGATTTTTGGTTTTGGTTTTGGAGTGCTACGGTCTACATTTTGCAACACGAGGGCTAATGAAACCGGGACCTACTGCTTAAAGCCGATTCTGAACGGCTACGAACATCCATGCCATAGTGGGATTCGAACCCACGAACTCCGGTTCTGAAGGCCAGCACCCTAACCATTCGGCCATCGTTCGGCCATAAAACCATAGAGAATTTGAAACAGAAAGCATGGACTTTTAAAAAGCCTTGTAATAATGTTTAACAAAGATTATCTTATACCTTATTAACCATTTGCATGTCCTGTACATGGCACCTGAGATACACATTTAATGATTTATTCCTTTGTATATTGCACATGATACCCAATGAAGAATATTTTAAGCTGAAAACAGTTTAGTGTAGCGTCATAAATTCCGTTATACGTTTCAGTGAGACACGTGAAATTTAAAGCTTTATGTAATTTAAAGCTTTATGTTTTATCTAATGTACATCATGTGATTAATCACTCATATAGTAACAGTCAAACAGTTGTAGACTGCGATAAGTTTATCTCACACATTCTTTTTAAAAGGAAACAGTCAGCAAAAACATTGTTACCTAATTTTAAAGTGTTTCAAAGAAAATTCAATAAAACCATAGAAAATTTGAACAGAAAGCATGGATTATTAAAAAAGCTTTGTAATATAATGGGAAACAAAGATGTACCTTTACCTTATTAACCCTTTTCATGTCATGTACACGACATCTGATATACACATCTAATGATTTTTATGCTTGTATACCATACATGATACACAATGTAGAATATTTTAAGAGGAAAACAGTTTAGTGTAGCGTCATAAATTCAGTTATATGTTTCAGCAAAACACATGAAATTTAAAGCTTCATATTTAATGTACATCATGTAATAATTCACTCATATGGGAACGGTCAAACAGTTATAGTCCCCGATTAGTTTATCTCACACATATAGCTGCTATTCCTTTTTAAAAGGAAAAAGTAAAAAAATATTGTTACCTAATTTTAATAATTGTAATAATGTGAAACAAAAATGTATCTTACCTTATTAACCCTTTGCATGTCATGTACATGATACCTGATATACACATCTAATGATTTTTATGTTTGTATACCTTACATGATACACAATGAAGAATATTTTAAATGGAAAACAATTTAATGTCGAGTCATAAATTCAGTCATATATTTCAGTTACCCACAGGAAATTTAAAGCTTTATATCTAATGTACATCATGTGATTGATCATTCATATGGGAACAGTCAAACAGTTATAGTTCCCGATAAGTTTATCCTACACATATAGCTGCTATTCCTTTTTAAATGAAAAAAAAGTCAACAATAACATTGTTACCTAATTTTAAAGTCATTTAAAGAAAAATCTATAAAACCACAGAGAATTTCGATCAGAAAGCATGAAATGTAAAACACAGCCTATCTCTTCATCATTCCAATACACCTGCTGTTATAGAATTAATTTTCTACGTCAAAGTTCTACCTTCACATCACCTATACTGGCTTCCAAAAATAACTTTTAAACCTTTTAAAAAATAACATTGTGTTATCATACACATTATTAAAAGACAAGATAAGTTAATCTCACTCATGCAGGTATTACCTATTTTTTTAAAGGAAAAAGTCACCAAAAGCATTTTTACCTAATTTAAAATAACTTAACCCTCTAAGCGGTTCGCACGTACAATTCCGCCAAACCGATTATATCTTCAAAGCGGTTGTCACGTACAATTTTCGACCTCCAAAACGTTCCGAAAATGGATGTAATGTACATTTCTGCCAGTGTTTTCCCCTATGGAGTTTTGAGGTAGGAGGGTCAGGTCGATTGTTTAGGAACTGCACACCTACTCTCTGAGGCACAAAGACGCTGATAGCTTTTCATAGCTTTGTAAATCTCTATTTCGAAGTATTTCGTTTGCGGTAACATATGTATCTCTAATTGCACCACTTAAATAGCTTGTATGACTTTCGTAAAAAAGATGGAAATCATTCTCTTAAAGAATATTTTTATTTGTACATTTAGAACCCATTATTTCTTATGGGATGATCTTCGAGGCTTGAAGAGCTTTATGTGTATTAAAAATTAACAATCTATAATGTCTATTTATATGTCTATTTATAACAGGAAGTAAAGGGACAGTAACGAGGGTGGGTTTCCCGTATTCTAATCTATTCGACTAAGGGTGAAGTAAAAAATCATAGAACACAGCTTCCCTTGGTGTTATTAGATTCATTTTCGACTCAAAGTTTTAAATTCTTAAAACCTAAACGTGTTCCATAAACAAAGTAACTTTAAAATTCCATAAAAAATAGTTGTAATATTGCTAAACGGAGATGTATATTACATCTTATCAATAAACACGATAAACATATCTCGAGCATGCAGCTCCTCCCTTTTTTTTTAAAGAAAAAGTCAGCAAAAAATGTTACCTAATTTTAAGGTAGTTTAAGGAATTCTCCATAAAACCGTAGAAAATTTTTGACTAAAGTCTGGAACACATAAATGGGAGTAAAACTTTATCCATCTCTTCCTCCTCCCAATACACTGGTATACCCCTGCTGTTATAAAATTCATTTTCGTAGTCTGAAATTCATAATGCCTATATGCATTTTTAAAACGAAGCAACTTTGAAAACTTTAACAAAACCTTAGAATAATGTGGTATCTTACACCTTATTAAAAGACACGATAAGTTAATCTCACTCATGCAGCTCTTATCTCTTTTTTGAAAGGAAAAAGTCGCCAAAATCAATGTTACCTAATTTAAAATAATTTAAAGAATGTTCCAAAAAACGTAAAGAATTTTCTGGAATATATAATTCAGAGCATCTCTTCCTCATTCCAATACATTGACATAGCCTGCTGTTATTAAATTCATTTTCTACTCAAAACCCTAAATTTTCAATTCCTATAAATGTTTCCAAAAGAAATAAAAATTTTTATTGCAGTATTTGATTTTGATAACATTGCAGAAAATAGTCGATTATTGTAATATTACACGCACATCGACCTTTTTTTTATCTTTCTTTTCGAATTCCCGTTTCAGAATAAACATTATCAATAAAAATACTTATTTATACTTATAAAACATAAATAATAACAACACTAGTATTTATAAAATTAAGCGAAATTTTCTTTTGTGTGATACATTTCAAAAGAAGCTGAAGCACATAGCCCAACATTGCAACTGTTATACATGTAAAAACTCTCTTTTCTTTTCCTTTAATCTTTGCTATCTCTCTTAGCATAGCACACAGCGCAATATCCACAAAAGTCCAACGCCAATCGAGTTAACTTGAGGCGCGCAATTTAGGTGGTAAGCTTATCTCATGCATGCAGCTACTCTCTCGTCTTCAAAGGAAAAAGTCAGCAAAAACATTGTTACCTAATTTTAAGTTGGCTTAAAGAATACTCCATAAAATCGTAGATAGTTTTCAGCAGAAAGTCTGGAACATATAAATGGGCGTAAAACTTAGTACCTCTCTTCCTCATTCCAATATACTGGCATGCAACTCCTGTTATAAAATTTCTTATTGACGTCAGTATAGAATGTAACCCTTTTAATCCTGACGGTACTTATAAGTACCGCTTCAATCAAACACCTATATATTCCTAACAAAGCAGTTTTTCCTGACGGTACTCACAAGGACATGAACGATGCAGTTCCTACAGCAGAAAAAAAGTGACAGTACCAATCAGGAATCCTTTTTATAGTGGCGATTTTAAAATTGGCGTGCTGCATTCGAAGGTCATTTTGTGGTAGAGTTGATACACGTGTTGTTCAATTGAGTAAATTTAGTGGTTTATTACCAGTTATTTG
>CM063509.1:56229425-56234425 GCA_032207245.1 Pardosa pseudoannulata
AATGGATGGTTCACTTCAAATTTCTTTGAAGAAAGGTGACGCTCACCGTTCATGCGTTTTTGTTTGTGTTCGTTTGAAATAAGTTAGTTTCCGCTGTAACAGAATAGTTATAATTGTGAATCAGTTTAATTTTGTGCTAGCATTCCTTGCCCATCGGTTGAACAGCGAAATTGAATAAAATTTTTAAAGTATAGTTCAATACAAAATGTATATAGAATCCACCTGGAGTTATTTAGCTGCAATATACTACCCAACAAATTCCCCGGCTTCTTTTATATTCAATACAAAAGCATTGGCCAAAATCAAAATTATAAGATCAGCCTATATAAAGGGCATTCATCCAAACTGATATCCTTGACTATCATTTTTTGACATTTAGCAATGTTTGTGAACATTCCCCGATATCCCTGACTATCTTTTTTTTGATATTTAGCGATGTTTGTGAACATTCCCCGATATCCCTGACTATCATTTTTTGATATTTAGCGATGTTTGTGAACATTCCCCGATATCCCTGACTATCATTTTTTGATATTTAGCGATGTTTGTGAACATTCCCCGATATCCCTTATTATCATTTTTTGATATTTAGCGTTGTTGGTAAATATTCCTCGATATCCCTGAATATAATTTTCATATTTAGCGATGTTGGTTAATATTCCCTGGCATCCCTGAATATCATTCTCAGATTTTATGAGTGTTTATTTTTCTTTTCTTTTCAGGAAGAAAAATAAATGTAAAAGAAAAATGGATGGTTCACTTCAAGTTTCTTTGAGAAAGGTGACTCTCACCGTTCATGCGTTTTTGTTTGTGTTCATCTGAAATAAGTCAGAATAGTTATATTTTTTAATCAGTTTCATTTTGTGCTAGCATTCCTTGCCCATCGGTTAATCAGCGAAATTGAATAAAATTTTTAAAGTATAGTTCAATACAAAATGTATATAGAATCCACCTGGAGTTATTTAGCTGTTATATACTACCCAAAAAACTTCAGGGTTTCTTTTATACTCAGCACAAAAGCATTGGCCAACATACAAATTATAAGATCAGCTTATATAAAGTGCATTCATCCAAACTGATATCTCTAAATATCATTTTTTGACATTTAGCGATGTTTTTGAACATTCCCATATTTCCCTGAATATCATTTTTTGATATTTAGCGATGTTGGTAAATATTCCTCGATATCCCTGAGAATATATTTTTTGATATTTAGCGATGTAGGTAAATATTCTCCGATACCCCTGAATATAATTTTCATATTTTGTTCTTTAATATTTCGGCATTAATATCAAATAGATTTTTTTTCTTTTTTCAAGAAACATAAAAATAATTATGTACTTCAAATTTCTCCTGAAATCTCAAATATCATTTTTTGACATTTAGCGATGTTTTTAAACATTCCCCGATATCCCTGAATATCATTTTTTGATATTTAACGATGTTGGTAAATATTCCTCAATATCCCTGAATTTAATTTTCATATTTGGCGATGTTGGTTAATATTCCCCGACATCCCTCAATATTATTTTTTGATATTTAGCGATGTAGGTAAATATTCCTCTATCCCCAATATAATTTCATATTTAGCAGTTGTTTAATATTCCCTGGCATCTGAATATATATTTTTATGTTTAGCGTGAATAATAGTCCTCACCCAATACCATTTTTTCATATTTAGTGTTGTTAAATATTCCTGTTATCCTGAATACATAATTTTTTTTAATATTTAGTGATGTTTTGAAACTTTGATATTTAGCGATGTTTGTGAGCATTCCCTGATATTCCTGAATGTCATTTTTGGATATTTAGAGATATTGATAAATATTCCCCGATATACCTGACTATCATTTTTTGATATTTAGCGTTGTTTGTAAATATTTCTCGATACCCCTGAATATAGTTTTCATATTTAGCGATGTTGGTTAATACTCCTCGGTATCCCTGAATGTAATTTTTTTAACGTTTAGTTATGTTTGTAAATAGTACCTGATTATACCTCAATATCATTTTATGATATTTAGTAATGTTGTTAAATATTCCCTGGTATTCCTGTATATATTTTTTTCTATGTTTAGCAATGTTAGTAAATATTACCCTATATCCCAGACTATCATTTTTTGATGTTTAGCGTTGTTTGTAAATATTTCTCTATACCCTGAATATAATTTTTATATTTAGCAATGTTGTTTAATATTCCCTGGCACCCCTAAATATAATTTTTTTTTATGTTTAGCGATAATGATAAATAGTCTCCTGTATCCCTTAGTACCATTTTTTGATATTTAGCAATGTTGTTAAATATTCCCTGTTATTCCTGAATATCATTTTTTTAAATATTTAGTGATGTTTGTAAACATTCCCTAATATCCCTGACAATCAATTTTTTATATTAAGCGATGTTTTTGAATATTCTCCAATATTCCCGAATATCATTTTTTGATATTTAACGACGTTGGTAAATAATCCCCGATATCCCTGACTATCATTTTTTGATATTTAGCGTTGTTTGTAAATATTTCTCGATACCCCTGATTATAGTTTTCATATTTAGCGATGTTGGTTAATACCCCTCGGTATCCCTGAATGTATTTTTTTTTAACGTTTAGCTATGTTTGTAAATAGTACCTGATATACCTCAGTATCATTTTTTGATATTTAGTATTGTTGTTAAATATTCCCTGGTATTCCTGTATATATTTTTTTCTATGTTTAGCAATGTTAGTAAATATTACCCTATATCCCAGACTATCATTTTTTGATATTTAGCGTTGTTTGTAAATATTTCTCGATATTCCTGAATATAATATTCATATTTAGCGATGCTGGTTAATATTCCCCGGTATCCCTGAATGTAATTTTTTTAACGTTTAGATATGTTTGTAAATAGTACCCGATATACCTCAATATCATTTTTTGATATTTAGTAATGTTGTTAAATATTCCCTGTTATTCCTGTATATAATTTTTTTAAGTTTAGCAAATGTTAGTAAATATTACCCTATATCCCAGACTATCATTTTTTGATATTTAGCGTTGTTTGTAAATATTTCTCTATACCCTAAATATAATTTTTATGTTTAGCAATATTGTTTAATATTACCTGGCACCCCTGAATATAATTTTTTTTTATGTTTAGAGATAATGATAAATAGTCCACTATATCCCTTAGTACCATTTTTTGATATTTAGTAGTGTTGTTAAATATTCCCTGTTATTCCTGAATATCATTTTTTTAAATATTTAGTGATGTTTGTAAACATTCCCTAATATCCCTGACAATCAATTTTTTATATTTAGCGATGTTTTTGAATATTCCCCGATATTCCCGAATATCATTTTTTGATATTTCGCGTTGTTGGTAAATATTCCCCGATATCCCTGACTATCATTTTTTGATATTTCGCGTTGTTGGTAAATATTCCTCGATACCCCTGAATATAATTTTCATATTTAGCGATGTTGGTTAACATTCCCCAGCATCCCTGACTATAATTTTTTTCTTTTTAACGATGTTGGTAAATAGTCCTCGATATCCTTCAATATCATTTTTAGATATTTAGCAATGTTGTTAAATATTCCCTGTTATTCCTGTATATAATTTTTTTAAGTTTAGCAAATGTTAGTAAATATTACCCTATATCCCAGACTATCATTTTGATATTTAGCGTTGTTTGTAAATATTTCTCGATATTCCTGATATAATATTCATATTTACGATGTGTTTAATATTCCCCGTATCCTGAATGTAATTTTTTTAACGTTTAGATATGTTTGTAATAGTACCCGATATACCTCCAATATCATTTTTAGATATTTAGCAATGTTGTTAAATATTCCCTGTTATTCCTAAATATAATTCTTTTAAGTTTAGCAAATGTTGTAAATATTACCCTATATCCTGACTATCATTTTTTGATATTAGCGTTGTTTGTAAATATTTCTCTATAACCCTGAATATAATTTTTATGTTTAGCAATATTGTTTTATATGGCACCCTGAATATATTTTTTTTATGTTAGAGATAATGATAAATATCCACTATATCCCTTAGTCATTTTTAGATATTTAGCAATGTTGTTAAATATTCCCTGTTATTCCTAAATATAATTCTTTTAAATATTTAGTGATGTTTGTAAACATTCCCTAATATCCCTGACAATCAATGTTTTGTATTTAGCGATGTTTTTTTAATATTCCCCGATATTCCCGAATATCATTTTTTGATATTTCGCGTTGTTGGTAAATATTCCCCGATATCCCTGACTATCATTTTTTGATATTTCGCGTTGTTGGTAAATATTCCTCGATACCCCTGAATATAATTTTCATATTTAGCGATGTTGATTAACATTCCCCAGCATTCCTGATTATAATTTTTTCTTTTTAGCGATGTTGGTAAATAGTCCTCGATATCCTTCAATATCATTTTTTATATTTAGCATTTATTTTCATTTTTTTAATATTGACTAATATTTGTAAGTATGTGAAAGTAGTGAAAGGCACAGCATTTATCGTCAATGGGACAGCCCTTTCATAAAATAGTGAATAATCTCCATTGTTGTTCACTTTTCTGTTTCTTATACCAGCTATGTACAAAGCGTCAAAATGTCCTACAGTAAATCCTTAATTTGGAACGTCTGACAGAGTTAAGACAAATGCATTGCATCTCTTGATAATTACTTCAAAACATACCGTGTTAATAATGATAATGGTAATCTATATATAGTCTTATTAGATATTGAACTCCCTAGTATGTACGAGTCTCATCCAGAAAGTAAGGAACATAAAAGAAAAAAAAAACAACAAAACACAACTTTCACGGACATATTTATTGGCAACAAGTAGAGCAATGTTTCACCTATATATCAACACAACCAGCACTAGAATTGAGACACTTGTCGTATTGTTGCATCAACTTTTGTATACGTCTGTCATAGAATTCTGCCGCCTATGAATGGGGACCAGCCTTCCGTGCACATCCTTTTCCTTACCGACAG
>CM063509.1:56239425-56251925 GCA_032207245.1 Pardosa pseudoannulata
TACGTTATCGTTAATGAGTTCTAACTATTTTTAATCATAATTCGCTTAATTCTTAACCCACATTTTAAAACCTGACTTACACACACACACACACACACACACACACACACACACACATATATATATATATATATATATATATATATATATATATATATATATATGGGGGGTGTAATGTATGTGTATATATATGTGTGAGACTATGTGTAAAGCAACAACCATTAAAAAACATGCATAAAGTAAGTATCTTTTACATTTGTTACTTTTCTGTCATGATTTTTTGAATGGACACGAGAAAGTTTTAAGAATCATGCTTCTTTATATTTCCGCTCACCAAAAAGTTATTGAAGTGAGGAGAAAAGTTTGACATTTTCGCTTATCTCGTGCATGCAGTGGCACATTTGGGTTTTATCAGTCATGGAAACTAGCCGACTAAACCTAATATTAAAACCCGAGAAATTTCTTAGGTTTTAAGTTACTGAAAGTTTTAAAAGAAGATTACGCAAGAAAGATGTCCCAAGCGTATATACAGCGGAAACTACGCTTATACGTTACTCACAGTTTATAATCAGTTATACGAAACATTTTTCGTTTCCCTGTGGACTCCCATAAATCGCAATTACTGATCAATTCATTTATTTCAATACTCATTTATATGAAATGTTTCTTGTGCCCCACTGAAAATCCCATAAATATCATGTACTTATTTATTAACTTATGCGAAAGAGTTTATATTTATTCTCGGTCCTCGGAGACAAATAAAGCCATTTACTCATATATTCACCTGTATTTACTTTCACGAAACATTTCTCGTTAGTAAAAACACCATAAAATCCATGCTGACATATTCACTTTACGCATTTTAACACGAAACATTTCTTTCCTGCACTCCACATAAAATCGCAGTTATATCAATTCATTTATTTCAATACTCATTTATATGAAATGTTTCTTGTGCCCCACTGAAAATCCCATAAATATCATGTACTTATTTATTAACTTATGCGAATATTCAGTTATACGATACATGTCTCGGTCCTCGGAGAAACTTTCATAAAACCCATTTACTCATATATTCACCTGTTATTTATTTTTACGAAACATTTCTCGTTTTCCAGTGAAACTGCCATAAAATCAATTTGCTGACTTATTCACCTATTCGAATATTCAGTTACACGAAACATTTCTCATTTCCCTGCGGACTCCCATAAATCCCAGTTACTGAACAATTCACTTATATGAATGCTCATTTATATGAAATGTTTCTTGTGCCCCACTGAAAATCCCATAAATACCTTGTACTGATTTATTAACTTATGCGAATATTCAGTTATACGATACATGTCTCGGTCCTAGGAGAAACTTTCATAAAACCCATTTACTCATATATTCACCTGTTATTTATTTTTACGAAACATTTCTCGTTTTCCAGTGAAACTGCCATAAAATCAATTTGCTGACTTATTCACCTATTCGAATATTCAGTTACACGAAACATTTCTCATTTCCCTGCGGACTCCCATAAATCCCAGTTACTGAACAATTCACTTATATGAATGCTCATTTATATGAAATGTTTCTTGTGCCCCACTGAAAATCCCATAAATACCTTGTACTGATTTATTAACTTATGCGAATATTCAGTTATACGATACATGTCTCGGTCCTAGGATAAACTTTCATAAAACCCATTTACTCATATATTCACCTGTTATTTATTTTAAAGGAACATTTCTCGTTTCCCGGTGAAACTATCATAAAGCCCATATGCTGACTTATTAACCTATACGAATATACAGTTTTATGAAATATTTCTCGTTTCCCTGTGGACTCCCATAAATCGCAGTTACTGATCAATTCATTTGTTTGAATACTCATTTATATGAAATGTTTCTTGTGCCCCACTGAAAATCCCATAAATACCTTGTACTGATTTATTAACTTATGCGAAATTCATATAACGATACATTCCTCATTCCTCGGAGAAACTTTCCTAAAGATCATTACTCATATATTCACCTGTTATTTATTTTTAAGGAACATTTCTCGTTTCCCGGTGAAACTATCATAAAGCCCATATGCTGACTTATTAACCTATACGAATATACAGTTTTATGAAATATTTCTCGTTTCCCTGTGGACTCCCATAAATCGCAGTTACTGATCAATTCATTTGTTTGAATACTCATTTCTCATTAATGTTTATTCTGAAATGGGAATTCGAAAAGAAAGATTAAAAAAAGTCGATGTGCGTGTAATATTACAATATTTGACTATTTTCTGCAATGTTATCAAAATCCAAAATTGCAATAAAAATTTTTTGTCTATTTTTGTAATTTTTTTAGCACGACATTCTAAGTGTTTTTAACATTAAAAAATTAATTTTTTTCTGTTTTAAAAAAAAAACTGTGCATTAACTTTACCACTGTTTCAAGCGATACACGTGTTAAAATCTTTCTCTACTTTTGAAAAACATAGTATGGACTTTTAAGTTCTTTATTTCATTTCCAACTCACAACAGAAATATACAAGAGCTCTATACTTCATGAAATATAAGTGATTAACTTACTTTACTTGCGAATAGTCAGTTAATATGATTTTATCACTTATAAACCGAAATAATGTCTATCCAAAACACTTATAAATTGTTTTTTTTTTTACGTTTCTTCAACACGAGGGTGAATAAGACACCCTATAAGCTTAAGGCGATCCAAATTGCTACGAAACATCCATGTTCTGCAGTGGGATTCTCCCATGAATTTCCGTACCTAAAAGCAGCATCATATGGTCATGGTTCGACTGTAAAATGGTAGTTTTTCTTTATCAATGTTATTAATAAATTGTTCCCGGAAAATAATTAAAGATTAAAAAAGCATTTTTTTCGTACAAGGAGCTATTTTGCATGTTAACCAATCAAAAAAAATTAAAAAAAAATGCATTTACATCTATTTTAGATACCATTTATAAAAATAATTTTTTAAAATTAAAAAATATAATAGTGCCTTTAAAGCGTTAAGGTGTAGGTGACAGCTTGGCGTTAGAATGTGCAGGATTGATTTCGAGGAGTGAAGGGAGTTTAGATAGAAAGAGAAAAGATCGAACATTCTGTTCTGATCGTAGAGAAGATAACCACCTCCAGTGCGAGCTGTTTCGTCTGTTTTGAGCAGATCCTATCTCCCATTCGGTGTGGACACACCCTAAGTCAAACTATACGAAGAGTACAAATTTTTATTTAGGAAATCTTATTTTCGATTTACTTTCAGGTTCGTATGAGCCCGTCATTATTAGTTGTGTTAGCACAACAGAGGATATAACAGGCTCTACATGAAACCTGCACTTTTACCATAATCTAAGACCTACCTTTTTCGTGTAACCTTTTAGAGAAGAATTTATCTTACTTTTCTTTCTTTATATAAAATTTATTATTGTTACCAATGCTGTCTTAATAATCTTATAGTTTGAAATCTCAAATCCACCCACACGATGCTACTTGGATTCTAGGGGAACACGGGAAGTTACTGAAGTAAGGAACAAAGTTGTGCGTTTTAGTTACGAAAACTGAAGGTAGAATGGCTAAGATTCTATTAACCCTTTATTTGGCAAAAAAAATTAAACACTCTGAATTGAAATAAATACTGAAATAGGAATGTTTGAGTGTTGCTAACACTCAAAAAACATTTTTTTGTTAAAGTGTGACTAGTTTATGAGAATAAATATTAATAATTATATTGAAATTATAATATTTCTTTAACACTTTTTTTTTTTTTAAAGTTTGTATGGCACAGCATACAATGCCAATTTAAGGGTTAACGTTATACCTATTTTAAACGACTTAGTTCTCAAGGACATTGGGTGTAAAAAAAAATGTTACGTTTGCCTAGTGTTTGAGAAAGAAGAAATTAAAACTGATTAAAAAACACATGGACAGATATGTCTTGATTAAATAATTTTATACAATTAAATGCCTAAGGAATACAACTGGAATCAACTTATCATTTGTAGATATCAAAGACTGCTCTCGAGTCGGCGTCGGCCCTAAAAACAATATGACGTTGATTGTCTTCTTTCTCGTGTCGCTCGAAAAAAATGTCTATTCCGCAAGCAGCGGATACCAACAGCGTTCACCCTCTTCTCTGATCTGGTAACAACCTTGTCCTCTAAAAAAATCCGACTGCTCCCGCAGAGAAAAAAAAACAGTGGTTCATTCAAGAACGGAAGGGTCAGAATCGCACCATACCAACGAGTCTTTCTATTGGTTGGGAGAAGTCTGAAGTTTCTTCTAGTTTAAACCGGTCCTGTACTGTATGTCTTTGACGATGGCTCACAGAAAGACGTAAAAAAAGCTGAACCGAATGTAACTTATTGTTACAAGTGGTATACGTTGGGTATCAGCTCGATGTAATAATTTCGAGACTAAGATTCGAGATTAACAAATCTGTGATCATAGAACTCTGAACAATTCAGAGAAAGGGCTAAAATTTCTAGGGTATGTATGCTTTAAAGAATTGTATTAACGACCAAAATATCATAAGACACCTGTGGAGATATTTTAACGTCTTATTCGAAGAGCAAAGGAGAAATTTTCCCCGCCAGTGAAATCGTTTCTTTTCAGTAAGATATTCTTGCTCAGTCACAAGTACATTTTCTTCCATAATCGTTAGGGTAAGGACTACAAAAAGGTATTCCGTTACCTCTATAGGCACTAAATTTTGTCTTGGTGTCAATAGCAGTACTTTAGGGGAAGAGCTCTTCCGCTTAGGGGGAAAACAAATACGATGAGGAATTTACACCCTGTGGTGAGTTCTAAGCAACGGTGATCTGGAGTAGAAAACAGCGGTCCTGGTTTTTACTGCCGCTATCTTGTGTATCCTGTTGCCTCTATCCTTGATTTGTTTGATACTTTCTATATGAAAAAACTATTCAAAATTAAAATTGCAAAAGTGTAGATTATCGTGCCGCCTTTTGATTCACTGTACCACCTGTCAGTACGCAATCCACTCTTTCCTCATATCATCAACAAATGTATCTGAAAAGCCGCCACGCAGCCGTGACGAAATTCTGTGCCGACTGTTGGCCTTTTTCAGGGACATCACGCCAACTGTTTGGCACATCGTGGACGCTACCAAAAAACACGATATGTCGCGCCGACGACTTGGCGACTTCATTCTCCCCTCCTCACCGCTTCCTCCCCCCTTCTAAATATATATAGCGCGATAGTTATAAGATTCCGGAAATAGCAATAGGGCAAATGGCCAACTCTATGCCCCTCCCCTATCTCGCTTTCCCGACAACACACACTCGGAGGTCCTCTTTTTAGAACGAGTGTGTGTGTCCCCATCGCTTCACTAAAAACAATGCAAATGCACGCCGGTCCGACACGGGCCCGGTAGACACGAATTGACGGTGACAAATTTCACGAACGTAAATCTGCAACACGAATCGGGACGAAAGAGCCGCTGCTCTTCAGAAGCACTCTTCACTCGTTACGCGTGAACGTACGCCTATTGCTGATGTTTTTGCTACTGGTTCTTAACAAATCTTCTGCAAAGAGAAAATATCAGGTGTGTTCTCTTCCCAACCTTCTCTCATATTTCCACGTAAGAATGTATGTAGGCTGTTCAATAACTAATAAGTCTCATTTTACCATTATGAAGCTACTCCTCTCAGCAATAATTTCTGTGAATTAAGATAAACGTTAGTGTCTATTAACAACAGTAATTGATGGATGTCACATACAGGCTCATATGCCAAAGCGTCAGATGACTAAACTCAAGCTTGTTTCACTTGTGTACTGGAATGTTTACTGAAGAATAATATACCCATGATACCACGACCAACATATACAGAGGCTGTTTCCACATTTTATAGACGATGTATATTGATGTCAGAAAACTAAATTACACAAAATTGTTGTGTTTGAAATGTACTATTTTATAGCCCTTATTCTGAACTATCTTGCGACACCGTAATTTCCAGGATAATAATGTCTTTCAAAGTGTCATAAGAGGTATTCTATCCCATTTCTCCTGAACAGCTTTCCAGAGTCATGTAATGATTGTGGTTAACGCAGATTTTAAAAGTCCGAAAACACAAAAATTCATTGGGTATGTTTAGTAGGGATATCAGTGAAGGGTATGGCCTTGATACCGCTTTTTTGTTCTATTTCTTTTAGGAAATTTACAGTGGATTTTGATGTGTGGCTGCAAGCTTTGTTTTGATGGAATCCCACAGTATGATGACATTGCGGGTAAAGCGATGGTATTTAGTTCAGAAAAATTGGCTATAAAATATGTTCCTGATAGTATTTGGAGTTAATCTTGACATTTTTTTCAACTCTCTTTATTTTTAACTTGCCATTATATGAAAAACCAGCAACAATCATGAATCCCTTAGAAAAACTTTCTTTCGATTCTTTGAACCATGTACTTAAATTTTTTCTCCCCTTTTATGATAATAAATGGCTCTTTTTTGTTGCAATCATTTAAATACACCCATGATTCATCTATTGGGATAATTGTTTTCTATTTTTTATTGAATAAATGTTCCTCATACAGAATTCTGCAGCCTGTCCTGCGTCCAGCGATATGCTTTAGAGAAAGACGATGTGTATTGCGTTTTTTCGCTTTCTTAAAATTTAAATCAATTTTTATCATTTTGTTTACAGTGGGCACAGAGCGTTTTAATAATTTTGCAACTGTCCTTTGAATAGGTTTATTTTCTTTTAACATTGAATAACGTACCTTTGTAATTGTGGAAGATGTTCGTTTTTTCCTTGGATACCTGTTTGGAATTTTTGTCCAACTCGAGGCTCCACTTTAACATTTATGTCCTTTCTTTTTGACGATATTACCTATCGACTCTTGAGATATTACAAAACCACGACTCTCACATCATTTTTGGATAACGGAATATGAACACTTCTCTTCGGAAAGAGCATAAATATAGCCTTCGAACCACTGCTTCGTGAAAAATGCCATTTTGAATAAAAACAAATCTCTCAAGACAATAATTTTGACTTTTAAAAGCATAGTGCAATTGCAGTTATTTATTTTGCAACAAACTATTTCTTAACACCGCTAACCAAAATCGTCTAAAAAATGTGCGAACAGCCTGTGTAGTTCTGATCTAGTGCAATTTTTGGTTCTTTCCTCAACAAAAGGATTACTAAAAAAAGCCGTTTGTAAAACAAAGCATGTTTTAAACTTGTGGAGGTGGTTTTGAAACAATTGTATAAAGCGAACTTTTCATGCACTTAACCCCTTAATGCACAGTTTTTTTTTTTTAAAGGCCGGCCAAAAAAAGTCAATTATTTAATGAAAAAACACAATTTAGAACATTGAATTTAGAAAAAAATATTTTATACTTGAATAAGTAAGTGTTATAGCTTACAATCCCATGTAAATGATAAATATCAATAAAACGATTTTTTTTTTCTTTTACGATGTTATTTTCAAATCTCGATTGCATTCGAGTGTGAAAAATTATAGCAACATAAAGTACGACGCCGTTCGAATTATCTCGAGTGTGCACAGTTTCCCGAGTTTAGCGTACACTAGCTAACTCGAGCGTGCACGTTAAGGGGTTAAAAAGTGTTATACAGAAATTGAGGCAAATGCACTACGTCTCACTCTAGTTGCATCTACAATGCCAGGTAAATAATGACAAATAATATTAATTAGTTTTATGTATAAATATAGTATTTTTATTTATTTAACAGCGTATGTTGTAACGTAGTAATTGTTAAAACTGCCACATAATATTTTTTGAACAGTATTACATCCTGACAAAAGGATTGCATGAACAGAAAGGCACAATATTGACCATCATTGAAACAATCCTTTCATTAATTCGCCAATAATCCTCGTTGCTGAACACTCTTCTAGATCCTGTACCAGCTATGCAACCAACAGCTACCTCGTCTGCAAGATCTAGGGGGTATGAATCCATATAACGCTACAGGCATCTTAAGAATTCCTCCATCTTTTGTGCTTTTAACTAAAATGGCAAACTTTGTTCCTCACTTCAGTAGCTTTTAATTATCTTCTCGAATTCTGTGCGATGCAACATTTTATTAATATATTAGCGAATTTGTACGATGTGGTAAAAGATTCTACAGAAGCATCTTAATTTGGAACGACATTAAACTCTATTATACATAGAGTTTAATATCGAATACAGATACACCATTTTGATGTAAGATTCACTTACAAAATGTAATAATGGAGTGAATTTTATATCTGAGTTTGTCAACGCTTTTACGCATGGACAGTCAAATTGAAAATATGAAATATTTTTTCTAGATTAATATTTCAATGATTTATCTACAATCTCTAAGAGAGGTCAAATTTTTGAACGATGACTTAAAACGCATTTTCTTGAACGGAAATTATATATACCTCTGTCAAAAAATTCTCTTATTTCCGTCATGATAAGCACACAAAAAGAAACTATGATACGAATGCGCAAAATATAAAGCAGTTTCTGCCATACCTGTAAAAGAAAGTAAGTTTACAAGCACATTTCCAACTGTCCTATTCCTTTTAAAACCTTCCGACTGCTTTACAATATTTAAAATAAATGTGAATAGTGCAAAATTTTTTAAACTTACAAAAAGTACAAAAAATAATAATTTTACCTATAACAGACTCATTTATTTCAACACTTATGTTTTAATAAAACTTATTACTCTAAAATTATTCTAATTATTCTAAAATAAGTAAAAATTATAGTCATATGCAAAAGTTAAAAACCAGTAGTCGATTTTCAGTATTATAACAAATTGCATCCTATGTGAAGTTATCGTGTCAGCTAAAGTGTTGATTGCATCAGGCGCATTAGACTTCTATAAATAAACGTTCCCGCCTCGTTTATCGCCAGTTGTTTCACGGATTTAGACGTAGTCAGTTCTGTTGTGTAAACATTGTAATAGTAAGTGATTATTACTCCATCCCAGTCAGAACACATTATAATAGGTAAAAAAATATAGGTAAAAATAATGGGTAAAAATCATTTACAGCAGCAAAAAGAACAAAAAGAGTGGGCCTGCATAAAGTTGTCTTATCAGAACGTCAGATTGGTAAGAGGATTCGTGTAATCACGACATCCAAGCTGTTAATACCTTTTCACGCATCAAGTAAAATATCCAGAAAATTTATGTTCGAGCTAGAAGAATTCATCGCTTAACCCTTTACCGGACAGTGGTTGCACAGCGAAACCTCTTGTTAAACATTTTATTTTTTCTAATTTTTGGAGAAATATAAGTATTTTTTTTTCAATTTTTTAGGTTTTTCCTATTTAAAACTCACACGATGATAGTACTGCAATTAGTTTATTTTTTCTTTTGAAATATATGTATTTATACTTGCTGTAACTTGAAAGTTATTAATTCGATTTTTTCACTTATGATCCAGAATAAAACTATCTATTCAAATAACACTTATAAATTGTTCGGCTATTTATTTAATATACTTTTTAAGAACACTTATTTATTGTTTTTAGAATATAAATTATATTTTAAAAAGTATTGTGTTCACATTGTAAAAGGTAAGGTGTTAGTCAGTTACCCCCCCCCCCTCAATCTCTCTTATAGTATCCTCTAAGGCAAATCCCTTTAAGGATTGTAAAAAAATATTAATAATTTTGCATTCATAAGGCACATAGATAATTTTTATGAACAAATTTCCTTAAATTCCAAAGTATTTATGAAGGTGATCTTTAAGGGGTTAATGGGTGAAAGATATGAAGAAAGATACATGATTTCAACTGTTCCAAGCCAGACGAAAAGACATACAACGTATGTGTCTCATAATGCTGCTCTGTATGTCCTACCACTTGAAGCCTCTGTGGTTGGACGTAGGTATTCAAATTTGTTGCATAAGTTAAAACATCCTATGGATGTCATTGATGTTCCAATTTTGTTTCATTTACCTACGAGATGAAACTGTGTCCCATGTGAATGGCCGTTAGAGATTTTCTTACGGTGGAGAAAAAAGTGCTTGCCTGGCCAGGTACCGTAAATTCTTACTCATAGTCCAAGGACTATCTGTGTTTAAAAAGCAAATTTCTTCAGCCGTGGACTAACTGCTGGTTGATCATTGCTCAAATCATCAAAATCGGAAGAAGGGGGAAAAAGCACGTCGAGGGAACGGCCGATGACCAAATGTAAACAAAAGCACGACTCACGAGACATCAAGAAAACATCGAATCGTATCGTTAAATAAACCATACAAAAATACAACCCATAAAGCAGAACGAATCAGTAGCAGCGAGTAGCACAATCTTGAATTGTGTCCTGGAGTAAGGGAAAATATCGATAGTCACTATTTACAGCTCCGATTGACAAACCTAGTGGATGGGTTCAAGATCGAAGGTTGAGGGTCGAAGGTCATTTCACCACGAGGATCACTCGTAACAGAGTGTTTTGTTTTCAAAGTTTTGATTTGCGGTAACATTGGTCATTCACTACATCTTTAAAACATCGTCGCAGTTTTGCTGCTGATTTCAAGCTGAAAGTAATTCAGAGGACCGACATTGAGGTCGACGAGAAAGCAGTAAGAAATTGGCGCAAGCAAAAGGAAACATTAAAAATATGAGATGAAAGCGATCCAGTCGTCGTGGAAAGATACAATGGCCTGCATTAGAAGACAATTTACATAGCTGGGTTCTCGAACAGAGAAATGTAGACCGCTCTGTTTCTACTGCATAAAGTTGTCTTATCAGAACGTTAAATTGGTAAGAGGATTCTTGTGTTCAATACATCCAAGCTGTTAATGCCTTTTCGTGCATCAAGTAAAATATCCAGCAAATTTCTGTTCTTGCTAGAAGAATTCACCGCTTAATGGGTGAAAGATATGAAGAAAGATACATGATTTCACGACTCATGAAACGTCCAGAAAACATCGTATCGTATCGTTAAATAAACCATACAAAAATACAACCCATAAAGCAGAACGAATAAGTAGTAGCGAGTAGCACAATCTTGAATTGTGTCCTGGAGTACGGGAAAATATCGATAGTCACTATTTACAGCTCCGATTGACAACACCGAGTGGATGGGTTCAAGATCGAAGGTTGAGGGTCGAAGGTCATTTCACCACGAGGATCACTCGTAACAGAGTGTTTTGTTTTCAGAGTTTTGATTTGCGGTAATATTGGTCATTCATTATATCTTTAAAACATCGTCGCAGTTTTACTGCTGATTTCAAGCTGAAAGTAATTCAGAAGGTCGACATTGAGGTCGACGAGAAAGCAGTAAGAAATTGGCGCAAGCAAAAGGAAACATTAAAAATATGAGATGAAAGCGATCCAATCGTCGTGGAAAAATACAATGGCCTGCATTAGAAGATGATTTACATAGCTGGGTTCTCGAACAGAGAAATGTAGGGCGCTATGTTTCTACCGTTAAAATTCAACACCGGGGCTGTGGCAGAAGAAATGATTTCAAGTTTTGAAGGTGCAATTAGCTGAGACTAATCCAGACTTTTCGGCACTCTACTGTACTTAGGTTTTTATTCTTAAAATGATTTAATCTAAGATACATATGTTTGTACGTATAGTCTGCGGATTAACTAGTAATGCCGACTACCTGATGATTTATGAAATTTTTTAAATAAAAAATCCCGTCCGAGAACTATAGGCTGGTGCGGACTAAACGTTCGAAACTACGGTAATCACCCAGATTTTAACTCATCGAAAATCTATGGTGGATTGTGAAAAATAAGATCGAGGAAAAGTAACCATCCAGTGCTTCAGTTCTTGTCGAAACAACAAAAAAAGTCTAACGTACAGAGATTCCTCAAACTTACTGCAGTCTCTGATTTACAGCATGTCTAAAAAGACTTCAATAGTTATTAAAAACAAAGGAGGTACTAAAAAATATTGACTTTAATTCGTTACCCTTGATAAACCATTACGTCTTTTTCTAAAATGCGATTATTGCAAAATACCGGTAAATATCATTTCTTCTGATTGGTGATATAATGTGCACACTATTTCTAGTACAAAATCTATATCCCTATATAATAATACCTAAGGTGTCTGTCGCAAATTTTTGAAAGCGGTTGTACTGAATGGATTCCTCGGCTAAGCTGAGATTAAATTTATCAATTTATTCACGTAATAAATAGGTAAAAATAACATTTTTTTTCTAGCATTATGACGTCATTCCTTTAACCATCTCATATAATCATTTCTTGTTTTAAATTATTTAAATATCGCGTGCATTATTTTCATAGTTTATCGCTGATTACATATGCTAATTATTAATATTTCTTTTTCTTTTAACTTATATATAGTTAAGTATATAAGTATAATTAAATTCAATCATCGATTATTTTTTGTTGTAATGAAAATTTTATCATCGGTATTAACAATAAATTCTTTTCATATAAGTCGAGGACTACTAAATATCTAACTTTTAATTTATATATATTTGGAAATTAAGAAGTTTGTTTGTTTGTTATACATAACCACATGGTTTGACTAAATGAATTCCATGTGAT
>CM063509.1:56256925-56261925 GCA_032207245.1 Pardosa pseudoannulata
CCACTTAAGCGTCTTCTTTCTGTTTTTTTTTAATGACATGATTGGACTACGGTTATGATTACCTCAATCGACAGTGTGTTATTAGACGAGAGCGCTCGGGGTCTCTCCCTTGACTGGCTCTAATGGTGATTGGCTCAATTAGGTAGATGCACAGATAGACAACCAAAACAAGGAACACTCTGATAGAGAATGATCGAAATACAACGTGGGAAAGAGATGGGAATGGGGATTTTTTTATACGCGTATATCTATTACATATCGATGATTTTCACACGCAATAATTTACGCTGTAGATTGTAGCAAAATCGCTTGGGTGTGTGTATGAAAAGAAAAAAAATAATGCTACCGCTGGAAAAGTACAAAGAACTTATTACGCAGGATACATAAAACACGTTTACGTCTTACGTAGCTTGTGGAATAATAAAGTTTCTTCCAAATGCTTGAAGTAAATTTCAAGGTAAATGTACAGTTAATCAAAAAAAACTTGAACACTGTTTCATTGGAGATTTTAAATGTGAAAACTTGAGTAGAGACGTTAAGAGATATAAATTATACTCAATAAAATGCTAAGTTTGAAAAAATATGTTTTTAAATTTTCTAAAAGAGATTTTTGAATTGAGTACGAGTTTTACACTGACTCTGTTTTTTCATTTGTCTAAGTCGCTTATAAGTTCTACGTAGTATATAAGTTATAAGTAGTTATAATTTCTATTTAATATATAAGTTATAAGTAGTTATAATTTCTATTTAATATATAAATTATAAGTAGTTTTAAGTTCTACGTAATAGATAAGTTATTAGTAGTTCTAAGATCTGCGTAGTATACAAGTTCTATGTAGTTATAATTTCTATATATTAAATAAGTTATAAGTAGTTATACGTTCTACGTAGTATATAAGTTATAAGTAGTTATAAGTTCTAAGAAGTATACATATACGTAGTATATAAGTAGTTATAAGTTCTATGTAATAAGATATAAGTAGTTATAAGTTCTATATATTATATAAGTTATAAGTAGTTATAAGTTCTACGTAGTATATAAGTTATAAGTAGTTATAAATATGTTTGCGTCTTACGTAACTTGTGGAATATTAAAGTTTCTTCTAAATGCTTGAAGTAAATTTCAATGTAAATCTACAGTTAATCAAAGAAAAACTTGAACACTCGGCTCTCACTGTTTCATTGGAGATTTTAAATGTGAAAACTTGAGTAGAGACGTTAAGAGATATAAATTATACTCAATAAAATACTAAGTTTGAAAAAATATGTTTTTAAACTTTTTAAAACTGAAATTTTTGAATTGTGTACGAGTTTTACACTGACTCTGTTTTTTCATTTGTTTAAAGTGCATATAAGTTCTACGTAGTATATAAGTTATAAGTAGTTCTATGATCTGCGTAGTATACAAGTTCTATGCAGTTATAATATCTATATATTAAATACGTTATAAGTAGTTATAAGTTCTACGTAGTATATAAGGTATAAGTAGTTATAAGTTCTATGACGTATATATATACGTAGTATATAAGTAGTTATAAATTCTGTTTAATAAGATATAAGTAGTTATAAGTTCTATATATTATATAAGTTATAAGTAGGTATAAGTTCTGCGTAGTATATAAGTTATAAGTAGTCTTTATTTAACTTCAGTTCAAAGCCGTCTCTAGGAGGTGTTGACCGATCCACCTCCTAAATTCTTAAAGACCGTTTCCTGGAAAGAAAATCGACCATGTATAAGTTCTACGTAGTATATAAGTTATAAGTAGTTATAAGTATGTTTACGTCTTACGTAGCTTGTGGAATAATAAAGTTTCTTCTAAATGCTTGAAGTAAATTTCAAGGTAAATGTACAGTTAATCAAAGCAAAACTTGAACACTCGGATTTCACTGTTTAATTTGAGATTTTAAACGTGAAAAACTTCAGTAAACACGTTAAGAGATATATATTACACTCAGTAAAATACTAAGTTGGAAAAAATATGTTTTTAAATCTTCTAAAACTGAGATTTTTGAATTGTGTACGAGTTTTACACTGACTCTGTTTTTTCATTTGTCTAAGTCGCTTATAAGTTCTACGTAGTATATAAGTTATAAGTAGTTATAATTTCTATGTAATATATAAATTATAAGTAGTTTTAAGTTCTACGTAATAGATAAGTTATTAGTAGTTCTAAGATCTGCGTAGTATACAAGTTCTATGTAGTTATAATTTCTATATATTAAATAAGTTATAAGTAGTTATACGTTCTACGTAGTATATAAGTTATAAGTAGTTATAAGTTCTACGAAATATATATATACGTAGTATATAAGTAGTTATAAGTTCTATGTAATAAGATATAAGTAGTTATATAAGTAGTTATAAGTTCTACGTAGTATATAAGTTATAAGTAGTTATAAGTATGTTTACTTCTTACGTAGCTTGTGGAATAATAAAGTTTCTTCTAAATGCTTGAATTAAATTTCAAGGTAAATGTACAGTTAATCAAAGCAAAACTTGAACACTCGGATTTCACTGTTTAATTTGAGATTTTAAACGTGAAAAACTTCAGTAAACACGTTAAGAGATATACATCATACCCAATAAAATACTAAGTTTGAAAAAATATGTTTTTAAATTTCCTAAAACTGAGATTTTTGAATTGTGTACAAGTTTTACTCTGGCTCTGTTTTTCTCATATATGTCTACGTCACATATAATTTCTACATAGTAATTTATAAGTAGTTATAAGTTCTACGTAATATATAATTTAAACTAGTTATAAGTTCTATGCAATATATAAATTATAAGTGGTTATAAGTTGTACGTAGTATATAAGTTATAAGTAGTTATAAGTTCTATATGTTATATAAGTTATAAATAGTTATAAGTACTATATAATATATAACTTATAAGTTGTTAAAGGTTCTACGTAATATATAAATTATAACTAGTTATAAGTTCTATGTAATATATAAGTTATAATTAGTTATAAGTTCTATATATAAGTTAAAAGTAGTTATACGTTCTACGTAGTATATAAGTTGTAAGTAGTTATAAGTTCTATATAATATATAAGTTATAAGTAATTGTAAGTTCTGCGTCAGTTAACTCTAGAAAGGCTGATAAATCTTATCTACTGTAACAGTGGCTATGGATTATTCCTCGACGAAAGTATGTTTTCTTACGATTGGTACTTGAGCGCGGGTCACGTACTAGTACGTGTTAGTGTAACAACATGGTTTATTTGTGGGCACAAAAATAACGGTATATATAGGAAAACGAAGCTGAATGATCTTGTCTACTACATAGATTCTGGAAATATTTTGACAAATAATAACTAGTTTTTGCATCAGTCGAAGATGCAGAACCATAGAAAGGGAAAACATTAAAACTATATGCTCCTATTTCTATTTGATTTTTCATATTTACGATACTATTATAAATTTTTTCCACTAAAAATATATTTTTTATTTAGAAAAAATCTTTTTGGTTCTCATTTATATATTTCTACTTATATATTTTTTTATATATTTTAATATAATATACGAAAAGTAGGTTAAAAATTAAATAATTTTCGATCTGTTGAGACTTAACTGAATAACTAAATTTATGCGCAAATTACCAGCTCCCGGTACAATTCCATTGCTAATTGTACATGATATGTTAATAGAAAAAAACGAAATTTCAATTGATGAAGCTACAACATGAAATTATTTCAAGAGATAATTCCATATTACATTCATTCATCACAAAAGATTCGAAGCTTTCGGAGAACAGCTAACCAATCCAATTGAATTTCTCTAAAACTGCAATATCTGAAGCCAGTAAAAAGAAACAGCTTTGTGAAAAAGAAATATATTTTACGTGCAGCTTGATATAGCTACGCAGAACAAAATTATTGACAGAAATAACATTTTATAACTGGAAATCATCTGAGGATTTAATCTCAAGTACAAGCACTATAGAACTCTTATTATATATATGTTTATTTCTGGGCCATTTTGATTAGAACTGTTAAAAAATAAATTATTTGTCAGTCAGCCCAAAATAGGTAGAAGCAATGAAAGGAAAAATATATAAAATCATTTTTATGCTTACCTGTTTTAGAAAAAAAGGGTTACGAAATAATTTAACATAATTTTTACCATTACTTTCTAGCATTAACTTTATTTAAAATGGTATAATGGATTGAAAATTTTTTTTTTTTCTTAACACATTGTGTCTACATTTCGCAACGGAATTACTAGCGGACGTTTTGCGCGCAAATTAGTTACTCAGTTAAATCTCAACAAATCGAAAATATTTTAATTTTTTAACCAACTTTTCGTATTTTATATTGAATATATATAGACAAATAAACCTAAGATATATATATATATATATATATATATATATATATATATATATATATACAAATAACTATATATACATGTGTATGTATGTGTGTGTATATATATATACTTATATATATACATATATATACATTATATATATTACATATCATATACATATATATACATATATCTATACATATACATATATATACACATATATATATACATATACATATATATACACATATATATACATATATATACACATATACATATATATACATATATATAAATATATATATATATATATACATATACATATATATATATACATATATACATATATATATATACATATAATATTACACATATAAACATATATATACATAAATATACATACATATATATCTATATATATATATATACATATATATACATATATATATATATATACATATATATATATACACACATACACACAGTATATATATATATATATATATATTATATAATATCATTTCGGAAGGATAAAAGATAATTTTAAATCTAAATTGATATTTAATCAACCTTCCCGTTCTGTATCTCCACATGTAAAAACTAGTTTTATTTGTAGGTAGATAAAGATGTAGTAGACAAGAACATTCGGTTTCGTTTTCCTGTATCTGCCGTTATTTCTGTAGCAA
>CM063509.1:56266925-56284425 GCA_032207245.1 Pardosa pseudoannulata
AAAATGTATGTAGCACTTATTGTTGTATCAGGATGTAATGTTGTCAGCCTAAATGGTTCTCCGATAGCAAATAGCTAACAATATCAGCTGTTTGGTGGCGACAAATGATATCAAAGCAAGTACCTCCACACTAGATATAATAATAACATAACTGAAAACAATATATGTAGCATTTATTGTTGTACCAGGACGTAATGGTTCTCCCACAGTAAATAGCCAACAATATCTGCTGTTTGGTGGCGGCAAATGTTATCAAAGCAAGTGCCTCCACACTAGAAATGATAATAACGTAACGGAAAATTGATAACATTTATTGTTGTACCAGAACTTAATGCTGTCCGCCTAAATGGTTCTCCTATAGTGAATAGTCAATAATATCTGCTGTTTGGTGGCGGAAAATGCTGTCAAAGCAAGTACCTCCACATTAGAAATAATGATAATACTCGTGTTGCAAAAAATAGACCGTAGCGCTCCAAACCAAACCAAACCAAACCATAATAATAACATAACTGAAAAAATGTATGTAGAATTTATTGTTGTACTAGGACGTAATGCTGTCAGTCTCAATGGTTCTCTCCCAGTAAATAGCCAACAATATCTGCTGTTTAGTGGCGGCAAATGATATCAAATCAAGTGACTCCATTCTAGAAATAATAATAAAATAACTGAAAAACCTATGTAACATTTATTGTTGTACCAGGATTTAATGCTGTCCGCCTAAATGGTTCACCCATTATAAATAGCCTAGAATATCTGCTGTTTGGTGGCGGCAAATGATATCAAATCAAGTGACTCCATTCTAGAAATAATAATAAAATAACTGAAAAATATATGTAACATTTATTGTTGTACCAGGATTTAATGCTGTCCACCTAAATGTTTCACCCATTATAAATAGCCTAGAATATCTAATGTTTGGTGGCGGCAAATGATATCAAATCAAGTGACTCCATTCTAGAAATAATAATAAAATAACTGAAAAATATATGTAACATTTATTGTTGTACCAGGATTTAATGCTGTCCACCTAAATGTTTCACCCATTATAAATAGCCTAGAATATCTAATGTTTGGTGGCGGCAAATGATATCAAATCAAGTGACTCCATTCTAGAAATAATAATAAAATAACTGAAAAATACATGTAACATTTATTGTTGTACCAGGATTTAATGCTGTCCACCTAAATGTTTCACCCATTATAAATAGCCTAGAATATCTAAAGTTTGGTGGCGGCAAATGATATCAAATCAAGTGACTCCATTCTAGAAATAATAATAAAATAACTGAAAAATACATGTAACATTTATTGTTGTACCAGTTTAATGCTGTCCACCTAAATGTTTCACCCATTATAAATAGCCTAGAATATCTAATGTTTGGTGGCGGCAATTGATATCAAATCAAGTGACTCCATTCTAGAATAATAATAAAATAACTGAAAAATATATGTAACATTTATTGTTGTACCAGGATTTAATGCTGTCCACCTAAATGTTTCACCCATTATAAATAGCCTAGAATATCTAATGTTTGGTGGCGGCAATTGATATCAAAGCAAGTGACTCCATTCTAGAAATAATATAAAATAACTGAAAAATATATGTAACATTTATTGTTGTACCAGGATTTAATGCTGTCCACCTAAATGTTTCACCCATTATAAATAGCCTAGAATATCTAATGTTTGGTGGCGGCAAATGATATCAAATCAAGTGACTCCATTCTAGAAATAATAATAAAATAACTGAAAAATATATGTAACATTTATTGTTGTACCAGGATTTAATGCTGTCCACCTAAATGTTTCACCCATTATAAATAGCCTAGAATATCTAATGTTTGGTGGCGGCAAATGATATCAAATCAAGTGACTCCATTCTAGAAATAATAATAAAATAACTGAAAAAATAATGTAACATTTATTGTTGTAACCAGGATTTAATGCTGTCCACCTAAATGTTTCACCCATTATAAATAGCCTAGAATATCCAATGTTTGGTGGCGGCAAATGATATCAAATCAAGTGACTCCATTCTAGAAATAATAATAAAATAACTGAAAAATATATGTAACATTTATTGTTGTACCAGGATTTAATGCTGTCCACCTAAATGTTTCACCCATTATAAATAGCCTAGAATATCTAATGTTTGGTGGCGGCAAATGATATCAAAGCAAGTGCCTCCACTCTAGAAATAATAATAAAATAACTGAAAAATATATGTAACATTTATTGTTGTACCAGGATTTAATGCTGTCCACCTAAATGTTTCACCCATTATAAATAGCCTAGAATATCTAATGTTTGGTGGCGGCAATTGATATCAAAGCAAGTACCTCCACACTAGAAATAATAATAGCATAACTGAAAACAATGTATGTAGCATTTATTTTCTATAGAGCTTCGTGAGAATCGAAAAATAGGGTCATAAATGAGTTTACTAGATTTTTTTCTGCACTTGTTGGGAGGGGTGGGTAGCTACCCAAAACTTCGATATTCCATCAAAATATCGAGGTTCAACTTTTATATTGCTGAGAATACTTCCTCGGCACTTCATTAAAATGGGTAAATGACCTCTTTCCATTAACTGTGATACAGTCGCGTTACAGTTCCTTCCGATTTGGTAACGCGAAGTGATCACCCATAACTCTTCTATCGGTGCCGTTCATCCTGAGAGCATTTATAAGCGGACATTCGTGACAGTGGCTTAGACTCCGTGAAAATTCGAAAGTCTGTTCGACGTGGTATGGGTGGAGAATATTAAATATGTCATCTTAAAATTCCCTTCCACGCAATAGGAAATAGGAAGCGAAGAGCGAAACACCTGGATGTCCGAAAAAAAATTCTGAGCTGCCTTTCAAAGGAAAAGGAGTTGCAACCCATAAAAGGATTTTGATACTTCGCCAAAAACTATATATTTATAAAATAGTTAGGAAATAACAAATTATCTTTTAAGATATAGGATGTGGGCGTCGCTCATTTAGCTTCATGAAACCCTTAGCATTGATAGACACTTGCTCACGAAATGTAACTAAAGATATTAGATTATTATTGTCAACCATAAATTATTCTTTCAGTCTTAAAATCCTGTGATATCAAAGTATAAGCCAGTTAGAGAGTTTCAGATACATGCTGCTCTAAAAAAGTGAAGTGGAATCTCATTAAAATTCAGAGTACACAAAAGGGAAAGGTAAGGAGGAATAAGTGACAAACTGTATATGTAAAATTAGTCACCAATCAATTGCAGGGACCTCATTTTATGCAAGAAGCGATGATTGAAAAGTTTCCGTTTGAGGGCGGGACTGCAGCGTATATGCAAATTAGCGCGTCGATGATAAGGGGATATAAGCATCGATGCAAAATTCCGGTTTACATGGGTATAAAAGTGGCGCAAATGCTGGGTAAATCCATGAATTGTGTTTCTCGTTCAAGACTTACTCATAGCTATGGAAGACATTGAGGGCTCAGTCGGCAAAGGCAATGACCACGTCAGCTTCTTTACTCTGTATAGTTAAGCTCGAGGGTGTGTGTTTTCCCGTATTATGTTATCGCTAAAGAACTCCAACTATTTTTATTTAAAACTCGCTTAATTCTTAACCCCCATTTTTATACCTAACACACACACACACACACACACACACATATATATATATATATATATATATATATATATGTATTATATATATATTATATATATATATATTTTATATATATATATATATATATATATAATATATATATTAAATATATATATATATATATTTATAATATATATATATATATATATATATATAAATATATATAAATAATATATATATATATATATATATATATATATATAAATATATATATATATTGTTATATATATATATATATATATATATATATATAACTATACACATATATACACCATATATATATATATATATACACCACATATATATATATATATATACATATACATATATATATATATACACAACATATATATATATACATATATATACCTATATATATACACATATATACACACACATATATATAAAACATATACATATATTTATATATATATATATATATATATATATATATATATAATATATATATATATATATATAAAATATATATATATATATATATATATATTATATATATATATATATAACAGATATATATATATATTATATAAAACTATATTTTATATTTTATATATATAATATATATTATATAAATATATATATTCATATATATATATATATATATAAATATATAATATATATATATATATAAAAATATATATATAAATATATATATTATATAAATATAAATATATATATAATAATATATATATTTAATAAATATTATATATATTTTTATAGATATATATATATATATATATATATATATATATATTTAATATATATATATTATAATATACTGTCTGAATAAGTATTTGTCACCTGTGATAGAAAAGAAAAATTAACTTTATTCAAATCAATAGTTGGACCCTCCACGAGAGGCAATTACAGCGTGACCCTCCAGGGCAACTTTCACAAGTATTTGTATTACAGCTAGTTGTATTATCTTCCACTCGGCTTGGAGTAGACCAAGTTCCTTCACTGATTTTACTGTAGTGCAACCTTAATTCGGCGATCCAACTCGTCTTAGGTTCTCGATAGGGTTCAGGTCTGGGCCAGTCCATTCGATGAACTCCACTGGACCATACAAAGCCTTGGTTACTCGAAAAATGGCAACTGGCTGTTCCTGAAAGTAACAAAGGTCCAACCCGTAAAACTGCCACAACGTAGGAAATCACATTGTCATCCAATTAGTGCAGTAGGCATCGACGTTGAGCTACCATGAATGGGGACCAAGATCCCCAGTCATACAGAAGAAACACCCCTGACCATAATTCCACCTCTGCTAACTTACTGTTGGCACAATGCATTGTGGTAGACGTTTCTCCACAGAGCAGACCAGACCCTGCACCGAACGGTAAAGGGTGAACCTTGATTCGTCGCTCCAAAGAACCCGTTTACTGATCTACGGTCCAATTTCGATGTGCTTTGCACCACATTAACCGAGCAGTTGGACTGTGATCAAAGGCTTATCAGTAGCATGAAAATGAAAATAAAGTAGATTGCTTCCTTACGGATGGTATTCATTGAAACAATACTTGATGTCTGTTGAAATCCTCGCGGATGAGGCCATCGGTTGGGTGCGTTCTTAAATTCTCTGGACAGCACTCGTCGGTTTCTATCTCCCAGTTTCGCTGGTCTGCCGATTGGGCACATTCCGACAATCACCGAAAATATAATCACACAGGTGTCGATTTGTACTCAGATCACTAGATATGTCCCTTAAATCGGCCACATTTTGTGTGATAGATAATATATTTTTTTTCTGAAATGATCCATGCGGTGTGATATCCCGCTATAGGTCAACATACTCAGGTACACTTATCGTGGCAAATAGGTCCAAATATTTTATGTCGGCATTATTTTAATACATATGTAGTAAATTTATCATAAACATAAGAATATATGTATTCATTTACATATAAAAGTCTTTGTTACAATAAATAATAATATTTAATTATATTTTTTAAATTAATTTTAATTAACATTCAAAAAGAAAAAAGAAATGCGCATCTCTTTTTTTTTGTCCCTTTCACTGTGACTAGTAGAAGAAAATGTGGTCAACGTGCGGCAAAAAAAAAGAAACCTCTAGTGCCCCTAAATAGAGCGTTGCGTGTCGGACCCTCCTTTGCGCGAAATACTTCCCGATGCGTCACCCCTTAAATGGACCTATAAATCACGCATTCCAGGGGAGGAGGACGGCAAGCCGAAAGGCGCGCGCGTCACTCCGCGTGTGGTTAAAGACGCGCGCACACACGTGTCTCGAGACGTCAGAGCCGGCTTTCCCATGCTTTTTTTCGTGTCATCCGACGGAGGGTCGAACAGCAGCTGTCGGCGGAACGTTAGCCATTGGTGACGTGGACTTCCCTTTGCTGTCTCGATTTCGGTGGACGCATAATTCAAAATCTCTCCCGAAACCGATGCTTTTTATGTATGAAATGTATAGGCCAGTGATTTGGTGATATTTTTTAACAACATCGCCTTACACCAAAAATAATTTGGGGGGAGGGGGGTCTGACTTATTAAAGATGAAAATATTAACACATTGTGTGCTGGTACACTTCGCAGAGGAATTGTACCGGGAGCAGACGCTGAAGTATCAATAGCCAGAAAACGTACTAGTATGTGTCCCGCATACAATGTGTTAAAACGAAAACTGGAGTAGCAAAACGAAAATTGCATTATAAAATGTATTGAACGTTATTTAATCACTAGCATATAGCCCGTCATATGACGGGATCAGTAAAATTTTTAATTTTCCAAAATTGTAAAGAACCCTGTGAGGCAGGTAAAAAAAATGGTTTATTTTTTTTGGCTGAAAATTACCTTTACACAAAAATAATCGATTAAAATTTTCACATATGTACTTAATCTATTATTTAAATCAAATAAAAAAGAAAATTATTTATGTAATATATAAGTTTAGTGATAAAACGTATACCAATAATGCAGAATACATCTAAATAATTTACAATAAGAAATGATTAAATGAGATCGTTAAAGGAATGAAGTACTAATGCTAGAAATAAAATGTTATTTTTACCTATTTATTATGTGATAAATTGATAAATTTAATCGCCTGCTCTTAAAATGGGGCTTGATATAATGGCATTAAACACTCGAAAAAGGGACGGGGTAGATTTCGAACGTTTTAAAGAGGACAGTATTTTTCGCTGTGATACGAAGCTTATTCATACCAATTTACTTCAGAATAGGATCTATAGTTTAGGAAAAGATAAACTTTACTCGCTTTGAATTTTGCAAACCCTAACTCATCAAAAATTCAATATGGATGCTCTATCCATTCTAGGTCCAACAGCTTCATAACTTCGAGGTCAGACGGGTAGATAACTTAGGCTATTATTACATTACGAGAAGAAAGTTTAAGGATACACAGCATGAAATGTTTATGTAGCCAAGGACATCCGTAAAGGAGTACGTGTATTTAATAAAATAAAAATTATAAAAAGTTGAAAAAAATAGTAAAAATTATTTTAAAAATAATAAAACAACTTTCGGAATAAGGATTTTAAAAAAAGCAGAAAATATTAAATTTATTAGACATTAAAAAAATTGGCTGCGTCGGGGATGGAACCATCAACACGAGAAATACGACGATCAAGTGGGCGGCCATTCTACCAGACGTACAACGCCTGCACGCTGTGAGCCAACTAATTAGATTATATGAAGGTTCAAGTAGAAACAGTCCAGAAATTTAAATATTACTCTTCGCCTTTGCCATCCTATCAAGAATGAATTTCGTATAGAATAAGAAGAAGGATAAGGCTTGAAATAATAGCATTAAACGCTCGAAAAGGGGGGATGGTGTGGATTTCGAACTCGCTTTCAATTTTGCTAACCCTAACTCATGAAAAATCCAATATGGATGCCTGTATCAATTCCAGGTACAACCGCTTCAGAAATTCGCGGACAGACCACTTAGGCTATTATTATATAGGGAATATTAAGAGTCCTCATACATAATAAAGGAAATCAATGCATGCTGAAAATGAATTTGTGTTGGTCTATCAAACTATCTAAACACTTAATAAAATTATACAAATATTCATAAGACATTTCCACACTTGCTCTATTTGCTATAAAATATGAATTATTCCTCTCAATTGATTAAAATAAAAACTATCTTTCAACACATTGTGTGCGGGTACATTCTTCAGCGGAATTGTACCGGGAGCCGGCGTTTTGAGCATCAATTTAGTTATTCATTTAAATTTCAATAGATCGAAAATTATTTAAATTTTTAACCAACTTTTCGTATTTTATATTGAAATATATAAGTATATATATGAATAGAAATATATAAATTACAATGATAAGATTTATGTGAACAAAAAATATATTTTTAGTGGATAAATTTACAATAGTATCATAAATATAAAAATCAAATAGAAATAGTATTATGTATTTTTAATTTATGTTATATATAAAAAATTTTCCATTATAAAAAATGAAAACAGCAATCATAAAACTAATAATGTAAAAACTAGTTTTTATTTGTCTAAATTTTTCAAAATTCTATATAGTAGAGAAGAACATTCGACTTCGTCTTCCTGTATATACCGTTATTTTTGTACCCACAGACAAACCATGTTGTTACACTAACCCGTACTAATACGTGAACTGCGCTGAAGTATCAATCGCCAGAAAACATACTAGTACGTGTCCCGTATACAATGTGTTAAAACGAAAGCTGGAGGAACAAAACGAAAATTGCATTATAAAATGTATTAAACGTTATTTAATCATATTAAGAGTCTTCATACATAATAAAGGAAATCAATGCAAGCTGAAAATGAATTTGTTTTCGTCTATCAAACTATCTAAATACTTAATAAAATTATACAAATATCCATAAAACATTCCAGATTTGCTCTATTTGTTAAAAAATATGAATTATTCCTCTCAATTGATTAAAGTAAAAAATAATTTTTGACGCATTGTGTGCGGGTATAATTCGCAGCGGAATTGTACCAGGAGCGGGCGTTTTACGCGTAAATTTAGTTATTCAGTTAAATCTCAATAGATCAAAAATTATTTCATTTTTCAAACAACTTTTCGTATTTTATACTGATATATATAAGCAAATATATAAATAGAAACATATAAATACCAACCATAAGATTTTTGTAAACAAAAAATATTTTTTTGAGTGAGTAAATTTATAATAGTATTGTAAATATGAAAAATCAAATAGAAATAGTAGTTTATAGTTTTATTTTTTTTCCCGTTCTGTGGTTCCGCATCGACAGATATAAAAACTAGTTTTTATTTGTCTAAATTTTTACAGAATCTATGTAGTAGACAAGAACATTCGGCTTCGTTTTCCTGTATATACCGTTATTTTTGTACCCACTAACAAATCATATTGTTACACTAACCCGTACGAGTACGTTACCTGAGCTCAAGTATCAATCGTCAGAAAACGTAGTAGTACGTGTCTCACATACAACGTGTTAAAGGTAATTACAAATTAAAAATTGAATTACCCTACGAACTGTGATAATCCTAGCAGCAAGATGACAAGGAATAAAGGATTACAAGATACAAAAATTATATTTAGTAAACTATTTTTATACAAACTTTTCCTAATATCAAAAGTATTTTACAAAGTGCCTCAGCGAGAGAGATACGCCGTCAGAAATAGAAAAAGATATTGGAAAAAGTTCCTATCTCTTTAAAACTCACTAATATTTATGTATGATATATATCACTAATATTTATGTATGAAATATATCACTAATATTAATGCATATGAAATTTATGCATAAAACTCTTCCTAATATGAAAGTATTACACAAATTGGAGCCAAATTGCAGCAGCGGAAAGAGATATACCTTGTCTAACCTTAGTCGGAATAATGACAAAAGATATTCGAAAAAATTCCTATCTCTCTAAAACTCACTAATATTTATGTATGAAGTATCACTAATATTTATGTATGAAATATATCACTAATATTAATGTATGAAACTTTTCCTAATTTAAAAGTGTTTTGCAAATGGGAGACGAAATGTTGCAGTGAAGAGAGATACGCCTTGTCTAAACTTAGTAGGAATAATGGCAAAAGATATTGGAACAAAATTTTTATTTCCTTAAAATTCATAATACTTATGAATGAAACATTATTAATATTTATGTATGGAATATATCACTAATATTTATGTATGAAATTTATGTATGAAACTTTTCCTAACATAAAAGCATTTTACAAATTGCAGAAAAATTGCCACAGCGGAGAGCCCAAGGCGACATTCCTTGTTTAAGTTTACTCGGAAATGTCAAAAGATATCGGAAAAAAATTCCAATCTCCTTAAAACTCACTAATATTTATGTATGAAATATAACTAATATTTATGTATGAAACTTTTCCTAATATAAAAGTATTGGAGCCGAAGTGCCGCAGCTGAGAAAGATACGCCTTGTCTAACCTTAGTCAGAATAATGGCAAAAGATATAGGAAAAAAAATTCCTATCTCCTTAAAACTCACTAATTTTTATGTATGAAATATCACTAATATTTATGTATGAAATATATCACTAATATTTATGAATGAAATATATCACTAATATTTATGAATGAAATATATCACTAATATATATGAATGAAATGTATCACTAATATTTATGTATAAAACTTTTTCTAATATAAAAGTATTTTATAAATTGGAGCCGAAGTGCCGCAGCTGAGAAAGAAACGCCTTGTCTAACCTTAGTCGGAATAACGGCAAAAGATACTGAAACAAAAATCCTATCTCCTTAAAACTCACTAATATTTATGTATGAAATATCACTAATATTTATGTATGAAATATATCACTAATATTTATAAATGAAATATATCAGTAATATTTATGAATGAAATATATCACTAATATTTATGAATGAAATATACCACTAATATTCATGTATGAAATATATCACTAAAATATATGAATGAAATATATCACTAATATATATGAATGAAATATACCACTAATATTTATGTATGAAACTTTCCCTAATATAAAAGTATTTTACAAATTGGAACCGAAGTGCCGCAGAGGAGAGAGATACGCCTCGTCTAACATTAGACGGTATAATGGTAAAAGATATTGGGAAAAAATTGCTATCTCCTTAAAACTCACTAATATTTATGTATAAAATATCACTAATATTTATGAATGAAATATATAACTAATATTTATGAATGAAATATATCACTAATATATATGAATGAAATATATCACTAATATATATGAATGAAATATATCACTAATATATATGAATGAAATATACCACTAATATTTATGTATGAAACGTTTCCTAATATAAAAATATTTTAAAAATTGGAACCAAAGTGCCGCAGCTGAGAGAGATACGCCTCGTCTAACATTAGACGATATAATGGTAAAAGATATTAAAAAAAAATTATTATCTCCTTAAAACTCACTAATATTCAAAGAACAATAGAGTTCCCATAGAATAACGAGTATCGTCATATAGAAGCATTCCAGGAATGCACCCCTTTCAGCGAACAGATGAAAAGACAAAGGCAGATATCGACTTCTTCATCTCTCATTGTCCGTTTGCATCTCGGATGCCCGAAAATAAATTTTTGTGTCCTCCTACCCAAACATTCTTTTTCTCGTTAACTCGGGTCAGATCAGGTGTCCCCGACGCGTGAGTATGGTGTACGTGCCGACATGCGACGCGTGTGGGTTGGGGACGCCTACTTTTCCCAAAAGTCGCCGATCGCTTCAGGGAGGAACGCACCCAAACGCCTCGAATAGAGCGAAATAGGAGATTATCTCACATGTGAATGTCACTGGAAAAACAAGCGAAAATGGAAATCCGAAAAAAAAAAACCATTTGGGTGCGTATAAAGGAAGTAGCAGTGACCAGATTTTCGAAAAAGGGAATTTTTCGTCATATTAGGAAATTCTGGTATCCGTCACCTTCAAGAACATTATGAAGTGTTATTGGCAATTTAAGAAGAAGAATATTTGGAAAGAAGGTTCAATATTTACAGAAATATATAAACATTAATAGAAGAAATTGTCACTCAATTTAATACAAATGAATTATTAGAACATTTCTAACAGAATTCGGCTATTTAAGATTACTGCAACTAAAAAAGAGTACACATAGAAAAAGACGAACAAATTCAGTAGAATACAATATTATATATATATATATATATATATATATATATATATATATATATATATATATATATATTATATATAATATCACATATAATATACATATATATACATATATATATATATATATATATAATATATATATATATATATATATATATATATATACATACATATATATACACATATATATATATATACAAATATATATACATTTATATATACATATATGTATATATATGTACATATATATATGCATATATACATATATATACACATATATTGTATATTTATATACATATCATATACATTTACATAATATTTACTTATAAACATACATACACATTTATGCATATACTTATGCATATATATTCAAATACACATTTGCATATATATATATATATATATATATATATATATATATATATATATACTTATACACAAATACTTGCTTATCTTAAGATAATCACAATAGTTACATCTAATAGCAGTATTTGCTGTAGGGAGGACGGAATCGATTCACTTCCGTTCACAATCAGCTAATATATTTGCGCTGAATTCGTGATGTATCATTTGATGTCAGAAAATTATATTCCTTTTAAGAATACCGATACATATAGTTGAATATCATTTTATGGATTGTTAACAACATTAATAAAAAACAAAATTGGTTCCGTAAAAATAAGAAAATTTATTTAATTTCATTATTTTTTTCAGGAAATATTTCTCGTATAAGCAATGAGGAATTTTCACGTTTTCTAATTTTGATTTTAAACGATAGAAGACAAAAAAGTAAGCAGTACAGTATCTATTTTTCTTTCATTTGAGGGCTTAATGAGTGATTTCTAATGGGTTTTATAGCGGACTCTTTAACGTCTCTCAAAAACGATACTTTTTCTCCGCCGAGTTTGTGACGTCATCGTTCATGTAGACACCGAGCGCCTATGCTGTTTACATGTTAAAAGGCGACTTTTAAATTTGTTTTTGTGTAAAGTATCGCATATAATCGAATTTTTTTTTTAATGTCTGGCATTAAAAAATCATACTCTAAATATTGTATTGTGCCACTCTGTAAAAATACAACAACTAATTGCAATGAGAAGATATTTTTCAGCGTCCCGAAAGACCCACATACACGTAAAATCTGGACAACTGCGATGAAAAGGGATGAGAAATTAAACCCCAAATTATCATATAAATCATCTTTATGGGTTTGAGAAGACCATTTCTCGGTAAGTAAATGCTTGCTTATGTTTAAATATTACTAATTTAGAACAATTAAAGTATATAAAAATACATCTATACCTTTAAAAGGATTGTTGATTAACCACTGCTATTTAACTTTTAAAACTGCTAATTTTCGAGTATTATCACAGAGTTCAAGTACAATAAATATTTTATAAAGCATATAAATATCGAAAAACATATAAATATCTAAAGCATATAATTATCTAATAAATAACTCGGGGGAGGGGAAGGTTATGTATTTTCAATGTATTATAAATATTTTCTTCAGAGATGCATACTTTCTTGTGTATCAAATCACAGTGATATTTTTCGATTAAATTGGTGACTAATTTGAAAAAAATATAATATTTTTAAAATACTTAATAATGATATTACTTTAAAAATTAAATTTAATTTGAGAAATTTTATACATTTTTTAATTTGACATTAATATTAAAGGCAATAAAATTGTATTGCTATTTAAAAATGTATAAATAATTAAGTAAAGCCGTTTAAAGATTTTAAATTTCTTTTCATCATATTTAAAATATCTAAGAATTGGTTTGGTTTTGGTTTGGTTTTGGAATGCTACGGTCTTTTTTTTGCAACACGAAGGCTAATGAGACCGGTCTCACAATAAATACCTCCTCTAATTTTTATTTTAATATTACATACGTCTCTATTTATAAAAAACGATGCTACTACAAATCATGATATGATATATGTATATTTATTTGACTTGTTTGTGTTTACAAACAAAAGAGCTGTGTTTAGCATGAATAAAGTATTAATACATGTTAAGTAAAATTGGAAAAAAATATAAATGATTTTACATACCTTTGGGTTTTAATTCCTCGTATTTCTGCTCCCATAAAATCCGGGTTTTTTGCCAAGAAAGAAAACATTGACATGCTGTCAATTTTCGGGAGGTTGTCTGATTGTCCTTTGGTAAATCCAGGTAGAAGAGACATTTATGATAAATTGAGATAACTAAGCTATCTAGATCGATAAAATAAACCTTCAGGTTTAAATAAAAATAAATTTTGATAGCTAGAAAATTTCAGGAACTTGCAAAAACAAAATCGGAAAATAGTGCGCACTTAAAAGCAATACAAAAATATTGGTCTGCATGAACGATGACATCACAACCAATCACGGAGCGTTTTGATGTCACGTGATTTTCGCTTAACTTTAAAATTAATTTTTTAAATGATGGACCCAGTTTTTTACATTTTTTGAGAACATTTTTGGAATCTACGAGTCTGAAATTATCAGAAAAACACTAAGTTGTTCGAATCCCCCACATGTGCAAATTCCTCATTATAAACAGCCTTTTTAAATGATTTCTTTCAGATAATAAGTTTTAATTTTACATTATGTTGGCTAATATCGGCAAATTTCCAAAATTTGATTTCCGATATCCCCTGTATAATAATAGCCTAAATAATCTCTCCGTCTGAATTTATGATGCGGTTTTAACTGGAATGGTTAGAAGCATCCATATTGGATTCTTGATGAGTTAGGGCTAGCAAAATTCTCAAAGGGAGTTCGAAAACGTTCAAAATCCAACATACCCTCCTTTTCAATCGTTTGATGCTATTATATCAGGCCTTATTTTCCCCGTTAAAATCAGGCGATTAAATTTATCAATTTAGCCCATCATAAATAGATAAAAATAGTATTATGAAGTCATTCCTTTAACCATCTCATTTAATCATTTCTTATTTTAAATCATTTAATCCTTTAAAGGTCATCTACATAAACTCTTTGGAATTTAATGAAATTAGTTTATAAATATTACCTATGAACCTTATAAAGGCAAAATGTATTAAAATTTTTCTTTACAATTCTTGGAGGGGTTTGCATTAGAGGACACCATAGGAGGTATTGAGGGGGGGGGGTTAACTGACAAACCCACCACATTGTATAGCATGAATATACTTTTTAAAATTTAACTATATTGGTAAGTGTTTTAAAAGAATTCTAAATAAGTAGTTTAACAATAAAGTTGTTAATAGATATTTTTGTTTGTCATAAGTGAAAAAAAATCGAATTACTACTTTCCATACAAAGTTTAAATACATATATCTCAAAAGAAAAAAATAAATTAAATGTAATACTATCATTTACTGTTAGCTTTAAATGCCAAAAAAACAGAAAAAGCTATTAATATTTCTCAAAAAATAGAAGATGTTTAACAGGAGGTTTCGCTATGAAACCACTGTCGGCTAAAGGGTTAAACATCTTATGTATTATTTTCATACATTTTATCACTGAGCTTGGATATTATGTAAATAATTTTCTTTAATATTTGGCTTAAATAATAGATTAGGTACATATGTGATAATTTTAAATTGAATCATCGATTATTTTTTGTTGCAATGAAAATTTTATCATCGGTATTAACAACAAATTCTTTCCATAAAAGTCTAGGAGTATAGTTTGCGGACTAATAAATATCTAGCTTCTAAATGATATATCTTTGAAAATTAAGAAGTTTGTTCATTTGTGCATTTGTTTTTTATACATAACCGCAGGGTTTGCAATCGATTCGCTCAATTTTGGACATCATTCATATATACCGCCAAATAATCACTGTCAATAATAAAACCTCTGCTGTCCATACTATCACGTAATATGACAAGATAAATTAAAGTTGGCAACTAACATGCGGTCAGTAAAGATAAGCAAATTGTTGAGCGTGTACCAGATAATTCTCCGCCAAAACACAAATCATTCTTTTACCTGCCTCATAGGGTACTTTACAATTCTGGAAAATTAAAAATTTTAATGATCCCGTCATATGACGGGCTATATGCTAGTAATAATAATTTTAATGTTTATTTAATTTACTAATATCTTGATCTGATTATATGTACATTTTTTTGTTAACTGACATTTTTAACTACATGCGGTCAGTAAAGACAAATTATTGACGTGTCAGATAATCAGCCAAAAAAATATTTTTTTTACCTGCTCAACGACTTTACAATTCTGGAAAATTTTAAAGTACCCTATGTAGGTATTAAGTAAATTTTAATACCTTTGTTATATGCTAGTTCAAAATATTGGCTCACATTTGTACGGCATTGACTGATATATTTGTGTTACCTATTTCTTTCTGTTACGAATTAGTAACTCATTTCCTAACGTAGAAAGCCAAACCCAAAGGAAAGAAAAGAAAGGCTTACGCGTGGTGCGGGTTTTGGGCGAAGAAAGAAAACAGAAACGAAAATTGGTGATTCATCTGAGAATTGTCGGGAGTTTTCGGGAGGATCCTTATTTTAAAATAGGGTTTCCTAACCTTTTCGGGATCACCGCTCTGTTTACAAGAAGGAAAATAATTGAACACCCTCTTTTACATAATAGTCAATTCTACAAAACAATAAAATATTGTTCCATGTGATAAACATCTGTTCTATCCACCTATTTATCTTTCAGAAGTGCTTTATCTTTTAAGAAGATCAAATTACTCTGTAACTATGATTTAAGAATAATTTGTATTTTGTAAATATCTTGAGCCTCACGAGAGACATGATTGTAATTTACACAATTTTTCTAAGAGGATATCAGTTCATATAACGAAATCTAAGTCAAAGTTTAGTTTAAAGTTTAGACTCATATACTATAGGCCAGGGATGGACCATCTTTTTCGTTCGCGGGCCAAATATCGGAAGAAAATAAATTTAGCGGGCCAAGATAAATTTTTCTAAAATTTTAAGAACAATACACAAGTACATAACGGTTTAAATACGTTAATGATATGGATGAAATTGCGATTTCATTTTTAAAAGTTCCTTATACTGAGGTTCGAAGTGAGATGTACTGATTTTAAGGAACAATGCTAAATGCTCATCTGTCAGTCTACTTCTGAAATTATTCTTTCTAAGGTTTAAAATTGAAAACACTTGTTCATATATAAGAAGCAAATATACCGCTGATCTTCTGGGAGTGAGATAATAAATTTGAGATATAATATTTAAGCAAAGTAGAAAAGGAGAAGGATATAATATATAAATTATATTTCTTTTAATTTGTATCACCTTAAAATTCTACCCGGTCGATAAAACCTTCCGGCTGGAGTTGGATGAAAATTAGTTTGCCCATCCCTGCTATACATTCAATAAGGTTGTCTTGCTGGAAAGAATACCTCTGTCCAGATTATTGGCTTCGGCAGCATAGAACTATCTAAAGGGTGGATGTGCAACACAATATTTTACCAGTCTTAAATACAAAATTTCAATATTCCGGCTATCCAGATTGTAAAGCGGTTAGAGCATTGTGCTCAAACCCAATGACTATGGGTTTGATTCCTGAGTAAAGCTTGGTTGTACTTTGTGTGCTGTTTCCTCTAAGGGAAATTGCAAGAAAAATGAGTGGTTTTGAAAAAAATAGGTTTCTTTTGTAGTTATAACATATATGTACGTAAAGACGTTAATTAAATCTAGTCTATTTTCATTCATGATTAAA